>ML675706.1:66770-116151 GCA_007922155.1 Mesoclemmys tuberculata
CCACCCCAGCAGCCAACCCCCCCTTCCTAGGGCCCAGCCCCACCGCCACAGCCCCGCGGCCCCGGAGGGGCGGGGCAAGGTGCTGCCCCCCTCGGCGCCCCCCGGGATCGCAGAGCCCCGCCCTCCCCCGAGAGCCGAGGCGCCCCCTCAGAACGAGGCCGGGGCTCGCGGCAGGTCCCCGCTGGGGGCTCGCGCCGCCGCCGTTACCTGCCCTGCGCGGCTGGTCGGCAGCCCCCGCTCTTCCCCCGAACAACGCCCGCCTCAGGCCCCGCCCCTCGGTGCGCCCGCCTCAGGAAAGACCCCACCCGGGCCTCGCCCATCGCTGCCCGCGGCACCGCCTGACGGGAGCCCTCTTCTCCCCACACCCGAACCCGCCCGCGTCTCGCCACGGACGGTGACGGGCGCAGGGAGGGCTGCGCTGCGCAGTGCGGCAGCGGAAGAGCCGGAGGGGATGGGGTGGGTGGGGTCGCTGAGGGGGTGAGCGAGTCAGGCGGCGCCACGGGCAGCTCCGCGGGACCGCGCTGTGAAAAGCCCCCGCTCCAGCCGCTAGCCTGTGTCGACCTCCCTGAGCAAGATGGCGGCCGCGGTGCGGGCGATCGGGAGCCTGACGCGCTTCACGGCGGCTGCCAAGTACTGCCCGCCCCGCCGCGCCGGCTGCCCAGGTGAGGGCGGGGGAGGGGCGCGGGCCGGGGGCCCTGCCCGCCTTGACGGGGCGAAGCCGCCCCACCCCGCCCCCAGGGCCCCCGGGGAGGCCGCGCTGCCCGCGGCAGGGCCGGGCTGGGGCCGCCGCCGCTTGCTTGCCCCACTCCTGTGGCTGTCGCGGCCGGTTCCGCCTCTCCGCCCCCCCGGTTCCGCCCAGCCCGGTGGGGGAGGGGCGGACCTGCGGGTCCCCCTGACAGGGCTTGGGATCCGCTCAGGCCCCTTCCACCCGGGATCGGGGCCCGCCCGCACCCGGGATCGGGGCCCGCCCGCACCCGGGATCGGGGCCCGCCCGCACCCGGGATCGGGGCCCGCCCGCACCCGGGATCGGGGCCTCGCTGAGTGTCACGTCCCTGGCCTGGGGGGCTCTGGCGTGGAGCGGGGGCTGATGCGCCTGTTCCTGTTCTCTTCCCCGGTGGCCGCCTTCACGCTGTGGCTTTTGGGTGGCGAGGGGTTTTAACGAGACGAGTTGGGTTTAAGATCCGCTACGGTTAATGGACGCTCTCCAGGAGTGGAGGTGCCTCAGGGGGCTGGATTCGGTGGTGACGGCCCATCCGCTGGGTTAAGAGCCCAGTGAGTTTCGCACAAACCAGCAAACTTCAATCAGAGCCCAGTTAATCGTGGTGACTGCTGTAGTGACTTACTGTAACTAAGTCTCTGCTTCATAATTAGCTTAAATCAATAGTCATGAGAACTAATTGACTAATCTAAGAACTAATTTGATCGTTGTGTGCCGGTTTGTTTGAAATTGTTTGGGTTTAATCCATTGAACTGGTCTTTACATTGGAACCCATTTCCACAGTTGTCATTAGTTTGTTCTCTTCATGTTACTCTCAGCAGATGAGTCCAAGACACTGACCTACACACAGTCTTGGAGAGGCTTTCCCCAGGTCAGGGTGGAGGGTCATTGGAGGGGAGGATTTTGTTCCATAAATACAAAGTTAAATAGTTTGAAGAGAGTTGTGTTCCCATATCAGTTTAGAATTGTAACTTTGTTATAAATGATATGTGATCTTACAAGCCATAACTTGGAATGCTTAAAAAAAAAAAATTGAAGTTTTAATTGCCCGAGGCCTTTTTCTCTGCTTAGTTTCTTGTTTTTGGGATTCTCACTCTGTCTGATAATCTCCTTCCTTAAAAATATGCAGTTTGGTTCTTTGGGCTCCCCATTCACCATAGTTGATGGCAGCTTGCCTGGAATAGCCTTATGCTCTTCACGCTCTCTAAATCGGTGTTTGCCAAATTGGGGGGCAGGACTTGCAGGGGCAGGGCAAAAGACAGGACAAGAGCATCATGCTGAGGAAAGTTACATGATCTTGGAACCATCCCTGCTGCAGATAAATTTCCACAGCTGCTAGTAAAACAGGCAGCTCATTGAAAGTCTTCTATCTTGCACCTCTAAGCTCCTAGTTCAGCTCATAGGTATAGGGCTGGAAACATAAGCAACAGCCTGTCACCCAAGCTTCTTTTTTCTGCTCCCTTGATGCTCAGTTTAGTGTTCCAGATTGTAAGAGGCCTGGCAACATGGAGCCACTTATGGATGCTATTGTCCCCACTTCAAGCAGCATGCACTCTACTGGTGAGTTGGAGAGTAAGGAGGGGAGTACAGGAGAAGAGACCAAAATAAATAAAATTGCTAGGAGAAAATGAGGCAACTTGTCATTCATTGTCAATTCGTTGCAAGGGAAAGGGATACTCCACCAAATACTGGGAGCCACTCCCCTAAATAAAAGTTTTGGTGAACTTGTCACTGTCCTAAAACTACTTTGCCCTTCTAGTGTTCTCTGTCCAGTAGTTTACAAGAGTGTGTAATTTCTCTGCCTCAGTCTCCCCATCTAGAAAAGTCTATTTATATTCTGCAAAAAAAATAGCACCACATAGTTTTGTCTTTCCTCTTTTTGATCATTTTACACGTAAGTGGGTGTTTCTTCTGTTATCAAAGTGCTTAAGTCCAACTGGATGTTTTCCTCCTTATGCATTCTCACCAGTAATGGTTTTGGTCTAATTCTGCCTTCAGTGGCACTTGTGCATCCTATTTGGGGAGCTTAAATTCACTAATGTTTGTAAAAAACTTTCTATCCTATAATGGCAAGTACTAGAGAAGTGCAAGGTATTACCAAGGTAAAAATCTGTTCCCCTCCAAAGTTACTTTTTTTGTAGAAACAAGCTTTTGCAAAACCAAACAATGTTAGAAGCATTTTGATTGGTTTCAATGCTTTAAAAATCTATTCTTCACAAACCTGTTCCTGCCCTGTTGGAAATGTATTCAAAAGTAGAATTGACTAGAAACTATCAACAGAAGTAAAACTGACTAATCTCTTTTCATTGTACAAGCAAGGTGAAGAATACAATATAAGTAGTTAAAACTAGATTTTTGTCTTTCAGTTCTAACATAATGTTGCAAATACATAAGGAATTAAAAAATAGAGAGGCCTGATGATGATCCTTTAAAAATACAGGAAGATTTTATCTATAACCTTGATTTGTACAAATTCATGTTACTAGTTGTAAATGATTTGCAGTTTAAAGTAGCAATGCTTTGACTGTAAACTACCTTTAAGCCACATTTTGTTGTGGTTGAGTTTTAAGCCTGGTTATTGCTTTCCAAGAGCATTCTGACTTCTGCAACTTTATAAAGACAAATTTTCCTGGCTAACATGTATCAAAAGTATTTTAATGCTTTTGTATAGTTATTACTAAATCAACAAATTTTTTTAGCTGTTTTGCATTTATCAGTAATGACGAGACCCCTGCCCCCAGAGAACTAACAGACTAAATAGACAATATGCAGGTAAAGGCCGGGGGAGAGGATGCAGTGAAATTGAGCATGTTTTGTTCCAGATTCTTGTTGTTTTTTAGCTTTTGTACCTTTAGTCTGTTTTGCTTAAACCTCTTAAAATGGATGTAGGGAGCCCAGTATAAAGGGCTTCCTGGATAAAACGTTTAAAGAGAACTAAGAGGAGAGGCAAAGGCATATTAGACCATGAAATTTGGCAAGGGTTAATTCAGCCATTCAGCTACTTGCATAAGTTCATGAAATAAGCGATTCTGTAGCTTTAAAAAGACAGACTTATTAGATGAAGTCTAGAACATTATCAACATATTGAAGTGCAGATCCTTATTATTCACACAAAAATATGTTGGTTAGTGACTTATAATGCTCCCCAGACTTTCCTGTAATCAGGCTGACTATAGCGCAGACTTCTGGGAGCGGTGGGGGTTGGGGACATTACCTGTCATGTAATTTAGTCTCAGTAGTTCATTTCATTTCTCCCTCCTGCTGCATGTGATTGTGGTGCAACCCCAGGTCTAAATTAAGCAAGTTCTACAAGGTGGTTCCTTTATCACAGGAACGCAGCCTGCAAAAGTCACTATGAAATGCTGCATTTTACTCCAAATGACAAGATGTATCATTTATGCTGGAACCTCAAGTCGCTGCATCAGTTCTGAAGATGCTGGCAATGCAAGTGCTACATTTTGTAGTGATCAGATGTGGCTAGCTGGCCTTCAGTGATGCAAGCCTAGCCATTCCCATCGCTAGAATCTTGAGGCTATCAAAGATTGCACAAAGCGTTTGTAATCCGGGCCTCAGTTTTAGCCAAAAATCATCTAAAAGTACAATCTGGACATCAAAGCCAGGAGGTGAATTTCTGTACTAGGTGTTGCGAAGAATACATCACTCCCACTGTTTCAGAAAGGAACCTAAATGTGACACGCACATTTTCCATTCTCCCAAAGCAGTGTACCTTGCATGTGTTCCTGGGCATGCTGAAATGTAGGCCATAGGTTGCTCCCTCGCTCCTGGGAGGAGACCGTTTAGAAATGTAGGCCAAAGTGCATGGAACAGCTCTGAGCCAAGATGACATGGCTGTGGGGGAGGGGATAAGTGCTGATTTGTGAAGCAAAGTGCAGCATGCCTGATGAATCATTGTCTGACTCTACTGGCTGATTGGCGATGTATTCCCCCACACTTGGTCCTGCTCCTGGATGTCCCAGGTTTTTTTGCCTTTGAGATAGGGATGGTCTGCCTCATGGGTTGGCACCCTGAAAATAAACGAATGTAACATCCTCTAATCTAATGGCTGTTTGCTTCCAACATACCAGTTGGGGTACACTGTTCGAAGAGCAGCATTTTTGATTGACTCAAAATAGCTGGTAACAGTGGCTTCCACAGACATGGGGAAAGCGGGGGGCTGGTTGTAGTGGCTATGGGCAGTCCAGAGCTGCATGGGAAGGAGCTTTTGGCCAAAGTGAAGATTATTTGAATAGAAGGGATTTGCAGAGTAACAATAGGGATAACTGGAGGCAAAAAATATAAGATGATAACTTCTGTGAGCAGGAAAAGGGATCCTCTGGGTGAGGTTCTTCGGGTCAAAGCTTAAATGTCCCTGTTCTCTTGTTCTAGTACAATCAGAGGGCCCCACAAGTCAAGGGGACAAGCTTATCTAAATATTTGCACATACACTTGTCATGGGTGGTGACTGAGCTATTGTGTTAGCATAGAGGGTGGGGGGAAAAGAAACCTATTTGTGGGGCTTCATTTGTAACCTATCAAGCATTCCTTGTAGATGACAGGCTAATCCCCCAAGGGAAGGAGTGGAAGCCTTGGCCCATGTGATGTTTATGACTGTGCTGGAGTGTGCAGTCTGCTGGCAAGGTCTGCTGTAGCTGAGGAGGAATGTCTAATGTCTGATTCCTAGGCTCAGAACTTTCCAGAATGCACCATGTCCTGCAGTCTCTGTAATCTGAGATGGTTTTTAGTTTGCTACACATGAATAAACAGATGCTGAACCATGCATGCTAACATCAAAGGCAAACAGCACCGGTGGGTGATCCCAAGGTCCATGGGCCTCTTGTGTTGGTGTTCATGATGCTGGAAGTCAGTCTGTGGCCTGAAGGTCACACAAACAGCATACAGGCAGCAGGAGTTCTATGCTGGTACTGAAGAATCTCTGTAGAAGCTGTTGAGTATTTAATATACGGGCAGGGGTTGGGAAGGAACTAAAAATCTCACTCAGTGGCTGCATTGAGGACAATCTAACGTAAATGTGGCTGCACTCATTTTTTGGGAAACCCTGTAACTCTTGTTAACTTTACTTCCCAAGGTTACACCTGCCGAAATGTTGCCACCTCCTCATCTCTTCAGGGTGAGTGTAAAGAGACTGACTGTAATTTGTGACCTGTTCTGCTAAAATCCAGTAAGAGCGTAAGTTTAAGAAAATGTTTTGCCTTTTGTTTACAGCTAGAACGCATGTTAACTATGGTGTCAAAGGAGATGTTGCAGTTGTACGTTTCAACTCACCAGATTCAAAGGTATTGTTTTAATCACCTGTGACTACTAGACATATGTTTTCCAAAAGACTAACGTGAGAATAGAAGTAATGGTTCAGATAAGGCATAAAAAATTATTAGGGATCTAAAGAGAGACTGAAAAGTCACGTTTAGATGTTAGGGGACACAATATAACAAATGAGAGAGTATATCAGGGGCTCCTTTTACTTTCTTTTTTTTTTTTTTTTTTTTTTTTTTTATATACAAGGGGTTATCTACTGAAATTGAAGGGAAGTATATTTAAAACCGATGAAAGGAAACTTGTACACAATAAATTAACCTGTGGAATTCAGTGCCACAGGATATCATTGAGTCCAAGAGCTTACTAGCCTTCAAAATAGATTATCCTTTTGTGTGGCTAATGAGAACATTCATAGCTATCATATGGAAAACGAAAAGCTTTAAAGGGGTCATAAGTCCTCATGGTTCAGATGACAAACCAACCACTAACTGATGAGATTTAGGAAGGCACTTCCCCTAGAGACAGGTTATTTCACAATAGCAGATAATGAGGTTTCACCTTTGAAGCACCTGGCACTGGCCACTGTCAAGGACAGGATTGTGAATTGGAGTCCGCTGTGCAATTCCTGTGGCACGCTCAACCTCAGATGTTCTAGCAGAACTCTGCTCTGAGTAACGTGGCTGAAGATACAGCGTTATGTCGTGCCAGAATCTAGGCTTACTCTCCTACGGAATTTCTAATCTATATATCTCCCTGCCCCCACATTCGCTCCCTGCATGAAGCGAGTATAAGCAGGTGTAGAGCAAGTAGTAGATCTGTCTTTTCCCTTGAAAGGCTTTTAACTTTGCAGGGAAATGGAAAGGGATTTGTCCATGAAGGGTTAAGCTCTGCCTCCTCCTTCATTCTGTATTTACAGGTCAACACTCTGTCCAAACAACTGCAGTCAGAGTTCACAGAAGTAATGAATGAAATCTGGGCCAATGAGGCTATCAAAAGTGCTGTCCTAATCTCTGCAAAGCCAGGCTGCTTCATTGCTGGGGCTGATATCAAGTAAGTTTTGAGGAGTAAGTCACCTGCTGACTGGTGTTTTGTTCATGCCCTTTGCAGATGGCAGTCTTCTCTTTCTGTCTGGGATCCAAAGTGACATGAGCTTGCTAGCTTTGCTTCCTCACTACCGAGGCAGCAGTCTGATTACCCAGTCTGTCCTCATGTATCTTGGCAGACGGCTACTTAGCAGGACTTGGACCTGAGATCGCTTGGAATGGTGGATTCCCCACCACTGACTGTTTTTAAGTCAAGATTGGGTGACTTAAAGCTCTGCTCTAGGAATTATTTAGGGGCAGCTCTCTGATGAGATCAGACTGGATGATCACAATAGTCCCTTCTGGCCTTCCAGTCCATGAAGCGTGGCTGGTCAGTGTGGCCTGTTAAATTCCAACATGTTGCCACCACTTCTCTGAATGCAGAGGTGCAGTCAGGGAAACAACAATTCCCAAAATGCATTTACTGTGAGCCAAACAGCCTACGTGGTTTGAGCATTGCATGCTGGCATGTGGGCCACGTTTCACGAGAAGAGCGGGTACATTATGCTCCGGAGGCAAATTAAGTTGGACCTCAGGTTTCTGGCAACTTGTCAGTGCAGCCTGTTGGTTTGGCGGGTTTCTGGGCCTCCCTACTGTAGGATGTTTCAACACCAGAATGTGTACCCAAACTGCACACCAGGTTAACAATGAACGCTGGCCTGCTTTCTGTTAACATCTGCCTGCCCAGATGTTATCACTTCCGAGGAACTTGGGAGGCTTGTTTCTGGACTCAAGATTTTATATTCTGGGTTCTCTGGAGAGAGCAGCTGCTTCCAGGAACTGACAGTGAGCTACTTGGTGGGAAAGGGGGGAAGCTATGAATGAAAAGGGAAAAACTGTGCTCTTCAACCCACTGACTTCCTCGCCAAACCCTGGAAGGGAAAAGATTTGATCTAAATGTGCTGTGGAGGAGGAGGTGGCCAGAGCTGCTATTTTCTTTTTGCAAAAGGACAGGTTGAATTTAAGGCTTCCCTTGGTCTCAGCGTGAAGATCCTGCTGTGCTGGACCTGGCTGGCAGCAGAGCCTGTTCCAAATGCCACTGGTTGGCTAGTGGTTTCTGACTGGATGAGTGTGAGAGATCAGAATGCAGCCATGTGCTACTTATAAATTACCCTGCTGTCCTCCGCCCGCCCTAGGAGGCCAGTGTTGGCAAAGCCTCTCCCCTGTATTTGATCAGCAGACGCTCTCTAACGGAGTGATTCAGCCCTCCGTTCTTGGCAGGTTTCCTGCATTGCTTGGCAGTTAGGGCTAGAGATTCCATTGATCCCACATGTTGCTTAATAAAGCTTTGGGGGGTAGGACACCACTCCCCATTTTACAGACGCTTTCTCGGCATTGCCATGCAAATCTGATCAGTCTTTCTACCCTGCTGCAGCATGATCGAGTCCTGCAAGACCGTTCAGGAAGTGACTCAGCTTTCTCAGGAAGGACAGAAGATGTTTGAGAGACTTGAAAAATCCCCAAAGCCTATAGTTGCTGCCATCAGTGGCTCCTGCCTGGGAGGAGGATTAGAGGTATTGCAGGGAGTTTCAGAGCTGCCGGGGAGATGGGGCTGTCGTTCTGGCATCAGTCTGCAGCGGTCTCTAGGCTACTTGAGAGAATTCAGCTGCATTCCTAGGAGGTATAAATGGGATTTCAAGCCTTACGGCAGCCAGCATACCTGCTCAATCCCTTTTAGGGTGAAGGACATATCTTGTTGTAGCTGAGGTCTCTGGCATAGTCATCCTTCTTCTTAGCTTGAGATTTGATTGTCTCACAAGCTAAATGCAGGGATGGACCAGGCCGGATTTGGATGGGAGACCTCTAGGGAAAACACGAGGGCTGCCATAAGAGGCACTGGTGACTTGACAGGTGGCTGTCTGTCCTGATGCTCAGCTGGTGCCTTAGCACTGTGCTAGAGGCCGTGTCACTGGAGCTGCTGCTGTTCAGATGAGACCCAAAATTCAGGAGCTGATCACGTGTGTTCGTTAGAACGGGAGTGTCAGATGGGCTCCTGGCCAGACTTCAATTTGAGTAATTGTACCCATCCTCGCTACAGTTCCCTTATAACTTCAGCTGGGTGCAGTATTCACTTCCTAGTCTGAATGGTTTAGTGTTGTGCACTGTCAGATAGCTCCTGCATGCCCCTAGTGGGGATAGGAATGTCAGAGGATACGGTCTAGGGGGGAGGCGGGCAGTAAGAGTTTAGCTTGACGGTTGTAAACTGCAAAGCTCTTCTGGTGTCTCTGGAGGAAAGGCATTAAATGCAAAATGGCTATTGCTAGGAATGAAATCTCAGGGATTGTATGTTTGGTCCCTTGGCTTGTCTCTGCTATCTAAGCCTCACCGATCTAGTGAAGGGTCTGGCGTGGTATCATGGGATAAATGCCATCTTCTGTGCCACAGGGTTAATCTGTAAATAGGATTATGCTCTGTTTGCACTTCATTAGATTAGCCAGTAAGAACCAGGTGATCTTTAAAGTGCCCTGGCTGGGGTGTAGCAGGGATCTGCATGGGCCCCTGTGACTGTGTCCATCCCCAGAGCTGGAGGGGACAGTGGGGGAGTCCCAGGCAGATCCATTCACACAGCGGATGGGGGTGGGGTGTGTTGATGGGCCTCTGCATTTTCCCCAGCCATGGATGTTATGGAAGTGCAGGCTGTTCTAGTTGATATATTTGTCTCCTGTCCAAGGTTGCCATCTCCTGTCAATACAGAATAGCTACGAAGGACAAGAAGACCATCCTGGGCACACCTGAGGTGTTACTGGGGCTGCTGCCAGGTGCAGGGGGCACTCAGAGGTTGCCAAAAATGGTAAATTGACCACTGACCTAGAATGAGCAATCCCTGTCCTGAAATCGCTATCTCCAGGTCTGACACCCTCTCTCTGCCTTCCAGGTGGGGCTTCCTGCTGCCTTTGACATGATGCTGACGGGGAAAAACATCCGCGCAGACAGAGCAAAGAAGATGGGGCTGGTTGATCAACTGGTTGATCCACTAGGTGAGATGCCAAGTCATGAGAATTGCCTTAAAGCTGCTTGGGGCTAATCTGTTGCCCTTTGGGATACTCCCTCCAATTTGATCCAATTGGTAGAGAAGTCCTTGGTGCTGTCATTCATCTAATGAGGTGCAGAGTTTATAATCTGGGCTGAGTGCTGCTTTCCAGATTCTCAGCTTTTGGGGAGGCACCAGAAGTTGCAGAGCAATACATTCAAGGTGGGGAGCATCTGCTTTACATAAGCTAAATGAATTTGCCAGGGTTAGAATACAGGGTGGATCGGTTGCCCTTTTTATGAGCAGATAATTTGGGCTAAGAGCCTGCATTCTGTGTTGATCATGTCTTGCTAATTGAGCACATCAAATGATTATTAAAAGTAATGGATCTCCCAAGGCCTGGATTTCCGGGCAGTATCTGTGCTCTGCATAACTGTAGGTGATCTGCTGTTTCTCCAGTGATGGGGGAGCCCCAGAGGTTTTGGGCACTCAAAATTGCTAATTCACTTTCACTTAGAAGGGGGAAATGCCTTGCAAGTTGCAGTCATGATCCAAAGTGCCAAATCTCTGTTGATATCTGTGAAAAATCCACACCCCTGAGTGATATAGGGCATATCTACATTTAAAATGCTGCACTGGTGCAGCTGCAGTGCTTCACTGAGTACACTCTACACTGACCAGCGAGAGCTGTCCCGTTACTGTAGTTAATCCAGCGCCCTGAGAGGCAAGAGACTTCTCTACATAGCGCTGTCTACACAGGGGTTAAGGTCAGCGTAACTGTGTCACTCAAGGGGGTAGATTTTTCACACCCTGAGTGATGTAGTTATACCAACATAGGTTTGTAGTATAGACCAGACCATAGTTAAGACAACCTAACCTCCCAGGATTGACAGCACGACGCCAGTGGAAGAATTCTTCCATTGACCTAGCTACTACCTCTTGGGAGGTGGATTGCCTATGCATCTGGGAGAACCCCTCCCCTCGACATGGTTAGTGTCCCTGCTGACGCACTAAAGCAGCATTGCTGTAGTATTTCAAGTGCGGACAAAGCTCTCTGAATGTCACAGCTAAATACGAAGTAGAAGACTGTGGGACAGATTGTTTAGCACGAGTAGTTCTCTCACACATTGTAAGGCAGTGGTTCTCCAAACTTATTTGATCGCGCCCCCCTTCTTTGTGTCCGTAGCAATTTGTGGTCTGTCCCGCATACCATGGTATGGTATTGCCACCCTTACTTCTCTGCCATTGTTGGCGGCAGCAGCACCTTCAGAGCTGGGTATCTGGCCAGCAGCCACTGCTTTCTGGCCACCCAGCTATGAGCATGTGCAGTAAGTGGCATTTGGGTGTTTTTCTCTCCTGAAGCTTCGCATGCCCCCTGGGGGAGACGCCCCTCCCTCCCTCTCATTTGAGAGCCTCTGTAAGAGACTCTTCAAGAGGGAGTGGGCAGTTAACACCTCTGAAGCCATAGGACAAATAAGGGGGGAGTTACAGATTGTTACAGTAAGCCATAAAATCCAGTGTCTCTTAAGTCCATGATTTTTAGTGTCTAGGAAGGTTGTGAATTTAACTTGCCAGGCATGTCTTTTGAAGGAGCTGTGTAGGTTTCCTTTGAGGGTGAGCGCTGAAAGGTCAGATACGGAGTGATCTCTTTCTGGAAAGTGTTCACCCCCGGGTGAGAGAGTGGTTTTGTCTTTTATCCTTTCTCTGTGTTCATTGGAGAGCGTAATGATCCCATTTTGCCCACACAGCCGTTGTTGGGCAGTTAGTGCACTGCATGAGGTACATCACATGGGATGGGCATGTGTAGGACCCCTGGATCTTGAAAGGTGTGTTGTGGGGGTGGTGTTCATTGTAGCAGTGCAGAAATGCATTCAGGTTTTGCATCGATTATGGCAAGGTCTGGTGCCGCATTGAGTTGGTGTGCTCTGGTCTGTGCAGAGCTTGCGTCTGGTGATGAGCTTGGCAAGTTTGGGTGGGTTTTTTTTGAAGGCCAGAAGAGGTGGTTCAGGGAAGGTTTCTTTCAGGCCAAGGTCCCCTTTGAGTATGGGTTGTAATTATTTAATGATACCCTGTATGGGTTCCAGGGTAAGGTAGCAGGTGACAACCGGGGGTGTGCGGTCAGAGGGTTTTTCCCATATTGAAGCAGGTTCTCTTGAGGTATTTGGGTGGCCCATTCAGTGATGTGATCTACCTCTCTGGTGGAGTGTCCTTGTTTGGTGAGGGCCGTTTTGAGTGTGTGAAGGTGTATCCTGGACTTTCTCCTCAGAGCATATTCTGAGGTATCTCAATGCCTGGCTGTAGATAACAGATTTCTTGATCTACGGGATCTGGGAGGGGAAGTGTGGTGATCCCTGGGGTTTGGATATAGTTGTCTGCACGGTTCCATTGCTGAAGCTGATGCTGGTGTGGAAGCGTTCCAGAGAGTTTGATGGACAGGTGCTGGTGGCGGAAGTTGTGTTGGAAATCTATGAGGGAGTTCAAGTCGTCTGTCCAGAGGATGAAAATGTCAGTGTCTCTCAGTTGTGTTATTAGTTTCGTGGTGCACTTTTCCAGTAATTGTTCAAGGTGGCCCACGAAGGGGTGGCTTACTGGGGAGCTGTCCTAGTACCCATGGTGTTCTCAGGGTTTGGACAAGGTGTTTGCTGTTGAATGTAATATTATGGGTGAGGATGAAATGGATGAGTTTGATGATGTTTGGGGTGGGTATCTGAGAGTTGGCCCGCATCTTGTAGCTATTTGAGGCAGGCAACGAGGCTGTCACTGTGATGGATATTGGTGTCTAGGAAGTGACGTCCATGGTACAACGTGTTAACTACTTACATTAAACAATATGTCCCACCTCGTGTTTTGCTGAGAGACTCTGGTTACCTTTCCCAGACCTGAAGAAAAGCTCTGTAAGCTCAAAAGTGTGTCTCTCACGAACAGACATTGACCCAGTAAAAGGTATTACCTCGCTCACCTTGTGTCTCTGATATCCTGGGACCATTCCGGCTACAGCACTCATATAACAATGGACAGTGTACTCTCCCCGCCTATTTCTGCAAGGTTTTAGTCCACCCGCACTGGCGTTACTCAGAAAATGCCATAATGTTAAAGTTAAATTGCAATTTTATGCCTGCCTTAAAAGCTGTTTGCTCAACTCCTCCACACTTGATATTTCTATTTGATAACAGTTCTCTGGGCTGAGGTGGTGCTCTGGAGATCAACAGAGATGTGTCCGCTTTGGTTTCGTCTCTAGAGGGAAAGCTGTTTCCAGCAGAACACCTCCTCCTCACGTAATCCTGTGGGCTGCATTCGCCCTCTCTGACCCATCCTTTCTGTGTTCGCAGGCCCCGGTATAAAAAGTCCAGAAGATCGAACAATTGAGTACCTGGAGGAGGTAGCGATTGGCTTTGCCAGAGGACTAGCCAATAAGACAGTGTCCCCCAAAAGGGAAAAAGGGCTGGTTCAGAGTAAGTGCATGGGGTGCAGGCAGCAAAGCTTCACTTAAAGGCGTTTTAGTAGGTTCATTCAGCCCTGCCGCTAGACATGTGACTTTTGAATCCTCAAGAAATCCCTCTTGAATTGGCCTGGTTTTAGACAGCGGTAGCCATGTTGTAAGAACCCCCTGAGCTGGCAGGATTGCTGGTCTCTGATGAGGAGCAGGGCGTGGCGCACATCAGAACGGAAGGTGTATCCGCTAAGCTGCGTGCAAGGGCCCATGGGACAGGAGCAGTGGGGAGTTGTTCAGACTGAGGTGCGTTGGTGGATCTGTAGGGGGAACCTTCTGCAGTAGCTACCCACAGTACCCTGGTCTAGCTGGTGTTAGGGTCCCACTTTTCATCTGGACCTGTGCGTTGACTGCGGCTATGATCCTGCTTAGAAAAGCACTTTCTCGAGTGGGTAGCGGTTAGAATCGTTATTTAATGGAGTCCGGGGAAGCCACTAAGTCTCACTCTGAAGTCCTGCTTCATTGAAGTCAATTAGCGTTCTTGCCTGTGACTTCCATAGAAGCAGCCTTTGGCTGTGTGTGAAATTTATTACACTGGAATGGACTGTAAGAAAGTTCAGTTGCAAAATGGCCTGCTTTCTAATCTGATCCGTGCAAGCCATATCTAATAGCAGGGTTTAAGATCAACACCTCTCTTCTCCTTCCATGTTAGCGAGTCAGAGCTGCAGCATTCACACTGGTTACTGTAGCTGACTAGCTTGTGTCCATTTGAGAGCTGGACTTGGGCATACGACACATCACTGAAGTCTTGCCTTGTGTCATCTTGCAGAACTGATGGACTATGCCCTGACTGTTCCCTTTGTGAGGCAGCAGGTCTACAAAACAGTGGAGAAAAAGGTGCAGAAGCAGACCAAAGGACTCTATCCTGCTCCCCTGAAAATCATTGAGGTAACCCTCACCCTGAGTCACATGGCACTGACATTGCATCTGTGTGGGGTTGCTGGACTCTCCAGGGCAGGGATCATTTGTACAGCACCTAACACAACAGGGATTTGGTTCATGACTGGTGCACCTGGGTCTAGGTTAATACAAATAATTGCCCTGCACGGAGGGAGATTGGTTTTCCCCTTGCACTTAATCAAGCCTAAATAGCTGTAAGAATTCGAATAGGTGTGTCTCTAATCCATGTCTGTCCACTTAGTATCATGGGCAACTTGTGCCTCAGATTCAGTGGAATTCAGAATAATTTTCTTTTGGAAACTAATCCCCATTCAAATACAAGCATTCCAATATTCTGGTGATGGGTGCTGCCAGAACCACAGTAGGAGGAGGAAGGATCGTTAAGAGAACACAATTTCTCAGTGAAAGCTTCAGCTGCAGCCCTTTCAGCATTCTCACCCCATCTCTAGCTAGATAACTTGATGGTAAATTCGTTAGAGAACTGACAATTTTGTGCAACACTGAGTGCACAGGATAAAAATCTCAAGCAGCTAAGCGATTTAGACATCTAAACCACTGAACCAATTAAATGTTGGCTCCTAAGTCATTTACTTGCCTCTGGAAACTTTGCCTGCAATGTCCTGTTGTTTTTAAACTTTTTTAAATAACAGGCCACTCTCTGAGTCACTAAAATCTTTAAGCTGCCCCTGCTGCTCTATTAGTGCCAGTTGCCCTAGCCCCTGAATTGTGCAAAACGCAACTGGAGTAATTACAGATTCTAAGGGATTGGTGCATGAATTAAACTGACAGGAACTTGCATGTCCCCACCCTTGATATCTACTCTATGAATATGTTGATGTGAGCTCTGTTTAGGATAACATGGAATAGACAAGAGAATCTCATGGGTGGAACTGGCCAGGAAGAGCTGACAGTTTGGTTCTTCCTGATGTTAAATGTGTTGTCTGCAAAAAGAGCATAATGTTGTATGAAATGGCCCGTTTCACTGTGTCTCTTCTGCATCTAGGTTGTAAAGACTGGCCTGGAGCAGGGGAATGAAGCTGGCTACCTCATGGAATCCCAGGTAAGCATCATGTGGCACTCGTTTTATTCTTCAGCTACACGTTTGCCTCAAACTTGTTGCTTTCAGCCTGGCACAAGGGAATGTTTTTTAAAGGGACAATCCAGAAGGGGATGGTGTTGGGCATCTGTCCTGTGACACTAGCCTGCCATTCTGGGTGGAAGTGGGTCTGTACCGTCCCTCCCCGCACATACGTTCACATTTTAAACCAGGGAGATAACGTAGTCAGATATACACGAGAACGGCTAAGGCAGCTCCTACTCCTGGGTCAGAGAGGCTATGGCCTGCTAGTAAAGTAGCAAGTGCTACGTAAGGAGAACACAGCCAGAGACAGAACAGGGGGATGAAACATGGGAGCTGCCGTACCAGATCAGGGCAGTGGACTGTCTTGTCCAGTATCTGTCTGACAGTGGTCGGTCCCAGATGCTTCATAGGCAATTGGAGGAAACCCCCTCATGGGCATTAGTGGAATAACTTGCCTCTAAAGAAGTTTCTTCCTCACCTCTGTCAGTAGCTGGTTCCGCCCTGTGACAGAAGGGCTTCCCGCCCGTAGGATGAGTGTCTTTATAACTTTGGCTGGTGTAGCTAACTCAAAGATCTAATCCTCTTTAGTCTCCTTTGAAGCTTTTGGCCTCTGCCATGTGGCAGTGAGTTCCACAGGTGGCTCATGCATCATGTAAAGTATTTTCTTTGACCTTTTAACCTTTTGTCCTTTCACTTTCACTGGCTGTCCTCTAATTCCTGTAGTGTGAGAAACTGTAAAGAAGCCCAGCATGTATCCACTCAGTTTTGTGTTCCTCTAGCACCAGGGTTCCCGAACCTTTTGATCCATGTCACCCCTGCCCAGGAGCCAGGGGTTGGAGCTGCAGCTGGGTTGGGAGCTGGGCAAGGACCAGAGCGGAGCTGGGGGCAGAGCAGGGCTGGGAGGGCATTCCCTTCTCCCCCCCCATGGGGACTGGCCGGGGCCCCACTGCATCCCTCTTCCCCACATGTTCCTCCGTGCCCCTGTAGTGGAGTGCGCCCCACAGTTTGGGGCCCACTGCTCTAGCGTGTCTCCTCTGTCTTTTCTAAACCGTTCTAATCATGTCTCCTATGGAAGTCTTTCCCCACCTGTCTCTGATCCCTCTCTGTTTCTGTTACTCTGTTTTGTAACAGGCTGAACTACGCACAGTGTTCTGGATAACTGTATAGCACTTAGGTGTATAATGGGTCACTTAATAATTTTGTTGTTTTCTGTTCCTGTCATTCTATGTCCTAACGCTCTTTCCTTTTTTGATCGCTCTGTGCATTGGGCAGCCGTTTTCATAGCATTGTCCACAGTGATGCCCAGGTCTCTTTCCTGAATAGCTCCAGGTAATTTAGGACTCAATAACATGAATGAACAATTCAAATGATTCCTTCCACCATCAGTTACATTGTATCTTGTCAGTGTTGAATTTCATCTACCATGTTATCCATTCACCTAGGCTGGGTACGTCCCTCATTCTTCAATCATGACTAGCCTACTTAATTTGTTCTCTGAACATTTTTCCACCTCACTGTTAATCCCATTTTCCAGGTCATGAATGTTTAACATCTGTCCTAGTAAAGATCATTGAAAACTTTGTGCCATGCTGAAAGCTGGCTACTTTTACTCTGGGACAGGACTTCAATAGGCATCATCCCAGGGTTTCCTTAATCGCCTCTGTCAAAGTCTCTTTGAAAGTCCCAGATATTCATTTCTCTATTTTGTGGACATGCTCAAAACATCTTGAGAGATTAGTTTGGCACATATGTCCTTCGCAGAAATCTTGGTGGTTAGTCCTATCGCATCCTGTTTACGGTGGGTGTTTTTTTATCATCAGTTCGACCAGTTTACCTGGTACTGAGGTAAGGCTCCCAATCTAACTTCCAGGACCCCCACTGCCTTTTTTGACCCTCCAGTCCTCTGACACATTAGCTGTTTTTGAAGGTCTTTGTTGCTGCCAAACTCCTGGGTGTATCCTGTCTGTTCCTGGTGACACAGCCCTCCTGTATGTGAGTGGTGCTGGAACAAACTCTTCGAGCTGACTGTTCCTTAACCAAAAGAGTAATCCACGATAGATGTCCCCAAAGTCCTCTGAAGAGTGATGTGAGGAAATCACTTAGCTTATCAGCAGTAGCTCTATATTTGATTATTCCCCTTTGCACCCTAGGAATAGGCAGACCTGCAGATTCTCTTACTGGTTTCCTGTATTGAATATCCTTGAAGATTTCTTGTGGGGTTTTTGTCTCTTGCTTCTTGCCCTCCACTGTGAATCTTACACATTGCCTCCTCTAGCATATGCTGTTTGTGTTGGCTTCCCTGGAGTTGGAGTTCCAGCTTGAATTAACACCATGAACTTTGCTGTTTAACCAGACTGGCATTTCTTGCCTGCCTGCTTCCTTGTTGCTTCAGTTAAATGGCCAAGCTTGAGAGGTTATCCTGACCAAAGCATGGGGAGCTGGCTCACCAGCTTCTCCAGACCACTGACGTGACAGCAGAGACGAACAGTCTGTAGGTAGAAGCTGGTCTATAAAGGGATATAAATGTATGCTTCATGTGCATCAAGCCTTTGAGAGTAGGACCCTTACTGTAGTGTTTCCTAGGATGGGTCTACAATAAGTCCAAGGAAGCACGGGGGGGCAAAAAGGTGTGTGACCCTGGGCCTGCCCTTCACTGAGCATATACCAGTGGTTCCCAACCTTTTTGGCTTGAGCGCCACAAATACGATTTTTATAACCCTGAAGGGCCACCAGTCTCTGTCAATAGCCCCCCTTACATCTCCCCTGCAGCCAGCGGGAAGGAGTTCAGCGAGGAGGATCTCCCATCCCCCGGCTGCAGCCGGGAATCCTGCACTCCACCTGGGTTCCTAGACAATGGCTCCCTTCTGCAGCCAGGGGCACAGGAAATCAGTGCTGCCCTCCCTCTGGCTCCAGTAGGGACCCAGGCAGAGCACTTTGCTCTCTGCTGGAGCTGGGAGAGGGGAGCGCTGATCTTTCCTCCCTCTGGCTCCAGCAGGGACCCCAGCACCTAGGGATCCAAGCAGAGCATTTTGCCATGCTCCCTGCTACAGCCAAGCGGATGGGAGCACTGATCTCCCCTTCCCTTGGCTGCAGCAAGGAACTTGCACTGTCTTTAGCCCCACGGCAATGTGCTTTGCCGGAGTCCTTGGGCAGCAGCAGCTCCCTTCTGCAGCCAGCAGGAAGGGAGCACAGGCCGTTTTGAAAGCCCCCCACGGGCCACAGGTTGGGAATCACTGGCATATACCCTCGCCCAGTGGTAGAGCATCTCCGTTCCCACAGCAGCTCCTAATGCAGCTGGCTACTGGAGTAGCTCAGGCATTAGCCTGTGGACTGCTCTCTGGCACCCAGCTACACAGCCAGAGCGTACATGAGCCACAAGCGGCTGTCCCATCTGCGAGCCACATGTGGGGAATGGAGGAAGAGCTATAAATTAGCAGAAAGCACAAACTCGTGAGGTGGGGTGGAGGAACAAAGCAGGAGAGAGAACCAACTGAAATCAAGTCCCTAGCTGTTCTGGGCTATGGCACCACTGGGCCCCCTTATTCATCACAAGGGAGGCACTGCTAGACGAAAGATGAGAGCAAGAATAGTTCTGCGGTCTGTTATGCAGGAGGCCAGGTTAGAAAATCCGTGGCCCTTCTGGCCATATAGTCTCTGAACACTGTGTGCCAAGGGGTGGAGGGCACACATCAGAAGCCATAGATCATGTTCTAACTACAGGAAATCATATCCTTGAAAGAGCAGTCTTCTGCTTGTTCTTTTGGCAGCCCCAAGGGGGGGCCCCACTGGAATTTGCTGGATCACTGCGGAGACGCTAGTGGTCTGAGGCTGTCAGATTCGAGGTCACAGCAATCCCTTGTTCATGTCTCCCACTAGAGGTTTAGCTATTCTGTACTTCCACTGGGGGTGGCAGTGCTTTATCCATGGCACAGGTCTAGAATGTCTGCACTGCCCTGGAATGCCAGTGTATTTTTTCTGTCTTTTTCGTACAAGCCACAAATGCTGATATTGTTAAATCCCAGAGACCAAAATGTCTGACTTCCTTTCCAGAAATTTGGCGAACTTGCAGTGACTGGAGAATCCAAGGCGTTGACGGGCCTCTACCACGGGCAGGTGCTATGCAAGAAGAACAAGTTTGGGACACCAAACCAAGAGGTCAAGTAAGTTCAAAGCAGACTGGTTAAAAGATAGTAATCAGAGCAGTAAAGAGAATCTCTTAAACCTGGTCATGCCCCTCTAGGCTGCTGGGGCCTGAAATGCAGACCATTTCTATTCAGCAGTGTGGCAAAGAGAGCAGTTCCAGCGTCCTCTGGAAGGTCTGACTTTTCCCCAGCAGGTAGAGTCTCCCCACTTGATCATATGTTTTTCTAGGTGAGACTTGGCTGCTGTCAGATGTAGATGTGTTCAAGTTGGTGATCTGCCCTGAGGTTAATCAGCGTTTCTACTAGGAACTTTGTTTTCCTAGGGATTGCCTGCTGCTTGAATTGCATTGCCTCTGACACAGGTAATGAAGGGCACGCACAGATTCTTCTAACTTGCTCTTATTTAACTTGTGCAGCAAACTGCCTGTTGGGTCATCCTTAGGCTGACCCCATGTCCATCCCCTGGGATTGAGGAAGATCCTTGGGGTGATGCAGTCTGTCATGCTGTCTGGAGTGGTTTACGACCGTGAGTGCCAGCCTTGGGGCAGACTTTCAAGAAACAGGGCACAGACTCCTCCTCCCATCCCCTCTCCCCAACTGCTTGTGTTATATATACTTAGATTTCACCAACCAAGTAACAAGTGTGAACTCCTCGGGCAGTAGAACAGCTTTAATAGGGAGCCACAGATCGTCCCCTTGCATACTCTGCTCTGTCTTGCCACCCAGGCAAGCTTAACTTGTTGCCAGATGGTCCTTACATCAAAAATCACAATATTCAGGTTACTCACAGGCCCAAAGGATCAGTCACTTACCCCAGATCAGTTGTACACATATCTCAAGCCAAAGATAACACTTGTAGCCATTAAACCTTTAATTAGTTTGTTACAAGATTATCTAGGAAAAAGAAATGAGTTATTTACAAGGTTAAAGCAGGTAAACATACATAAATGAGGTACAATCTTAAGTTCAAAAGTTGTAGAAGCTTCTGTAACAAACAAGCTTTTATGTCCTTTCAGGCTAATGCAAGCCAAGCAGGCTGGGGATGTCTTGCCCAAAACAAAAACCAAAACAGCAATACATTAGCGATCTGCCAGTCATCTGGAACAGAGGCTGATTTATGCAATAAGTTACATA
This sequence comes from Mesoclemmys tuberculata, assembly GCA_007922155.1. NCBI lineage: Eukaryota > Metazoa > Chordata > Testudines > Chelidae > Mesoclemmys > Mesoclemmys tuberculata. Next base: position 87,563 of record ML675706.1, read on the forward strand.
CCACAGTTAGCAGTTCTGCAATTTCACATTTGAGTTCCTTTCGAACTCTTGGGTGATACCATCTGGTCTTGATGACTTACTGCTGTTTAGTTTATCAGTTTGTTCCACAACTTCCTCTATGTCACCTCTGGATGGGATGCAGAGAGAAAACTTCTAGACATCATTAAGGACAGCTTATGTATTGCTGTTCTGGTTTTTTTTGTTTGTGTGTGTGTTTTATAGAAGGCTCCAGAGGCAATCCTGGCAATTACAGGCTGGTAAGCCTAACTTTGGTACCAGTCAAATTGGCTGAAACTACAGTAAAGAATAGAATTGTCAAACACCTGGATTAACCCGATTTGTTGGGGAAGAGTCAACATGGTTTTTGAAATCATGCCTCACCAATCTATTAGAATTGTTTGAGAAGGCCAACAAGCTTGTGGACATGGGTGATCAACTGGGTACAGAATATTTAAACTTTGCTTAACAGCCTTCGCTGTGTCTCTCATCAAAGGCTTTCTGAAAGTAAGCAGTCATGGGATAAGAGGGAAGGTCCTCTTCTGTATCAGTAACTGGGTTAAAGGGTAGGAATAAATTATCAGTTTTCATGGTGGAGAGAAGTAAATAGCAGAGTCCTCCAAGGATCTGTACTGGAATCAGTGCTGTTGAGCATATTCATAAATGATCTGGAAACAAGAGTAAGCGATGAGCTGGCCAGGTTTACAGAAGATATATTATCTAAGATGGTTAAGTTCAAAGTAGACTGAAGAGCTACAAAGGGATCTCACAAAAGTGGGGATGACTAGGCAACAAAATAATGATGAAATTCATTTTTGATAAATGCTAAATAATGCACATTGGGAAACGTAATCCAACGATGCCTACAAAATGACTAAATTAGCTGTTATCTTGGAGTTATTGCAGACAGTGGGGGAGGTCTAGGTTGGATATTAGGAAAAAACTTTTTCACTAGGGGGGTGGTGAAGTACTGGAATGGATTACCTAGGGAGGTAGTGGAATCTCCATCCTTAGAGGTTTTTAAGGTGTGGCTTGACAAAGCCCTGGCTGGGATGGTTTATTTGGGGTTGGTCCTGCTTTGAGCCGGGGGTTGGACTAGATGACCACCTGAGGTCCCTTCCAACCCTAAATGTCTAGGATTCTCTGAAAATATCCATTCAATGTGCAGTGACAGTCAAAAAAGCTAACAATGTTAGGAACCATTAGGAAAGGAATAGATAATAAGGCAGAATATATAATGCCTCTATACAAATCCATGGTACTCCCATACCTAGAATACTGTGTGCAGTTCTGGGTGCCACATTTAAAAAAAAAAAGTTGCAATTGGAAAAAAATACAGAGAAGGGCAACAAAAACGATTAGGGTTATGGAACAGCTTCCATGTGAGGAGAAATTAAAAAGACGAGTTGTTCAGCTTGGAAAAGAGACAAATAAGGAGAGATCTTAGAGGTCTATAAAATTATGACTGGGATGGAGAAAGTGAGTAAAATGGTGTTTAGCCTTCACATAATGCAAGAACCAGGGGTCACCTGATGAAATTAATAGGCAGCAGGTTTTAAACCAACACAAAGGAGTACTTCTCACAACGCACAGTCATCCCCTGGCAACAAGTTCCACAGGTTGTTGTGAAGGCCAAATGTATAACTGGATTAAAAAAAAGAACTAGATAAGTTTATGGACAATTGGCCCATCAATCTCTATTAGCCAAGATGTTAAGACACAACCCCATGCTCCGGGTGTCCCTAGACCTCTTACTGCCAGGAGCTGGGAGCAGGTGATGGGATGGATCGCTCAATTATTGTCGTGTTCCGTTCATTCCCTCTGAAGTATCTGGCTCTGGTCCTGTTGGAAGACAGGATGCTGGGCTAGTTGGACCATTGACATGACCGCCCATGCTTAGGAGACTCTAGGAATGAACTGCTCATTGGACTCTAAATGTCCAGCTGCTTGGTGTGGTAAAGTGACGGTAATGAACTTGTGGGCCATGATCCATTGGGACACCGCTGTCCACAAGATTCATGTGCAGGATGAATGTAGTGGAGGGGCTGCTGCACCTTGTGTAGGCATGCTGCACGGAGAGGCTGGACCAGTTAAATAGCCAATGTGACCTTAAAACAAGAGTCTGATTCTTGTGCACTAAGGCCCAGCCCAGGTAGAAGGAATTACTGATCTCTGGCTGTTTGGGCCTCTTATCAGCTGGCACCGTGTCTCTTAGGGCCTCTTGCTCAGAGTCTGGATTGTTGTGTGGATTTCTAGGTGTCTTTAGCTTGGACGTGTATAAGGCAGCAGTGGCAGTGGGAACGTGACTGAATTTGGCATCTGCTAAAGAGTTTGCAGGGACAAACGTGCAGCCGGCTGGCATAGGTGGCTTACGAGATCTGAACAGCAAATGGCCAAAAGGACCTTCCGGTCACTAGGAGGGTCCTGGATGCCATCAGCCCTGAGAGCAGTGACTGCAGTGAGGTTTATAGGGACGCCTTTGCTTAGGAAATGAAAATCCAGACTCTAGGTGATTCTCTCAGGTGTGGAAGAGCGGGACAGTGCTCATTCGCTGTGCCTGGGAAACCCCATCCGTGCTAGGGAGAGCCTTGCGATATGGCAGCTCCCCCAGACAGGCAATAGTCAAGCAGAGGATTGACCTCGGGGCGGGGAGGACCGGGGTTAGTTTTTGTCAAGCATCTAACAAATTAAAGCAGATTGCTGATGTCATCCCCTTTTGCTGCAGGACCATTGCCGTGCTGGGTGCAGGGCTGATGGGAGCCGGGATCGCCCAGGTGTCTGTGGACAAAGGCCTGAAGACCATTCTGAAGGACACGACGCTGCAAGGGTTGGGCAGGGGACAGCAGCAGGTCTTCAAAGGGTATGTGAGCGTCAGACAAACAGGGCTGGATTGGAGGGTGCCTTCTTTGTGCCAAATACTTCTGCCTTTGCAAGCTGAGCAGGGCTGATGGGCACATCCACTCTCTTGGCGCCTGCTGCATGTGAAAGGAAGTCTCCCGTCACCATGGCAGAGTGGGACATTTGCACACTGTGCAAGGACACTGCTGTTTCTGGGTCTGATGGACCTAAGGAGTGAAAAGGCTGGCTGGCTTGATTATGCCTTGGCATCAGCACGTCCCCAGACGAGTTCCTTGTGCCAGGCCTAGGCTCTAAGCTGGAGCAACCAATATAAGTGATGCTGGTAGCCAGGCCCAGCCGTCGGTGTAGAGACCTGTAGCGGGGCCCTGGTGGGGCTTCCCAGGCGGGCAGCTAGACCAAGGTGTGATGCTGATCTGCCCTAAAGGCACTCTGCCAAACATGGGCTGCATCGTGTATTCCCTAGCAGCAGAGCATGTGCTTGTCCCCTCCCACATCCCTGTGACACACAGGCCTGTTGGCTTCTGAAGGCAGTCATTGAGCAGGCACTTGTTCTGCCTGACTTCCCCCAAGACCCCCCCATTGCTGCCAGTGAGGTTTAGCTTGTGTAGCTATGGAGTGGGGGGCTTTAAAACCTCGTTTCTGGCTCCCCCCCTTCCGTGTGCCCCACAAGGCTGCAGGGATGATGCTCACCTTCCCAAGCATCAGAATGGAGGCTCAAGCCTTTGGTTTGCCACCAAAACCCCTTCAATCTAATCACAGAATCAGAGAATAATCGAGTTGGAAGGGACCTCAGGAGGTATCTAGTCGTTGTCATCTCCTGTCCCCCCACCCTGCTCAAAGCGGGACCAGCCCCAACTAAATCATCCCAGCCAGGGCTTTGTCAAATTGCAGTTTAAAAACCTCTAAAGATGGAGATGCCACCCCCTCCCTAGGTAACCCATTCCAATGCTTCACCACCCTCCTAGGGAAAAACTTTTTCCTAATGTCCAACCTAGACCTCCCCCACTGCAACTTGAGACCATTGCTCCTTCTTCTGTCACCTGCCACCACTGAGAACAGCCTAGCTCCATCCTCCCTGGAACCCTCTTTCAGGTAGTTGAAGGCTGCTATCAAATCCCCCCTCATTCTTCTCTTCTGCAGACTAAACAGGCCTAGTTCCCTCAGCCTCTCCTCCTAAGTCTTGTGCTCCAGCCCCCTCATCATGTTTGTTGCCCTCTGCTGGACTCTCTCCAACTTGTCCACATCTTTCCTGTAGTGCGGGGCCCAAACTGGACACAATACTCCAAATGTGGCCTCATCAATGCCAAATAGAGAGGAACAATCACTTCCCTCGATCTTCTGGCACTGCTCCTACTAATGCAGCCCAATATGCCATTAGTTTTCTTGGCAACCAGGGCACACTGCTGACTCATATCCATCTTCTTATCCACTGTAACCCCCAGGTCCATTTTCTGCAGAACTGCTGCCTAGCTCATCGGTCCCCAGTCTGTAGCTGTGCATGGGATTCTTCCATCCTAAGTGCAGGACTCTGCACTTGTCCTTGTTGAACCTCATCAGATTTCTTTTGGCCCAATCCTCCCATTTGTTTAGGTCCTTCTTTATCCTATCCCTACCTTCCAGGGTATCTACCAGTCCCCCTAGTTTATTGTCATCTGCAAACTTGCTGAGAGTTCAATCTATCCCCTCTTCCAGATCATTAATGGAGATGTTGAACAAAACCATCCCTAGGACTGATCCCTGGAGCACTCCACTTGTGACCAGCTGCCAGCTAGACATCAAGATATTGATCACTACCTGTTGAGTCTGATGATCTAGCCAGTTCTTGTTCCATTTTATAGTCCATTCATCCAACCTGTACTTCTTTAACTCGCTGATAAGAATACTGTGAGAGACTGTATCAAAAGCTTTGCTAAAGTGAAGGTATATCACATCCACTGCTTTCACCATATCCAGTCATTTCATCACAGAAGGCAATCAGGTTGGTCAGGCATGACTTGCCCATGGTGAATCCATGTTGACTGTTCCTGATCACCTTCCTCTCTTCCAAGTGCCTTAAAATGGATTCCTTGAGAACCTGCTCCATGATTTTTCCAGGGATTGAGGTGAGGCTGACTGGTCTGTAGTCCCTGGATCCTCTTTCTTCCCTTTCTTGAAGATGGGCACTAGATTTGCCTTTTTCCAATCATCAGGGACCTCTCCAATTGCCACGAGCTTTCAAAGATAATAGCCAATGGCTCTGAAATCACATCAGCTAACTCCCTCAGCACCCTCAGGTGCATTGCAACTGGTCCCATGGACAATCTTTCTAAATAGTCCTGTCAAATAGTCCTGTTCCTTCAGCGCTGCGGGATGTTCACCTTCTCCTCATTCTGTGCTGCCCAGTGCAGTAGTCTGGGAGCTGACCTTGTCTGTGAAGACAGAGGCAAGAAAGGCATTGAGTACCTCAGCTTTCTCCACATCCTCTGTCACTAGGTTGCCTCCCCCATTCTGTAAGGGGCCCACACTTTCCCTAATCTTCCTCTAGTTGCTAACATACCTGTAGAAACCCTTCTTGTTCCCTTTCATGTCTCTTGCTAGCTGCAAAGACAGTTGTGCTTTGGCCTTCCTGATTTCATTCCTGCATGCTCAAGCAGTATTTTTAAACCCTCCCTAGTCATCTGTCCAAGCTTCCACTTCTTGTAAGATTCTTTTTTGCGTTTAAGCTCACCAATGACTTCTTTGTTAAGCCAAGCTGGGCGCCTACCATATTTGCTATTCTTTCTGCACATCGGGATGGTTTGTTCCTGTGCCCTCAATAGGGTTTCTTTAAAATACAGCCAGCCCTCTTGGATTCCTTTCCCCCTCATATTAGCCTCCCAGGGGATCCTGCCCATCAGCTCCCTGAGGGAGTCAGAGTCTGCTTTTCTGAAGTCCATGGTCCGTATCCTGCTGCTCTCCTTTCTTCCTTTTGTCAGGATCCTGAACTCGACCATCTCCTGGTCATTGCTGCCTAGGTTGTCACCCACTTCTACTTCCCCTACCAAATCTTCCCTGTCTGTGAGCAGCAGGTCAAGAAGAGCATGGCCCCTAGTTGGTTGCTCCAGCACTCGCACGAGGAAGTTATCCACAACACTCTCGAAAAACTTCCTGGATTGTCTGTGCTCTGCTGTGTTGCTCTTCCAGCAGACGTCAGGGTGATTGAAGTCCCTCATGAGAATCAGGTCCTGTGAACTGGAAACTTTCCCTAGTTGACTGAAGAAAGCCTCATCCTCCTGGTCTGGTCTATAACAGACGCCCACCCCGACATCACCCTTATTGTTCTTGCTTCTAGCTTAACCCAGAGGCTCTCAAGTGGCTTATCTCCAGTTTCATACTGGAGCTCAGAGCAATCCTAGCCCTCTCTTACATACAGTGCAACTCCTCCACCCTTTCGCCCCTGCCTGTCCTTCCTGAACAGTTCATACCCATCCATGACAGTGCTCCAGCCGTGTGAAGCAGCACTGCATCAGGAGTCAGCAGAACGTCCCTCCCACAGCCGATAGACAAGACAATGATCTTTGGTTGGATTAGACAGGTGTGTGAAAGGGCCCCCATGCCATCTGGGAGGGAGGGATTGATGCACAGGCTATGCTGTGCGCTGCTAGTCTTTATATAGCACAGCCAGGCTGCCTTGCTCCGACGGGCGCTGCTGGCCGAGTGTTAACAAGGCTGCTCCTCACCAGGCTTAATGACAAAGTGAAGAAGAAGAGCCTGACCTCATTTGAGAGGGACACGATCCTCAGTAACATGACAGGGCAGCTGGATTACAAGGGCTTTGACAAGGCCGACATGGTGATCGAAGCCGTGTTTGAGGACCTCGCAATCAAACACAAAGTGCTGAAGGAGGTGGAAGCGGTGAGTTTCCCATCTCCGAGCAGCTTCTGACCAGCATGTGGTATGTGTATGGCACAGCCTGTCCACCCTCTCCATGCTACTCCCAGGTCCACTCTGTGTGACACAGTTCACGCTACCTGGAGGAGGTTACTCCGATCCATCTAACTTCAGTGCCTGGGCAGGCTGCGGAGAACAGTTTCCCTGCTCTGTCTCACCAGTTCTTTTTGCAGGCTTATGCCTGCTGTGGGCGGGTTTTCCACCTCCCTCTGGGAGCTGCTGAAAAGTCTCTTGTTCCTTGGGGGTTTGAAGTGCAAAGGGGGTATCCCCCCTACACCATCCCTCCTTAATCCCTTGTTTACCACCTCATGCTAACTTGCTTCTTTCCCACTTGCTGTTTGTTGCCCCCGGGCTAGTGGTCTTAGCAAGTTCCCCTGTGTGTTAAGAGCTGGTCTCTGTTCCTGACTGGGGTGCGTTGGCAGAGCCACGTGGGTCTAGGATTGGAATAACCTTTAGTCCGATTGTAGGAGCAGTGCGTTGAGGAGGAAATCCGAGGTTGGCAGTCACAGCCTCGGGCTGGAAGTCGGATCAGGCTTTGCCATGGATTTGGCGTTGCTAAACATCCCTGGCTCCAGTCTCCATCTGTAAAACTGTCCCACCTCCCAAGGTGTTGCAAGGCTCATCTCGCTGTTCCCATAAAGAGCTCAGACCCTCTGGTGAAATGCACAGTGGGTCTAGGAGTCCTGAGGGGATTGCTGAAGCTTGCTGCAAAGGGTACTGCTCGTGCGTGGTGTTTATGGTGCCTGTTTTTGCTTCCATAGGTGGTCCCCCCTCACTGTATCTTTGCCAGTAACACATCTGCTCTCCCAATCAGTCAAATTGCTGCTGCTAGCAAAAGGCCAGAAAAGGTGAGTACCAGAGCCCCTCATGCAGTTCACACAGAGCAGCCTGGGACAGAGCAGTGAATGCCAACGTGTTGTATTTCCCAGTCTGAGGGTTTGCTGTTGGAGGCAGGCGTGGGAAAGGTGCAGGGGGACTGCTCATTTCCTGTTTGTAACAGGAAACAGCATGCCGTGAGCTCCCCCGTGCAGTGCTTTGCATTAGTTTTTTTTACCTGTCTGCAGATCTGTTAATGAGTGAGGCATGGGGAGATTGGTACTGAAATGCGGCGTCCAGTTTTGGTGTCAATACTTTAAAAACTACTTTGAAAAATTGGAGAGGGGTCAGGGAAGTGCCACAAAACCGATTCAAGGGCTGGAAAAAACGTCTTAATGAGACTTAAAGACTCAATCCAGTTAGTTTGTCAAAGACACAGGTGACTTGCTTAACGTACAAGCCTTCACAGGGAGAAAATACCAGGTACTAAAGGGCCATTTAAGAATAAAAGGATGGCTAGACTGGGTCAGACCAATGGTCCACCTAGCCGCGTGTTCTGCCTCCTGATGGGCTGCTGCCAGATGCTTCAGAGGGAATGAACAGAAGCGAGCAATTATTGAGTGATCCTTCCCATCATCCATTCCCAGCTTCTGACAGTCAAAGGCTTTCGGACATACGGAGCATGGGGTTGCATCCCTGACCATCTTGGCTAAAGCCATTGATGGACCGATCCTCCATGAGCTTAGCTAGTTCTTTTTTGAACCCAGTTAAACTTTGACATTCACAATATCCCCAGCAACGCGTTCCACAGGATGACTGTGGGATGCGTAAAGGAGTACTTGCCTTTGTTTGTTTTAAACCTGCTGCCTGCTGATTCCACTGGTGACCTCTGCTTTGTGTTATGTGAAGAGGTAAATAACGCCTCACATCAGTGACTGCGATTAGCAAATATCTCCAACAGCCGGGACTGGGCCACTAGAAGGGGAGGGCTCTGCATTACTACGAAGAATTCTTTCTAGGGTGTCTGGTAGGGGGTCTCGCCCACATGCTCAGAGTCTAGCTGATCACCACATTTGGGGCTGGGACGGAGTTCTGGGGGTTTTCGCCTTCCTCTGCAGCATGGGCCGTAGATCACTTGCTGACTGGAACGAGAGTAGATGGTGAACTCTGTAGCTTGACGTCTTTAAAACAAGCGTTGAGGACTTCCATACCCTCTGGCTGAGTCAGTGGTCTGTGCCAGGAGCGGGTGGGTGAGGTTCTGTGGCCTGTGACGTGCAGGAGGTCAGAATAGATGATCATGGCCTGACAAGCCTGGCCATCAGGGTGGAGCTTCGCCTTTCGCGATGGAGAAAATCCTGCACATCAGGCAGTCTTTACTCCAGCTAGAGCTGGGTGTGTTCTTATGAAGTAGTGTTGTGCCCTAACGGCAGGCTCTGCATGTGCTGTCTGGGGCCGGAGGGGCTGTCGTGCTGGAATGAGCTAGCCAGAAGGCACTGGTTCATGTGGAAGCAGTTACCACCAGCTAAGCTTGCTGTAAGCCGAGCCTGTGTTGCGAATGGCAAGGACTCGTCTTCCGTTCCCCTAGTGAGTTCAGGAACCTGCCTGGGGACCCCAGGAGCAGTCCGGGGAGGAGATGCAGTGCATGCTGTACCATAGTGCATGTCCTTAGCGGGTATTTCCATGGCACGAGCAGGCATTGCCATGGGGATGGGGAGCTGGAGGCAGTGGTGACTGTGGCAGAAAGGAGCCCACTGCTGAATTGGAGGAGATCAGCACATTGAGGGCAAGTATGGGCTGTGGTCAAAGGGCCAAAGTGATGTGCTGCTTGAATCAAACCGGCTCAAATGGCTTCAGCTGATTCCCTTGCCTCCTGCAGGGTCCCGTTCCTGTCTGCACTGGGCAGTCTGGGCAATGGAAGTATTCCCTTTGTTAGGTCAGGTTACAAGGACGTCACTCAGTCTGTGGCAACGGGCTCACCAGCTCGATCTGGGATGTGGTGAGAGGAGCTCGGCTCCAGGCCAGCTCTGAATGAGCTGTCAGGACAGAGAATAGTTCCTCTCCTCAGTTCTCAGTTACACTTACCACAACAACCGCTCATCTGAAATGCAGATTGTTCAAACTTGCAAAGCAGCTTCCTCCATTTCCTCTTGCAGGATAAATTGCCCATGTAATGATGCTTTATAGAAAACCAATCGGATATCCGTTAACTAATTAACACACTTATGAGAGTTGTAGTCTGCAACGCTAATTAAAGGTGCCTCTGTTATGGGCAGATGTTAGTGCTGCGTGTAGCTTCCAGCGGGCATGAAGGTGACAGCCTGGTTACATTGGCTGCATTAGTCAAATAGGCTGCAAAACTGAACAGTGTAAACTTAACTGATGTTCCCGTAGGAGGGTTGCCCTTACCTCTTTTATTAGCTTCTGAAAGTGAACCGATTTGTGCACAAATTCAGAGCATCTCTGTGCAGGAACTCCAGAAAACACAGGCTACAGCACAGGGAATTCATTCAACATTGCTGGTTCTTTATAACCACTGCTGTAGCGTGTTTTCAGTTTCCAAAGCACTGAACAGGCATTAGTCCCATCCCCCAGTGAGTTCGTAGCCTTGCCTTACAGATGGGAAGGTAGCACAGATGTCTTGTGACTAGGCTGAGCTGAGACTACTAGAGTGTGGAAGATGGGGCCATCAATGACCATGAGCCTAGATGACCATGCTGTGGGCATCCCAAAGCCTCTGACTGCCAGATATTAGGATTGGACCACAGGGGATGGATCATTTGATAATTGCCCATATCTGTTCATTCCCTCTGAAACACCAGTACCTGGCCGCTGTTGGAGGACTAGATGGACTGTTGGTCTGACTCAGTGGGGCCGTTCTTAGGTTCAGAGGATAAGGATTTCTGCTTCCAAGCCCCATTTTCACTCTACTAATCATGCTGCCTCCAGGCTGTGAACGCTGATGTTCAAACGCTGCCTTGCTAGGGAGTTAGTTGTATATTCGCTTTAAAAAAGCCAAGCTTGATTCCTGTCAGAAGGAAAACAGACCTTTTTTTAAGGGTTTTTTTGCTCAGTACTTGGCCACTGAAGTTAAGATTGCAAAAGACATATGTCCATTCTGGCAACTGAAAGGCTGAGATTTTCCCCTGTTAAGTTTCCTTAACCAAATTAGGGACCATATCCTCGATGTAACAAACAAACACAACTCCGCTTCTAGGCCACCACTTCAAATCCCTCCTGAGGTTTTAGTAGCTAATGAAAGCTTCTGTCTGAAACCAGTCTGTATCCCTAATGGAGAACTTCACACCTAAAAACCCCTACAAAAATCAAACTTCCGAAAAAGCCTCCATAAAGGGCTGTACAGCACATTCCTGGTTTCTTTGCTGAATTCTAAATGATCTTTGAGCAGTACGATTGCAGCGCCTCCAGAGAAATGTCTGACTCTTACTAGTACTAGCTCTCCATAAGTCCAGATTGTAGGTGCCCAGCATTTCTGAAAAACCCTTCCCTGGGGGAGTTGAGATGAGCACCCAGGCTCAGTGGCCACTTCTGAAAAGGTTGGCCACAATGTTCTAGCTGTATCATATATGTTCCCAGTATCACTACAACTAGAGTAGCTCTGATCAGGTATCTCAAACCCTTCTGCCTACCCTAGTTCAGCTGGTACCGGTTTAGACCTAGGGTAGGTAGGAAACACAATCCCCAATGTCACTAATTACTTCTGGAGGAATTCTGCACCACTGAATTCATGTGTCGTCCGTGTCTCTTCCCCCACCCCCAGATTTCTTGGCTTCCCTGCAGAAAAATGGGGAAGTAAAGAAATCTGGGGGACACGCCCCTTCCCGGCAGCCTGGGTGTCTGTTCAAGCACACGGAGCAGCTGGCAGGAACATAAATCCCTGCGGGGTGGAGGAAAGGCTGGACTGCATGCGTGGGGAGATGTCAGTCACCGCTGGGGCGGGCGGGGGAGAGAAACCCTGTCCCTCTCACTCGCTGTTGTGTGCCCAGCGTGGGAGGGGTAGGGCTTCCAGTTGTTTGGAGGTTGGCCTGAGGCAGGGTCTGTCCCCTCAGGCATAGCAGAAAATGTGGCAACCAGCCTGCATAGTTGTTGTTAGTGAATTGTTCCCATTCTCAGTGAATCTCCCCAGGAGCGTAAAATGGGTACAAATGTTAGGGCTCCTTTACATTGCCAGAGTGGCGTAAAGGAGCCTTTTCGTAAATGACAGGAAGGGAATCCCCAGCTAGGAAGATGTATGGCAATGGTTCTCAACCAAGGACATGCATACCCCTCAACGGGCGCAGAGGTCTTCCAGGGGGTACATCAGCTCATCTAGGCATTTGCCTAGTTTCGCAACAGGCTACCTAAAAAGCACCAGCGAAGTCCATACAAACTAACATTTCATATAGACAATGACTTGTTTATACTGCTGTAAGTACTGTGCACTGAGTGCAATATTTATATTCCAGTTGATTATTTTATAATTATATGGTGGTAATGAGAAAATCAGCCATTTTTCAGTAACTGTGCTGTGACACTTTCGTATTTTGTGTCTGATTTTGTAAGCAAATAATTTAAGCCATGTGAAACCTGGCGGTACAGAAGATAAATCAGATTCCTGAAAGGGGTACAATAGTCTGGAACGGCTGAGAGCCATTGATGTATGTGCTTTCTCGCTTTTGTCCTGTGCCAGAGTGACACAATGGGGTTAGATTACAGCTCAGGATCTATTTTGCTTACCCATTTAAAAAAAAAAAGAAAACAGACTTTGAGAGCAAATAAAACCGTTTATCCAGCAGTCCGTAAAACGTCAGGATTGTCCAGCACTTCCGAAAGTAGCCAGCCAGAAATATAACTGGAATGCAGGGTACTAGTTACCAAATATTTATAACTTTCATGTGTTCAGGAAATGCTGAACAGTTCTTGTGACTTTTTCTGTGTTGTTTAAATAAATTACCAAAATAATTGAAAGTGGTGGTGGTCTAGTGCATTATTTTGACAACTAAAATATGCAAAACTTTCATTTTTTTGGTGCAGAATTGCCCCAGTAGTAACCAATTTATCAGTGACCCTCCTCCCCCCAGCTGCATGCACGTCTGGAAGCAGCAGAGGTAGGGTGTGGCTGGTCTCACAAAGCTTCTCTTGCTCAGCAGAACACACTGAGGCGAGCAGTGGTTTGTAACTGGTTAAATTACATTCATTGTCATACTATGCTGCTGAAAAAGTTATTACTTCATCTTCCTGCCTCTCCTTCTGTAGCATTTTCCAGCCCTCCTCTTTAGTGTTTCCATGGTCTTACTCAGTTGTTGGAAAAGGTTCTGTCTCCTACCCACATGAAATGAGCTAGCCCATTCAAACCATATGTTGGCTCCAGAGAGCACCGGAGAACCTCTGACTGGCCTGCAGTGGTTGGAGGAAGGCTGTATGGACATGCTGAAGTAGACGCAAGCCAGCTGACCACCTGCAGGAAAAGAATGTGGTAGAATCAAGCCTTTAGCTTTGTTGCTAGGCCTTGAAACAGTTCAGTTCCCTAGCACAGACCAGCCCGATCCCCTCAGAGCTGTTAACACATTTGATATCAGGAAGGAGACCCCTCTGAGTCTGCCTGAAACCAGAACTGTTTGTTAGCCTCTGAGCTGTATCCAGAAAGCTGCGAAGCATGGTCCATACCTTATTTTCTGAACACTAAACTTTACACCCTCCTTTCTCCCGCGGCAGGTGATTGGAATGCACTACTTCTCCCCGGTTGACAAGATGCAGCTGCTAGAAATTATCACCACGGACAAAACCTCCCAAGACACAGCTGCCTCCGCTGTAGCTGTCGGCCTCAAGCAGGGCAAGGTCATCATTGTAGTCAAGGTAAAGTACCACTGCTCAAGATCCTGGCAGCTCCTTAAACGGCTGATAGCGGCTGAGATGGTCGCTGGAGGTGAACCACAAGGGTAAAGAGGAGCTTGAAAGCCTTTCAGGCTTGGCAGGTGGGGGGTTGAGTTGCTCCAGTATTAACGGCTTAGCCCTGGGAAGAGGGAGAGTTGGAGACATTTGTCAGACCCTGGCCTGGTCACTCCCCCTTCAGTGAGAGTAGGTGTGTGGGGCTCTCTGAGCCGACTGCAGTGCTGGGAATTGGCTGTCTGATGGTGATACTCTGGTAAGAGCCTCTGACTTGACCCTTGGTCTCAGGAGAACCCCACCTTCTCTCTGACTTGACAGCAAGTCAAGTGTTCATCTTGTTCCCCTGACTGCTGCTTGGAGCACTTCTTGTGCTAGATCACACCCCTTCCTGTTAGTTGCCCCCCACCGCAGACCTGGGGTTGATGTGAATTCACCCCTGCTGAGCACAAACCTTGTACGAGGACAGACCCTGCTTCCAAACTCCGCAGAACTGTGGCCAGGACCCACCCAGCTCGGTGGGGTTTCTGGCCACTGTTGTGTGACGTGCTTTTGAGGAGCACTGCAGGAAGCAGACATTCGAGGAGCTTCCCACATTCCTGTATCTTGCACTCAAGTAAAAACAAACTGTTCTAGGAGTTGGTGGTTAGAGCACTGAAATCCTGGGCGAGTCAGTGTGTCTGGGTCTAGCTCCGTCTCTGTCAAGAAGCCGTGCTTGCAAAATAACTAGGCAGGGGATCCTTGAGCGTGCAGTGCTTGTGACACTAACCTGCCTTGCCGTCCCATTTCCCCTCTCCCAGGATGGACCAGGTTTCTACACTACCAGATGTCTGGGGCCAATGCTGGCTGAAGTGGTCAGAGTTCTCCAGGTGGGTCTTGGAAGCAAGTGCGCTGTGGGAGAGCACCAGGGCAGCTGCCAAATGTTAAAGGACACAAGATTCTCCTGCCTCTCCCCACAGAATCAGGCTGGCCCTAGAAAGGGGTATGAGAGAAACTGTCCTCAGCAGGTGTCCCCGCCTCCTGCACTGGGCAAACCACTGCAGCCCCAAGGCTGACGCAGGGTAGGACTCCATAGATGCCTCCCCACCCTTTCCTGTATATCCATGCCCCAGCTCAGTCCAGGCAGTTGCTTCGCTTCCTCTGAGATGATGTGCACAAGTGCTTGGTGTCTGTTTTGGGAGGATGACAGTGTGCCCACCAACGTGCCCCTGGATCCCAGGCAGCTGAGCAGCTGGTGGGATTGTTACAAAGAGAAAGCGAGGAAGGAGGGAAGTCATTCCTGTGACTTGACTTACAATCTCTTCCTCTGATACCGAGTTCAGATGCAAAGCTTAACCATGGATCATCTGAGCGAGCTCTTTTTCCAGGGCCAGCGCATGGGGTTACTGCCTGAACGTCTGTCCAGCCACAGGGGTCTCCTACCCAAGAACCCACAGGTGGCTCAGATGGTGCCGCGTTGTAAATGAACTTGTGTAGAATATTTGGCAACTCCAAGCTGCCATTCCCCTGGTACCTGAAATGGATTTGGCTGGAAAAATCAGTGGTGGAACATTCCCACCCCCAATCTCCTCTGAGCCCTGACCTGTGGTGCTGTCTGCTGGTGAACCACACACCTGATAGCAAGCCCCTCAACTGCTTTGCCTTCATTGTCCCCACCTCTCCGATAGGAACACCTGCCTCTCTGAGGGTCATGAGCCAGTGTAAATCTGGTAAAGCACTTTGAGATCATTGGCTGGAAGGCCCTAGTGAAAGACACGTGTTGTACAGCGAGGGGCAGAGTAGTCCTGAGAACGGGCAGGAGGAATTGAGTGGCAGAAACGTCCCCTAGATGGAACAAGGGTTTGAGTTGGGAGAGCAGCAGGTTATAATCTCATCTCTGCCACTGCCTTGGTATAAAGCTTTGGGCGAGTTGTTTATCCTCTGCCTCAGTTTCCCAACTGGAGGGACGCTTGCCCATCTGTGTGAAGCCTGGAGGTCACTGGATGGAACAGAAGAGCAGAGGTCTTCATGAGCCTACGCTCGGACCATGAGCTCTTTGGAACTGGGGCAGGAGCCGGGTCCAGGACACTGGCACCTAGGTGCTCCATTGGTACATAAAGTCCAGTGCTGTGCCCCCCAGCTATTGGGTGACACCTGTAGGGGGCCCCTCAAAAAAATCTGCCTGGCTATAGCAGGCTGCAGCCTTGAGGCTGCCCATCCCCAGCTATTTAAAAAGCTTGGCTTGCACCGTTCCTGCCACCATTTGCCCATCTCCCTGCTGGTTTAGCCAGCAGAAGCCAGATCACGTCTAGATTGGCCAGAAGCTGTAATGGACCAGCAGGGAGTAGGTCTGCACTGTCAGCCGGGGTTCCTGGGGGTAGGGCTTTACATCTCCACTGGGACGCGAGAGACCTGTGTTCTGAATGCTCACCGGCCTTTGCTTCCCCTCCCTCCCACAGGAAGGCGCTGACCCCAAGAAAGTGGACGCCCTTTCCACAGCGTTCGGCTTTCCCGTGGGTGCTGCCACCCTAATCGACGAAGTGGGCGTGGACGTTGCCACTCACGTCGCCGAGGATCTTGGCAAGGCCTTTGGCCAGCGCTTCGGGGGAGGCAACCCCGAGCTGTTCAAACGCATGGTGGAAAAAGGCTTTTTAGGTGAGTGGCCCCTGTGCTCTTGGTCGGTGCCAGCCCCTCTTCTCCCTTTGTCCCAGGGCCAGGCTCCTGACAACTGCCTCGCGCGTGTGCCCGGAAAAGCCGTGCCCAGTGGCATTCCCTGGGATGCACCAACTCCCTGCTGAAAGGCCCCTCTGAGTCCTGGCCCGATGAGCTGCACATTGACCCCCTGCTCCTGGGTGAGGACGGGAGGGGATGCAGCTCAGCCCACCCCAGCGACCTGGGAGGGTTGCATGAGATGCAGCAACTGCTGGCCATCAGAGGCCACGGTTCCCCCAGGTGTGCCCAGGGATTGCCCCTTCACCCAGGGCTGCTCGACAGACAGCCGGACTGCGGGTTCCAGCCCTGGGGGTGGTGCAGAGGCTGAGACCTATAGTCAAGGCAGGCTCCGTCTTTTCAGAGGATGAAGGCTGTTGGATTGTAGACATGGGCTGCGACTGGCCAGCGGCTCCACTTGGGTCACTGCAGTCTTAATTTTGGGCTGTCCCGTGACCCTGGTGGGTCAGTGAGATGCGAAGGCTGGGGAGGGTCTGCTGTCAGGAGAACAGCGACAGCCAGCCACCCCGCCTCACCTCCGCCTCTGAGCAGTGCCAATCCTAAGTACTCTGGAGACTGGCATTGCCGTCTGCCCTCTGTCAAGGCCCCGCAGATCTGCCTGGCCACCCTCCCGATCGCCTGCCCCTTCCCTCGGGACGTGAACTTTCCCCTGTCTCCAGCGGGCTGAGATCCAGACCTCATCTGGCTCCCGTCACTGACGTGCAGGGAAGAGGCTCCTGGGTGGCATTTGAGCTGGGGGTGGCCTCTGGTCCCACGGGTACCTGCTGCTTTTGTTGGCAGAGAAGCACATACCTGAACTGCCATCTGTATGGACCAGACAACCCATCGGATCAGTGACGGTTTGGGGGCTGCTCCCTTCCCAGCTTCCCGCCCCCCCCCAGCTCAACTGGTGACTGACATCTCCCCCTTCCCCGGCAGGCCGCAAGGCAGGGAAGGGTTTCTACGTGTACCAGGAAGGTGTGAAAAACAGGAGCGTGAACTCCGGCATGGATGAGATCTTGGCACAGTTCAAGGTGCCCTCCAACCCTGAGGTGTAAGTATGAACCCCAAGGAGTGGGGGCAGCCCTGGGAGCTGGGGCCAGGCCCTCTGGCCAGTCTGGTGCTCAACTGATCTCCAGTTTGGGCCACCCGTCACCTCTAGGGCACCAGGAGGTCGCTGGCGGCTGGGTGTCTTGGGGAATGGCCAGTGCCCATGGGGTTGTACTAAAAGGGATGCTGGTAATGCACCCCCAGGCTTGGAGCTAGTTAAAGGGTTCTCAAATGGGTGCGGAGGGGGGTCAGGACCCCTCCAGGGCTTGCGAGCTGTCAGCCCTCACACGTGCCGAGGCTGCGGCTGTCAGCCCTGTGCGTGGCTGACAGCCAGAGACCCGCAGAGCTGGGTGGCCGGAGAGCAGCGGCTGCTGACGGGGTGTTCTGGAGGCGGTGCGGCATGGGGCAGTTGTCACTGTTCGGGGGGAGTCGTCATAGCCTGAAATATTTTCAAAGGGGGTCCCAGGAAAAAAAGTTTGAGACCCCCTGAGCTAGGATCAGCTGTGCTCTGAAATCAGGTCTGTCACGTGGCCTGCCCCAGCGTGGGGCCTGACGGATCTCTGCCTGATCGGGGGGTCTCCAGGCTGGGCCTTGCTGCCCCCTCCAATCAGAAGGCCGCTCCACGCAGTCTGGCACTCGGCAAGCCATGGCTTCCCCTTCCCTGCCGCCCCCACCACGCCCTTCACTGCTTCTCAAGGCCTAGGCTGCCCCTCGCGCTTTGCCCAGTGGCTGCTCTGTGGCCTGAGGCCTGTCCCTCCCTTCCAGGTGCACCGACGAGGACATCCAGCTGCGCCTAGTGACGAGGTTTGTGAACGAGGCAGCTATGTGCCTGCAGGAAGGGATCCTCAGCAGCCCCGTGGAAGGAGATGTCGGGGCTGTCTTTGGCCTGGGCTTCCCGCCATGTCTGGGAGGTGAGTGGTTTGGGTGTAAGGCTTAGTCTGCACTGCAGAGCTCTGTTGGCGGAGCGGTGCTGGCTAGAAGTGACAGGAACCGTGTCTAGGTACATAATCCCCTCCCCACCGCCCAGCCAGGGTAGCTATGGGGCCAGAGCCCTTGGTGTAAAGTGTTTGTCAGCTTAGATGTGTCGCTCAGGGAAGCTGCTGCCTTTCGCTGTCTCCATCGGGGGCTCTGCCAGCAACGCCGCGCCTGCCAAGACTGTGTAGTGTAGACAGGACCCAAGTAACAAGTGAACTGGACGTGGTGCCGGTCTGTGTTGACACTGCAGTGTCTGGAGTCCTGGGAGTGTCATGAGAGATTGAAGCCGTGCCTGGCTCCTGCCCGTGAGCACTGAACTAGTCTGCCAAGAGCCCGCCAGGAGAATGGCGCAAGCGTGGCAGACATGTAGCGACGTGTGTGGGTGGAGCTCGCCGTGGGGCAGTTGTCTAGGACGCCACGAAGCGTTCACACCGCTCTGGGGCTGGGGTGCGGAGACCAGGGATCCTGGGTTGCTGTCGAAACTGCCCCGCGGGGCGAGCTCGGCACAGTCCCCCGCTGTCGCCTGCAGACTCGGTGCATGGCGGGGACGAGCCCACGGCTGATTTTAAGGTGGAATTTCTGACCCAGCTGGGCATGGCCAGGGTCAGAGCCTATGGCCCAGGATTCGGGGGATTGCCTTCCCCTGATGCTGCCTACAGCCCTGTTGAACCTCCTAGCCAGCCACTTAACCACGCGCTCCTAAGCCGCCGCCAGGCAGCCGCTGTGTCCGTGTGGGCAGGGTGGGTGTGCTGAGACACGCAGCAGGGAGTGACTTCGCCTCCTGGCCTGTTGTGGGGAGCCTGCCCCTCCATACCCAAGCAGAGCTCAGCCCCAAATCCAGGGGCAGGCTGTAGGATCGAGTCCGGCATGTTGCCCCTTCTCCTGGGCGTGGCCCAGTTCTCTGCGGGCTCTGCAGCGGTGCTCTTGACCCGTCTGCCCTGCTGACTTAGCTCCGTGTTCCGTGGCAGGTCCTTTCAGATACGCGGACTCGTTTGGAGCCAAGCAGCTGGTGGACAAGCTGAGGAAGTATGAAGCCGTCTATGGAAGCCAGTTCACACCGTGCCAGCTGCTTCTGGATCACGCCAATGACCTGAGCAAGAAATTCCACCCCTGAGTGTGTCCACGTGCCTCCATCCCTAGATGTACTCGCGTGGAGAACCCGGGGAGTGTCTGCTCGCCACCCAACGGCTCCATTCTCCACCGGTTCATCTCTGAGCGCTTGGGGGTGGGAGGCAGTGAACTGTCTTGAGGTTGGAGCCCATGAAGTGCCTTAGCAACTACTGCCTCTCAGGCACTTGGTCGCCCTCACCCGTCTCGTTGGATGATGCCCCTCCCGTTTGAAGATGGGGGGGGTTCCGTTCAGTTTCTGCCCTCCGCGCGCCGTGCCCTTCAGAGCCTTCCGTCCAGCCTGCGGATTAGCCACCTGGCCACGGTGCATGGCGAATGTTTAACAATAAACCACTGATCTCTTGGCGTCGGACTCTCTGCCTGCTTAATCCTGTCTCACTGGGGAAGTGGCTGGCCTGGGCCCTTGCAAACAGAGGGATGGACCCACAGTGAGGGTGAAAATAAAGCACTGAGCAACTCCTCCAGCGTGGGCCTGTCTGGGGCGGGCGGTTTGCTGAGCTATGTGAAACTGACAAAGGGGCCCTTGGCGTTAATGGAGGATGGGGGGGAAGCGGAACAGCCTGCTCCGTCCCCTCTGGCATAAATCAGTACAGAGGCTCCAGCCCTCATCTGGCTTTGATTGCTGGCTGCAGGGTTAATGTGGCAGATGGACCCTCTTTTAATTGCAGATCAATCCCCCGAAGGCCAGGAAGGTCTGCCATGGGGAGAGCTCAATTTAAACTAAAAGGCTTTAAATCTCTGCGCACCTGTCACTAATAGCAAGCCACCCCCTCCCACAAGGATGCATGGCGTGGCCCGCACAGGGCATGGCGCTCCGGCTTCCTTTGCCGCCCCACAGCCAGCATGTGTCCAACAGACTTCGCCCCAGCAGCTGCCTCTCTCCTCTAGCTGCTACTGGGGTGAAAGTGGGTGGCTGGGAGCCTGGGCCCAAGCCCTTTGGGTGCCAACCACCCGGTCCTTCTCCCACAGCCTTCCACCTCCCGCAAGGAAACGTTTCCTCTGCTGGGCTCTGGCCACCTGCCCGAATGAGACCCCCCACTCCAGACCTGTTAGCTGCCAGCCCAGCTGCAAGGCTGCCTCCACCCCCAGGAAACGGGGCTGCCTTGGCTTTCCATGGGCCTGGGCTGTACGCTGGCACGTGCCGGAGCTCTGCCTCCTTTGCGAGGGTGGCTTTGGCGGCAGGGGCATCTTCCCTCCTCTTGCGCTGCCTGCCTTGGTCCAGCGGCTCCCAGCTGTTCGAGCACCACAGCTGGGGCCTCTGCTCCGCAGAGGTAGCATGTTAAACCGCTGGGCTGTGGCTCGTCGCTGCCAACTACAGGTGGAAGCTGGGCCCTTGCCCTGGGCCGCACTGAGGGCTGTGGCAGGGAGCAGTGAGGCTGTCCAAGGGCCTAGGTTGATGCGCAATGAGGCTATGGGCTGCCTCTCCCACCCTCTCAGGGGCAAGATCTGCCCACCAGCACCAGTTGCTCCAGTAGCATCCAACTAAGCCTGGCTGTGACCCCTCCTTCTGCAAGAGGTGTCCCCCCCCACCCAGCTGAGCTTTCCCCTGGGGGCAGGAGGGAAGCAATGGGAAGCTGGCCCTGCAAGTTTCCTATTCAGGGAGCTCATGTGTCTACACTGCAGCCCCCAGAGCTTTGGCCAGCACCTAGTGCAGAGCGTGACACAGCCCGCACTGGGGGTAGCTTTCTCTTCCATCCACGCTCAGGCCTGCTTGATAGGGGGCTGAGTCTCTGCTAGGCCGTGTCTCCCCCCAGTGCTGGGAAAGATGGATTACCAGCCTGGCATGGCTACTGGCCCCCCCTCATCAGAGCATGCGGCTTTGTCCTGCCAGGAAGTTTAGTGAATGGGCCACGTTGCTCTGCCTTGGGGCTGAGGACAGGTCTTAAGCCAGTTTCTGGTCCTGCTTCCAGCCGTGTCTTTCCCCTGACTAAAGCTGGGAGCGGGGAAACCTTGCCAGGGTCTCATCCCTGCTGCCTTGTTCCGTCAGCTGTGGCAGGCCCTTCACTGGGCCACCCTGGCCTGAGGGGCAGCTGTTGTAACTGCCCAATGGAAGCGGGAGCTGGATGTGGAAGGGCGGTGTGGTGCACGGCCATGCCCCTGTGCATTGCTAGCGGCCGTGGCAGTGTTAAAACGCAGACTCTGGCTTCACCGCCAGACGTTTCCCTTTTACCCCCGGGTCCATTTTGAAGGCCACGCCCCAGCCGGGTTTCAGCGAGACTGTCTGGCGCCTTGGCCAGCCCGTGCCCTGGGAACCGGCCGTCTGACTCTGCGCACACCCCTGGGCCTGTGTCCTGGAGAGACCCAGCTGCTGCTCCGGGGCCGGAGATCTGACTTCAGCCCTGGTCCTGTGGAGGCACCATGCATGCCCCCGCCCATGCTGAAGCTGCCAGGGCTGCAGCCTGCGCCATTCACCCTCCTGCTGCTCTCCGAGCTCGCGTCACATCCACGCCTGCCCCGGCCCAACCCAGCTTCCTCCCCAGGCCTGAAAAGGCAGAGCGGGGCTGAGGCGTTGGAGGGGCTGCCCTGTGCACTAGCCCCTACCCCTGCTGGCCAAGGGTGATGGCTGACGGCCATCCTCTCTCTGCCCTGGCCGGGGCAGTGGGCATCCAGTTTCCTTCCCCCCCCCCAGCTCCTTTCATCCCCCCCAGCTCCGCGGCCCTCCCATCGTCACACACAGCTGTTCCCAGGGGCCGGGGCCTCTTTTTCACACCTTTATTTCGCTAATCCGCAAGGGCTCAGATAAACCAGTAGAAACAAACTCGCCCAGCCCAGCCCAGCCCGGTGGGGCTGCGAGGGCCATGCTCTCTGGCGTTAACTCGGACATGGGGGGGCGCCTGAACTGAACCAGCTGGAGCGAAGCCCCCGAGGGAGGGGGAGCGGGCGGCAGGCCAAGAAATGCCCAGCCCCTCTGGCAAGCGAGTTAGCCGGGCTGGGCCGACGTGGCCGTGGTCACAGCACCAGCTGCGGCCGAGTGCCAGGCTCCCTGCTTTAGTTCACGTTACGGGGGGCACGGCCCTGGCGCGAACGCTGTACACAAGGCCACGTCGGTTTGCAGGCACGCGGACGGGGGGCTTGCCCCGAACAGAAGGTGCTAGCGCCATCGCAGGCCGGGACTGGCCGGCGGCTGCAGGGGCAGAGGCCCTGCCACGTGTGCGGCAGGGGCAGCCGCACAGCGGGCGACTGGGTTGGGGGCAGGGCCAGACGTGTGGCACCTGCGCCATGGCTGGGGGGTGGGGGGTCTGCCATCCCAGGCGCAGCCAGCAGGCCTGGCTGCTGCGCTCAGCGCCAGCTTGGCTCCTGCCCGGTGCTGCGGGCTCGGGCGCCCGTCGCCTAGACCTGGAAAGCCGCAGCGGCTGAGCTGCCCTGCGGGCCGGGGGCAGGACCCACTGTGAAGTGCCAACCCTGGCCCGGGGGGTGGAGCCTTGAAGAGCTGTTTGGGGCTGGAGGGGGGGCTCTGAACCCTTCCCTTAGCCCCATGGGGAGAGGGGACGCGTGGGACTTTCTCTCCTTCCCCCTGGTGCACGGAGATCACTGGCCTCCGCGGTGGCACCTGGCCACAGCAGCCCTGGCGCTTGGCAAGCCCCCAAAGTCCTGCAGGGGCAAACAGCCCCCTCACCCCCCCCCACTTCTGCCCGCTTGAGGAGATCCGGGGGCCATGGGCCAGCCAGGGGGAGGCCGAGCATAAAGCTCAGACTGAAAGGCCCCCCCCGTCCCCCAAGTCTCCTCTCTGAAAGCAGCCTCGTCCCTGCCATGGAGCTGGGTGGGGCTGGGCGGGGGGCATTAACCCAGCCACGCAGGGCGTGTCCTCCCGCCACGCAGCAGCGGCCACCCCCGCAGGACCATGCCCACGTGGAAGTTAATGGCAGCGATCTCTGCTAGTGCAGTTGCCAGTAATGGGCCTCATGCCCCACTGCTGGGGGGCTGCAGTGGGACAGAGAGCCGGCCGATGGACCTGTCCTGTGCTGGAACAAACCACGCCCAGCCCCACGCCTTGGGCAGCCCCAGACGGGCAGGGGGCCAGGCATGTGCAGCTTCGAGTGTTGACGTGCAGGCCACAGGCAGGGGCCGGGGGGTGGTGGGGGAGGATCCATGCCTCAGGGTGGTCCGTGCCCGTACCCACCAGCAGGGCCCGTAGTCCCAGGCCGCCAGCTAGATCTTGGGCCGCCAGCCCTTGATGAACTGCCGGATCTTCTTGACCTGCAGCTTGGTGAGGTGGAAGTCGTCGGCCAGGATCTCCTCGCTCAGCTGCACGAAGATGCTGCCGTCGATGCGCTCGCGGGCGAAGCCGCTCACCACGTCCTCGGCCAGGCCGATGAAGCGCAGGCAGCGGGACACCTCCTCCACCCCCAGCGCCGCCAGCTCGGCGGGGGGCTGCCAGGGCGAGCCGTCGCCGTTCAGCCGGGGCGGGCCCGGCACGGGGCCCAGGATCTCGCCCGCCGTGGGGCGCGGGGCCGAGGTTGGAGGCGCCTCGACGACGCCCTGCGTGAGGTAGAGGCGGGGGGCGCCGCCCTCGGCCCCGCGCCCCGTGGCGGGCGGCAGCGGCTCCGGGCTGCGGATCGCCAGGTTCTCCACCTCCAGGCTCCGGGAGGGGCGGGGTGGGGGGGCGGGGCAGGCTTTGCCACGCCCCTCCCGGCTCCAGCACCGCTCCAGGTCAGGGGAGGCGCCCGCCGAGGGCTCGGCCGTCTCTGCCGCAGCGGGCGTGGGAGCGGAGGGGGCCTGCTGCCACGCCAGGGCCTCCAGCCACTCGGTGGAGGAGGCACTGGGCGAGTAGGCGGGGTTGGCGAAGGGGTTCAAGGCCCCGAAGGGGGCGAAGCGTTTCTGGGGGTTGGGAGTCTTGAGGCGGGGGCAGCTGTGGTAGGTCTTGATGGCGGCAGCGCCCCCCAGCAGGGGCATGGAGCGCCCGCTGGCCACGCTGGGGCCCGGCTCGGCGTAGGCCCACGGGTCCGACCAGGACGTCTGGCTGGGCTGGCCGCTGGTGGGCAGGGCCCCGGGCAGCTGGCGCCCGGCGGAGTCCCCGGCCTTGCAGTCGCCCCAGGTGCAGGGGTAGCAGTAGAGGGAGTAGGAGTCCGGGGAGGGCGAGCAGCTCCCGCTCCGTGGCCCTGACCTGCCGGGAGGAGACAGAGGGTCAGGCTACAACGGGCCGAACCCACGCCTGGATCTGCCTGGACTCGGCCCCCCAACCCTCCTCGCTTGCCATCTCTTGGCCGAGCGGGTCGGACAGCCTCCGCAGCAGAGAACGGCTGGCAAACCGGGCGGGGCAGATCCGGGAAGGGGGCCAGGGCCCAGCCCATGTTCCCTCCCTGTTGGGGATTGCTGAGCTCCAGGGGTTGAGAGAGGAGGACCAGACCAGTGCGATCTAAGAGGCTGTGGGGGCACCTCCCAGGGCAGAGATAAGAGCCCCCCAGGACCACAGAGGGTCACAGCTGGACTGGATGGCGCTTTGGGGTGGGCACACTCCTGCCCCAACCCCACCGGAGGGCACCTAAGACATCCCATCTGCACCTAATTTATAGGATCTATGGTGTTGCCTTGCTGTGATTGGCTTACCCACACGTGGGCAGGGTCTCCCGGCGTGAAGGCGGGGCTACAGGGGAAGCTAACCCCACCCCCTTGATCAACAGCGGCCCATGCTTCTGTGTGACGTCGGGCCTTTCTCCCCCCAACACCCGCGAAATCCTGGCCCCGCTTCCACCCCGTGCTGGCGTTGGCCGTCACTGAAATGCTGCCAGGCGGCATCGCCCAGCTGGCCAGGCCAGGCGGTGGCTCAGAGCTGGGGCGGTCGAGGGACGTGCAGGCAGGACTGCCCTGGCTGGAATTTGGCCCAGACACAGGATTTAACGCCCCTGTGCTTGTGAAAACGGCCCAGAGCAGGAGCGAGGCTGTGTGAAAGCCGTCCCACCCCGCCACACAGCGGCCACCTGGCCATGGACCCAGCACTGTCTGCGCCAGACCCAGGACTCTCTTCCCCCCGGCGTGGCCCAGCCCCGGAGCCCACTCACCCATCATGCAGCCCGGAAGAGTAATACGAGAGGCTGGGGCTGGGCGAGTGTGCCGGCTGCAGCTTGGGGAAGCGCAGGGGGACGGGCGGGCTGGAGGTGGCGGGCGGCCGGCTGCCTCGGGGCGGGACGGGGGGGGCGTTCAGCAGGCGGCATTCCTCCCGCACCTGGAAAACACGAGGAGCTGGGGATGGAGCCAGCCCAGAGCAAGACAGACTCTGCCCGCCCAGCGCCACCCGAGCCCTGGGCTCCAGGTTCGCGCTGGGCCCCTGGCCCCGAATGCCCGGCCCACCTGCGCTGCAGTAGAAATGCCGGGCTGCCGGCCTTGTTCTACTAACTAGGATGCCAGGCACACGGGAGCTCGGCCCCAGCTGGGACCAGGAAGAAATTCCCCCTGGAGTCTAGTCCTGCTGAGTGGAGCGAGGGGATGCAGGACCCAGGGGGGGCCTCGGGACTGCGCCTGCATCTTCCAGCTCACGGGCTGCGCCCCAGCAGAGCTTTCATTGCCATTCATTGAGCCTGCCTCTCCCTTCGGGTGCCCGTCAGCCAAGTGGGTTGCTTCCCTGTGCCGGGAGCCCACCCGGGGGTGCGGTGCAGCTGGAGCAGGCCCCTGCCTACCCTGGGAACACTGACAGGCCAGATCCTGCCCCAAGAGTGAAAACCAGGACTCCACGGTGCAGGGGAGGCCTGGAGAGCCAGCCCCTGGGTTCCCATCTCACCCCCCCCTCTCCCCACCCAAGCACACGCCCAACCTCAGCCCTGCACATGGCCAGAATAGCAGAGAAATGGGAGCTCAGAGTAACCCACTAGAAAACAGGGTGTGGCCTTCCCTCCCCTAGGGACACTGGAGGATAACAGCCTACTACTGCTGCCAGCTTAATTCCTTTACCCCAAGTGGCAGAGGTGATGAAGGTCCCAGGTTCAAACCCGGCTGACAATCCAGGAGGAGTCATTCCTTAGGCCTCTTTTATCACCTGGACAATAGCCTTAAGACACCACCAGGTTCTTGCCCTGGCCAGGGCCCAGAACCCCGCCCAGCCCAGCCTGTGCATCCCCTGGAGAACAGCAGCCGAGCAGCTCTCAGCGCAGCCCCACAGAGCAGCGGCTAAGTCCCAGCATCCCTCTGGGCAGCAACGAACCCCCCAGCCAAAGCCCAGGCTTTGCGTAGGCTGTGATGCAGAGAAAGGCCACGCTGGGCGCGTTCCAGTCCAGCATGGCCAGAAGCCTAGGTGAGGTCAGCCCACGGCTGGCGGAAGTGAGGGGCCACTGGCCCACAAGGGGGTCACGAGGCCAGCCAGGCCTCCACCATTCCCCCCCGACACACAGCCTTTTAGCCCCCGGCCGCCGGTGTCTATAGCCCCAGGATCGCCCTGCTCTCAGCCCAGTCTCCTCGCATCGTCTGTGCACTGCCTGAGCAGGGTCCCACCGTGGGCACATGCCCAGCTGGCAGAAAACGGGCGTCTCTGGCTGCCCTGTCTTGGGCAGAAAACACATTTGGCCGAGGCTGGCGTCTAGAGGCTGCTACGGGGTGCAGGGAAGGCGCAGACTGAACACAACCTCACTCCACCTTGGGCCCCTGCGGCCAGGCAGCACTCCCGGGTCCTCCCCTCGACCTGCTGTTGCCTTGCGGTGGGAGCTGGGCTCTGTCTAGCGCGGGGCTCATGGGGGTGGCGTCGAGCACCCCGCCTGCCTGGCGTTGGGCGCGCCCGGAGACCCAGGGGCCACAGCCGATCGGTGGCGTCGGCTCACAGAGGTGGCAGAGCTCGGACAGTCGGGGCGAAGGGAGGGGTGGGGGGTCGCTTACCGCTTCGGATTTGGGCGGGACGGGAGGCGGCGTCTCGCCCTCGGGCTCTTCCCCAGGCGGGGCAGGGCGGTGGGGGGAGCCCAGAGGGGAGGAGGCGGCGAAGGAGATGAGGTCGCACTGCCCCTTGCTGGCGCCGGCCAGCCCTGGCGGGTTGCCGCTGGGCTCGGAGTACTTCTCCGGGTGCGGGTTGGGCCAGAGCTCCTCGTAGGGGATCTCCAGCGGCTCCCGAGTCCTGAACTCCAGCTCGGCCCAGTCGGGCGTCACGTACTCCCGGTCTGAGTCGGACAGGTCGGATGGGGCCGAGTGCTCGTGGCGGGGGAGGAGCAGCGGCTGGGGTGGGGGGTCCTGGTGGCTCGGGCCAGCCGGGTCCTCGGGAGGGTGGGCGGCCCCCCCGCTGTAGATGCAGAGCGAGAGGCGCTGGAAAGCCGGGGCCAGCTCCTCGCCGGCGCAGCCCTGCAGGCAGAGGCGGACGCGGCGGGGGCTGGCGCACTCCTCCGACAGATCAGGCTTGGCCTCCCGCACGGCTTTGGAGTACTCGTCGGGGTTGAAGCTCTCCTGGCAGATGGCGGCGCTCTCCCGCACCAGCTTCTCCAGCTGGGGGTCGCCCCAGAGGGCCCCGTCGGGCAGGGCGAAGCGGGGCATGTCGGTCAGCAGCAGGAAGTGGAAGGGCACCACGGCCTCTTTGCGCAGGATGCAGCAGAGCACCACCGTCTTGGAGATGATGCTGAGCAGCTTGTAGCAGTGGCCCTCGCGGATGGCGTGCAGGTCGTAGGGGTTGCGGGCCGGCCGGCGGGGCACGGCCACGCTGACGGGCAGCCGCACCTTCTCGATGATGCTGCGCACGGTGTGCTCCCCCTCCCGCATCTGCAGCTCCAGCGGGCTGCGCGTGCTGAAGCGCCCCTTGCACTGGAAGGGCAGGCTGAGGCTCTCGTTGGTGCGGTGGTTCATGCAGATCAGGCAGGGCACCTTGCCCTTCGCTGGCTTGCCCCCCGGCGGGCCCGCCTTGCCCAGCTTGCGCAGCAGGGCGTTGAAGCGCGACTTCTCCTTCGCCGCCTTGGCGCAGAGCAGCTCGGCCTGGCCCATGGGTGTCAGCTCGTCGCCCGCCTGCAGGGTGAAGTTGTAGACCTCGCTGTCCTCGCTGAATTCCCCGGACACCACCTGGGGGAAGGGAGCACACGGGCACCGGAGGTGAAGGGGGCCGGAGAGGCAGGGGGCACTGCGGGGCACGGGGGGGTCCGGGAAACACAAAGGCGCCAAGGGGTAAAAGGGGCTGGAGTGGCAGATGGCACTGGGAGGTCCACAGGGCTGGGATGCCCATGGGCCCTGAGGAGTGAATGGGGCCGAGAGGTGGAGGGCACCACGGGGGGCTGGGAAGCCACAGGGCACCAACGAGTGAATGGGGCCAGAGAGGCAGATGGCACTGAGGGACAGGGGGCAGGGAAGCACACAGGCCCCATGGGGGGCATGGGGCCAGAGAGGCAGGA
>ML675706.1:116161-132772 GCA_007922155.1 Mesoclemmys tuberculata
GGGGGCATGGGGCCAGAGAGGCAGGAGGCACTGGGGGGCAGGGGGCGAGGAAGCACACAGGAGGCCCAATGAGGGAACAGCCATGCCTGTGGCTCAGACGAGCGTCTCGGGTCCGTGGGCCCAGGGCTCTACGTGCCTCGAGCTGAGCAGGCCAAAGCCGCTGCTCCCCACAGGCCTCCAGCCCCTTCCTCTGAGCAGCTGGGGCCAGCCAGAGCATGCTGGGCCGGCTGAGCCCCGCCTGACCCCGCGGGACCCGTGCCCAGCCAGCCCGGCGCCGGGCAGGCCCGCTGGCAGGTGGCGGGCTGGGCCCGGCGCAGCGCTGACCTTCACGCTGAAGGTGATGGCCTCCATGACGAAGACACGGTCCGGGAAGATGCTGGCCACCTCCTCCACGCTGTTGAAATACTGGACGGGTTCTCGCACGTCCCGGTCCTGGTCCAGCAGCTTAAACTTCCCTGCAACGGCCCAGCCCAAACCCCCGTTAATGGCCAGCGGCCCTGCCCAGAAACCCAGCCCCACGGACCTCAAGCCCCCGCCCAGGGGCTCCCAGCAGGTCCCCTCTGCGCTGCCCAAGGGCGAAGGAGCCGGCTTTGTAGGAAAGGGCTGTGGTGTCACCGCCCAGTGCCTGGACCCAAGAGCGGGCAGAGCTGCGCAGGGCACAGGCTGGACCAGGCTGAAGACGCACTGAACTAGACAGGATCCGGCAGGGATCCTCTGCCGCAGAGCGGTGCAAGCTCTCGCTCTCGGCACGTGACCCAGCCAGCCTGGGCGGACGCTGCGCGCCCCAGGCGGTTTCTTTTGTGGGAGCGGTCGCCAAGTGCTGCAGCGCTGGCTCTGTGCCGCAATCCCTGAGCGGCGTGAGGCCGTGGGGCGGAGCGGCCCCTGGGAAGCGGGCAGTGAGGTTTGCTGTGCGCTATGCTAAGAATATCCTACGACCCCAGCACCGAGTTCTCCTCCACTGGGGCACGGGCCCGCAAGCCCTGAAATTTGCTCCCGCGGGGCATGGATAGTGTGGGGGGGAACATGCTAGGATTCCTTCGTGGGGGGGTCTTCCCGTTGGGAGCCGTGCGACCCACCTCCCCTTTCTTCCACAACCGGACCCAGGCTCCTCTGGCTCTAAAAACAGGTTCTCTGGGGACCTCACTGGAGTGTGAATGCGGCTCAGAGCCCTCGCTGCCCCCTCCCCACGTGCCTGGAGCCCAGCTTGGTCACTGGCCATCTTTGATTGAGCTGTGCAGCATGCACCAAGGAGTGCGGGGTCACCCCAGCCTGTGGGTTCGGCTGCCCTGGATCCTTGCCTGGGGAGCTGACGCTTGCACATGGCCAATGCAAGCCCAGAGTGTCCATGCGAAGCCAGCTCCAGGGGACACCACAGGGGGTGCACAATGGGTCCCGTCCATGAGAAATGCCAGCAGGCAGCACTGAGCGCCCCATACTCCCCACGCCCCCAGGAGAGGGTCCCCTAGATGCAAATAGTTTCCTGCCCCACGCTTTCTTCCTGGGGCAGCCCTGGGTTTCCCTCCCTCCTCAGCCATTGATCACTACCCGTTGAGCCCTGTGATCTAACCAGTTCTCTACCCATTTTATAGCTGGTTATGAGTCAGCAGTGTGCCCTGGTTGCCAAGAAGGATCACGGCATATTGGGCAGCATTAGCAGGAGCATTGCCAGCAGATCGAGGGAAGTGATTATTCCCCTCTATTTGGCATTGGTGAGGCTGCATTTGGAGTATTGTGTCCAGTTTTGGGCCCCCCACTACAGGAAGGCTGTGGACACGTTGGAGAGACTCCAGCTGAGGACAACAAAAATGATTAGGTGGCTGGAGCACAAGACTTATGAGAAGGAGCTGAGGGGACTAGGCTTGTTTAGTCTGCAGAAGAGAAGAACGAGGGGGGATTTGATAGCAGCCTTTAACTACCTGAAAGGGGGTTCCAGGGAGGATGGAGCTAGGCTGTTCTCGGTTGTGGCAGGTGACAGAACAAGGAGCAATGGTCTCAAGTTGCAGTGGGGGGGGTCTAGGTTGGATATTGGGAAAATCTTTTTCCCTAGGAGGGTGGTGAAGCACTGGAATGGGTTCCCTAGGGAGGTGGTGGACTCTCCATCCTTAGAGGTTTTTAAGGCCCGGCTTGACAAAGCCCTGGCTGGGATGGTTTAGTTGAAGTTGGTGCTGCCTTGAGCAGGAAGTGGGACTAGAAACCTCCTGAGGTCCCTTACAACCTTCATCTTCTATGATTCCTCCCCTCCGGGCCATGAGGAAGGAGGCAGACAGAGATGAGGCCAACTGGCTTATGGCAAAGCCCCTCCCCACTCCTGAGCATGGCATGGCGAGAGAGCAGGAAATCCCCGAGCAGAGGGAGACTGGATCAATGGGCTGCAGCCAAGCGCTTCCTGGTCAGCTGAGGCAGCGGCGCTGGGCCGTCCCCAGGGCTCACGTAGCAAGGACTCGAGGTCAGCTCTGTTCCGCAGCCAGGGCTGCCGGACGGGGATGGCGCTGCACAGACATTGCCAGAAGGAGCAGAGGATGCAGGACGAGAATAGAAACAGACCCCAGCTGCTCGGAGCAGTCGCTAAACGCCTCCCCATGGAGCCAGCTGCAGGTCACACTCCCCCTGGTGCCCTGGGGAGTTTCAGACCGCCCCCTCAGCGGCCGTCTGGGACCACAGGGCTCTTCCTGTGGAATCAGTCACCGTGATTTAGGTCAGGAGTCGTGGGACCTACAGGCCATTCTTTAAGATTACTATAATAACTTCCCCACCATGAGGCTTGGACTGGGGCCCTTCAGAGACACAGTGGAGCTTTACCCCTTGAGCTGGCAGAGCAAGCCACTAGCTGGTAGCAGCAGTAGGCTATTACCCACTCTGGGGACCAGCCACAGACAGGGGACCAACTCCTGCCCTGTGAGTGTCACATGATCAGGCTGCAGGGTGCTAAAGAACTGGGGCATTATTCCTCTGACTAGCTGGAATCTTCTGGGGAGGTAACACCTGGCCTCCCGGAGAGCCACTGAGATCCAAGAGTTTAGGGCCCGTCAGCTCTGACGCCTGGTTTTCTGGCTACGCTTAGGCCTTGTTTTTGTGCTAAGCCATGGCAGCTATACCAGGACAGGCAGCAGCCGTAAGCTCAGTAACAGGCGGTCACATCTTTACGTCAAAATAACGTAATGCAGGGCTGGTAAGAAGGTGCTACTGGCCTAAAAGTACCTGCCGCCAACCAGATAAACAAACAGATCTTAAGATGCTTAAAGAAGACGCTGGGCAATGGTATTCTGCCTGGAAAGGAATCAGAGCAACAGCTGTGGTTGTAACATCTACACATTTGATTGCTTTGTCTTTGTGGTCCCCACTTCTCTATGATTTCTGGCTGGCTCTTTGATTGTTTCTGTCTGTTGCATGACTACGTGTGCACTATTTAAATCAGTGAAGGTATTGGGATGTGACTGGTTAAAGAGCTGCTTGGTGATGGGCTAGGACTGGTGTCTCGTCGTACGACAGTTTAGAACGGTTGGGTAAGGTACAGCTAATTAGGACCCATGTTTTGACTATATAAACTGAGGCCCGAAAGGAAGTTCTTGGGAACCTAACTCCAGGACACAGCTCAAGAAAATCAGAGCTCCCAGACCTCAACACCCGGCAACTGTAATTACAGAAGCTGGAGTCCCCAGATGATCTGATCCTGACTGGCCATTGGAGACGTTTGTCTGCCTTACTGGGAGTGGTGAGCGTTGGGTGCGTGTGTGTTCTGTGTCGGTCATTGTTAATAAATAGAGACTAAGGAGATTCCAGTGTAAGGCTCCGCAAGCCCACAGAGAATTACACAAGGAGCCCTACGGGCTGGAAGAGGGTGGGGGTGCCTTAACCGGGCTATGCCTTGAGCCCTAAGGATTGGGGTAAATGTGGGATGCCCTAGTGTGCAGGTAACAAGGCAGCCCGGCCCTCCTTCCCACGCCAGTTCAGAGAGGGACTTGGATCTCTGAGTGACGGATGGCTGAGTATTCCCCACATGCATGCTCTCCTGCATGTCTGTCTGTCCATTTCAATACGCCTGGCTAGCCAGACAGAACCCACCCGTGTGAGGCCCCCCAGACTCATCATGTAGCTCCATGCTAAACACAAACAGAAGCAGCCCCTATGGACGCTGACTCACTCTGCTGCCAGCCCCGCAGCTGGCTCACGGCCCATCCAAGCCAATCTGAATTCACCTGGGCCCAGAGTTTGCCAGCCCTTTGGGCTGAAGGGGGATCATCAACTAGGCCGGGTATTGGCCCCTTTGCCCAGGGTTGATTCTCACCCTTCTCAAATATCCTCGAGCACCTACTGGCTCCATAAACTGATTTGTTGTGGGGTTTGTTTGGCCCAGAACTCCGTGCAACAACAGCACACAATAAATCCCTGCGACTGGTCAAATAAACAGCATGGGGTTGTTTCCCTTTCCTGATTGGACAAACCTGCAAGAACATGTCGCGTATACACTTGTGTGTGCAACATACACACATACTGTTCATCAGCAGGGTTTGAACCTGAGAGAGTTTCGGTACCAAAGCACAACTGAGAAACTCGCTTAACTGGCAGCAGTAGTAGGCTGTAACCCTCAGCACTAAAGGTCAGCAGAGTGACTCCCTTAGCAGGCAGCAGTAGTTGGCTGTTCTCCTTGATGTGGAGCAGCCACTAGAGGGGGATGCAACACACACTTTATCAATATGTTACACATGCAGGTTAGAGACATGGGGGTGCCATCATAGTCCTTACTCGTGATGCCTATGTCCGCGAGGCTAGCAGAGAACTCTCTGATACCACTTACTATAAAGAATGCAAAGAAGACCCCCCCACATCGCAATTCACACAGGAATTTAGAGTTACCCTTAAATCCTTCTCCAGACAACTCCAGGACAAACTCTACAACCTCATCTCCCACGAATCCACCCCAGGGACCTTTTGCATGCTTCCCAAGATACACACGCCAGGAAACCCAGGCAGACCCATTGTATCTAGCCATGACACTCTTACTGAAGGAATATCAGGACCCACAGAAACCATCCTCAAATCACTCACCACACAAAGGGCCAGATTCTTCCAGGACACAACTGACTTCCTCCCGAAACCCTGCAACATTAACACCTCGCTCAGAACTCCATCCTTGTCACCATGGACCTCACCTCCCTATGCACCAACCTCTCTCATCGCTGCCTGGCTCGCATCTCTACATGACAATGGTCGGAAATCCACCCCAAACACATCGCCAAGCTCGCCCATTACAGCCTCATCCACAAAAACGCCCCATTGAACAACAAACACTTTGTCCAAACTATGGGAAGAGCCATATTTAGCCAGGGTGATCCCTAAATATGCCAACCTCTTCATGGGCCACTTAGAGGAAGCAGTTCTGGATAAATGCACAACAAAATCAATGATACAGCTGAGAGACATCGACGACATTTCATCCTCTGCACAGATGACCTAAACTCCCTCATAGGTTTTCACCACAACTTCAGCCACCAGCACCCGTCCATCAAACTCTCTCTGGAACGCTTCCACACCAGCGTCAGCTTCCTGGACACCACGATCAGCTTCAGCAATGGAACCGTGCGGACAACTATATGCAAAAACCCAGAAGTCACCAACCAGCCCTCACAGATCCAATAACCAGCCCTGACACACCAAGAACCTGTTATCTACAGCCAGGCACTCATACCTCAGAATATACTCCAAGGAGAAAGTCTGGGGCACACACCTGAACACAACCAAAACTGCCTTCGCCAAACTCCACCAGATAGGTAGACCACATTATGCAGTGGGCCCCTCAAATACCACGAGAAAACCTGTGTCAGTACGGAAATAAAGCCCCCTCTGTCCGCACACCCCAGTTGTCACCTACCACCCCACACTGGAATCCACACAGCGTAACAAACAGTTACACCCCAAACTCGATGGGGACCCCCACTTCAGGCCTTCAAACCACCACCCAACTTTGCCAAGATCACCAGCAGAAGCAAGTTCCCCACAGAGGAGCAGCCTACTCAAGGCAGCCCCAGACCCTGCCAGAACAGCTGCAAACCCTGCAAACGTATCTCCACTGCCCCCTCCATGCACCTTTCAAGGTCCTACACCCCCCTGTCCCATGTGGTGCACCTCACCCGGTGCACTAATACCCCCAACAGCTCTGGCAGTGAAACCAGTCACTGCACGTCCAAAGGAACTCATGCAGAACAGTGATAAAAGACAAAACCGCTCTGTCATCCGTGGGTGGGCACTTTTCCCAAAGCAATCATCCCATATCTGACCACTCAGTCCTCATCGTCAAAGGAAACCTGCGCAACGCCTCCAATCGATGCACCCAGGAACTTCAATTCTGAATGGCTGGACACTGCACACCACGAATGTAGCAAACGCTGCTTGTACGGCTTGTGACACGCTGCTGCCTGCTCCTCTCATTTGCCCACTTCATTTTCAGTGGTCTCCTAGCCCTGTGTGCGCCATTTCCGCATAACAGCCTGCCCCAGCTTGTGCCTTAGCTCAGACACCCCCAACCTTCCCCAGACATGAAGAAGAGCTTCACAAGCGTGCCCGTCCACCAGCAGAAGTTGGTCCAATAAAAGACACCACCTTGCTCGTATTCTGGGACCGACAAGGCTACAATGCTGCCGTCAACACGTGCAGGTGGCTGATGTGGGTTTCCCACGAACCTGGGCACTCACAGCCTTAGCATTCGCTTCTTGGGGAGCAGAGAGAAAGCAGGGCTCAAACCCAGCGAGGCACATCCTTGGGCAACGCTGGGCACCACAGCCCCACTCCGCTTCCCTGGCGCCACACGCCAGCCTCAGTGTCCAGGCCTGGGGCCTCTTGGGGTTCGTGTGAGCTCCCCCCCGCCCGAGTGTGGCGGAGCTCCCAAGGGAAGCCCCTCCCCGCAGCCTAGAGGCCAGCCCCTGGGGGAGAGGCAGACCAGGCCACACAGCAGCTCCCTGCTCTCTGCGCCCCCTGCGATAGGCAGCTGGGGGCAGGTGGCCCTCGTGGAGGCAGGGACAGGTCCGTACAGGCCAGAGGCAGATCAAGGTGAGGGGGAGCTTTCAGCGGCTCCTCTGCCCCCCGGCCCGGCCCAGCAACCCCTGCTGCTCCCAGGATTCAATGGCAAATGCAGCTGGTCCCAGCCTGCAGCTCCCGTCAGTGCGCACGGCCCCGCACCCCCGGCATGACACACGCTGCCCAGAGGGGAGACCTGGGAACCCCGCGGCCTGGCCACCAGCCCCGCTCGAGAACGCTCCAGGCTGCCCTGGCGCACCCTGCGCCAGCCCACGGCCATGTCGGCTCCGTGGACAGATGGACAGACAGACGCTACCTGCCCCAGGTCCCCGCAGGAAACCCTGGGCTCAAAACGTTTCTTTCTTAGCGAGGCCTAGGGGCTGCTTTTTCAGGGCAGAGTCGGAGATGGGCATGCTGGAGGGTGGGGGAAGGACACACGGACGGGGGGCATTTCCTCCTCCTCTTCCCCCCTCTCTCCCCAGCCGCCACTGAGGCAGCTCCTCCTGCTCCCAGACACCCTCGTCTTCCCTTCCTGGCACTTTCCAACTTCCCATTGCCATGGAAACTGCGCAGGCTGCTCCATTCCCAAGCCCCCCGCGCCGGCCGCAGCTGCCCCAGGGGCTGGGAGGGGTACGGCGGAGGCTGCGCTTGCAGGGGGCCCGGGAGGAGTCCCTGTGCCCTGCCTCGGCCCTCAGCCGGCTCCGTTCCCCCCCCCGCACACAGAGCCGAGAGAGAGCCCCGGCCCGGGGCGGGGAGGCTGATAGGCAGAGCCGTGATCACATCCCCACGGCCACAGGCCACCAGCGCTGCTCAGCAGCCAGTGTAGGGGGGAGTGACTGGGGGGGGACCGAGGCTGCGGGGGAAACGACTCCCTCCCTCCAGCTTCACACCCACTCCCGATCCAGGATCTGCCTCCCAGGGAAAAGGGCTGAGCAGGCACGTGGTGGCAGCCAAGTCTGGTCCCCGCCATCTCCAGGCCAGGATCCCGAAGATCCAGGGTCCGGCCTCTCCCGCTTCTCCGGGGACACGTGTAAGCCCAGGCTCTGGGTTTCCCCAGGGGGCCATGGATGGAGTGTGTTGCGGAGCCTGGCTCACGCGGCAGGGACGGCCAGTGGTGCAGGGGGTGGAGGGTAATGGGTGACTGCAGGGGCCGAGCTCCCCCTGGGACCCGCGAGCCATGCTGGCGGTGGGGAAAGACCAACCCCTAGCCCTGGTTTCCGACTCACTCCTGCCAGGCTCTGCCGGCTCCTGAGGAGCTGGAAGGCCTGGCTGGGTCGCCGTCGGGCTGCCAGCCAGTCCCCACTGAGCCAACCCATCTCGCTGTGACTGGCAAGAAGGACTGGGAAAGTTAACGTCCAGCTGACGGGCCTGGCCGTTCTCTGCTGCAGACCCTGGTTCACATCCTGTTTTGTCACAAGTGGAATGAGTTTGCTGGTCTCAGCCATCGGCCCACGCCATCTGCTCCCTGGCCCCAGGCACGCCTGCTGGAGGCATCAAATTGTTTACTGAAATAAAATAATCAATTGCACCTCCCTCTCCAGGGAACTGCTGTTTGGGGGAAACTCCTATCTGCCCCAAACTGCTGCCTCCTCCCATAGCCTGGTACAGCCCAGTTGCCCGCCCTAGCGCCAGACTGGGGGCTGGAGACAGGTCAGAAATGATTCTTGTGCGGTCACACCTGACACCGGGTCCTTGGCTGGAACCAATTACCAGCCAGCTGGGAAAGAGCAAGGCCGTGTTTAAAAATGGACCCTCCCGCCACGGCACAGCAAATCGCCATCTGTGCACAGCAGAGGAAGGGGAATGTCCAAGCAGGTTAGGGGGAGGAAGGGAGGGCGGGCTTAGGGCTAAATTGCCTTAAGAGCGTTTCTATACGTGGATTCGGCTTTGGTCTCAAAGGGACGCGACGGACCCAGGAGAGGCAGAAACATTGGCAGGGATCTGAGCTGAGAACTGCCCCCTGGAAGCGCTGGCGATCCAAACACGACACCAGCATCAGGCCACGGCACCAGCAAGTGACACGGACGACCAACCGGACGTGAAAGTGACCAGCCCGGAGTCCCCGCTCCCGGAGGAGTGACATGGAACCGGCCTGCGCGCCCCGTGATCAGACGGAGATTCGGGGCTGGCTGCTGCTCAGGGACGGGGGGTGGAGGAAGGGACGGGGATGCTTGCCCTAAGGACCTGGCGGGACGGAGCCCAGGCAGGTGGGGCAGGTGGCCTGCATGAGTGAGCAGCTGGCTGGGGAGTCACAGACCTTCAGCTCCAGTTCCCTGCTGACCCCTCCCCACGCAGGGGCCTGGATGACATAATTAAGCTCCTCCCTGGCCCAGGGAAATGCTGTGGGCACTGAGCCGGAGGATGTCTGGGGAGCTGCTGCATGAGGCTGATGTGGTTGCTGACGTCACCTGGGGAGGTGGGGGTGGTTCAGAGACTGTCACAGGGCCAGGCATCAATGGCACTCCTGCACCAGCGGCTTTAAAACGGCTCCCCTGCCTGGCCCCAGCACCGTGGCGAGGACGAGCGCCTGGCTCTGACACTCCGCCGGGTAGCGTGGAAACCCCCATCGCCCCGTAACCCCGAGCACCAAGGGAACAGCCGCGCCATCCGCCCCTCGGTCACATGTCACCGCCGCCCCCCAGGGTCAGTCCCACGGGGGGGACCGGGGCCTCGAAGCAAAACATGAAGGCCGCTGGCTCTGTGCACGAGGACGCCCCGTCCCCAAGGCGTATTGCCAAGAAATGCACGCACCCGCCCAGTCGCTAACGGGAAACAAACGCCGGCTCGACCAGACACCCCCGACGTCCCGATCCCGGGAGACGTGCAAGGCGAGGCAGAATCCTCTGCTGGGGGGGTCAGGCTGCCGCCTCCACCTCTCTGCCTCTGTGATTACCCAGTCACCCCTCCTTCTGCCCTCCCAGGGCCCCCCCCCGGTGCCTAACTCCCCTTTACCCTCTTTGCGGTCAACAAGCAAGTGCCCCAGAGCTACTTTCAGAGCCCTGAGGAGATGGGCATTGCCATAGATGTGGGAGGATGGAGGCCCCGCAGGCTATCCCAGGGGAAAGGTGGCTCACAGGCTCTCACAAAGCATGCCGAACACAGACTGCAGCCCAGAGCAGGTAGAGGAAGCTGGGCGGGGAACCAGCCATCAGGGGCCCCTGAGGGGCTGATCCCAGCTGTGACCCGACAGCGGCAGAGCAATCCGGGGGACGCTCCGTGCAACTGTAGTATGTGGCCTTCGCCAGCCCCCTAGCCCCTGGGGAAGCAGCAAGCTGGGGGCCTGAGCAACTAATTGGCCCCAGCGCAATGAAGACAAACCAGGACAAACCCCAGGAGCTCAGGGCTGCCACCAAATGCCTCACCACCCCTCCCAGCAGGTCTTCATCCTCTGGGCCCCACCCCAAGGATGCACCTTGGCCCGAGGGATGGTGCTGTACATCGGACATTCCTTCCTGACCCCTGCAGGTGACAGTCTCTGGCCAGAAGTAGGAGGTTCCATCACCCTTTCCCAGAGGTACACAAGTCACGAACAATCACACAATTACCCAGCCCTTTCTCAGATCCAGCCACAGCTCAGCCTCAGTGACCGCCCCCTGCAGCAGGGAGTTCCACAGGTCACATTTATGCTGTGTGCATGTTTCCTCTTCAGAGCCACTAATGAACTGCCCTTTAACTGAGTGACCCCTTGTCAGCACGGGGCCGGACCCCGCAAGGTGCAGAAATCCTCGGGAGAGGTGCCAGGCGCCCGGTCTTGCCTCCCGCCATCTCAGGGCCACTTGCCAAGGTATCTGACAATGAGCTCTCAGCTCCCATTGGCTCCAGAGGGAATGAAGGGTGCGCCACGTTTCGCAGCTAACCCGCCTCCTAGCAGGGGAAACCCCACCACGGCTCAGCCCAGGAGCTGATCCCAAGGTGCAACACAGAGAGATCCCATTCCCCAGCAGGCGGGCGCGAGGCTGGTGTGTGCAACGGGCCGCAGGCAAGACGGACAAACCTGCGCCCG
This sequence comes from Mesoclemmys tuberculata, assembly GCA_007922155.1. Taxonomy (NCBI): domain Eukaryota; kingdom Metazoa; phylum Chordata; order Testudines; family Chelidae; genus Mesoclemmys; species Mesoclemmys tuberculata. The sequence continues at coordinate 127,176 of ML675706.1, forward strand.
TGCGAACGCTTCCAACAGGTGGCACCCGCGTGCAAAAAAACACCCAGTCGTGCCGGAGCCTGCGAGACGGCCACGCAGGGGTTAATCGGACCAGGCTGGGATCCAGCGCCAGAGATTTGGCCTCGCCAAGGGAGAGCTTGTTCTGATTGTGCCTGACTTGTAACTGGCCACGGCTGCTACCGTGTTTGTGGGGGGTGGAGTTCTGCGGTAAGCCCCTCCCTATCCGCCTTGCACCGGCAGGCTGGATTAACCTCTCCCGCCCTTCATAAAGACAATTGTTATTTTGCTACGTCACCTTCTGCACCACCGTTAATTTTCACTACCGGAGCACGAGGTGCCTCCATGGCAGGAATCAAAATAAATGGGCGGGTCTTTGGGGAAGTGGGCGTGGTCACCGCGAGCTTGCCTCTTCCTCATCGCCCAGGGTGGACAGAGCTCATAAACGCAGGCGCCGGCTTCTCACATTTGAGGACTGATGAATTATTGACAAGCTCTCCGAGCTGCTTTACTCTCCTTTGCCTACAAACCAAGCCCCTAAGGGACGTGTTTGATTAGCGAATGTTTTCATTGGCATAGATTTCCCAGCCTCCGTTGGAGCAACGTGTTACATTGTGCGCTCCGCCACAAAAGGAACCCACATGCAAGGGTGGGAGAAGAGACAAGAACAGGCCAAACTTGGCTGTCAAGAATGTTATAAAGCAAATTTGCCCCAATCCTACAAACATCATGTTAGGCCAAAAATGCCCCCTCCTCTCAGATCACAGATAACTCATCTGAGAAGAGCCATGTCTCATTTAGGTCTCACAACCCCCAGTAAATAGGAAGCAGCTTCCAAATCTGCCACTAAAATTTCCAGGGATCCCACAGGGTTTTCTCCTTCATACTGAAAGAAAGAACAGAGAGCTGAGGTGTTTTACCTGGCTAAACTGCGTTCTCTAGCAAAGGGGCTGCTGTCAGACTTGGAAGCACCCGTAGATAACATGTCTGACGGATGAGAACACCACTCACCAAGCGGATTTTGAGGGACTGAAGAAAAGAAGGTTCCTGTCCAAAGGACCAGGGGGCCATTGGGGTGTGTGTGACCCATGCATGTGACTTCACCCGCTCCTCTAGCGACTGGGCCATGGAGGGAGCCAAGGACCGGCTGCAGAGTCGTCCCTTGAGTTCAGTCGACATTTCTGCCTTGAGCACTGCAACTCCCAGCGTCCAACCCTTCTGCTGACCACAGGAGGGCAGAGGGCTGGCAGCCAGACGTTCCCACGGTCTAATCCCTGCTCTGACACTGACTCGCTGGGACACCTTGGGCAAGTCTCCAATTCAGCCTCGGTTGCTCTCTGTAAATCTGATTCTGAGCAGCCCGGCTCCCGAAGGACAGAGCCAGGACTACAAGTCTGCTGAGCGCCAGGAGAGGGCAAAGCCTGCTGCGCTACAAAGCACCCGGAAGAGGAGTGACACCTTGGTCTCCTCTAATCACCTCTGCTAATCACCTTCCTCCTGGTTGCAGGCGAGGTGGTTTAAATGGAAGGGAACGCTTCTTTCTTCCCGCGTCCCCTCCTGACAGCTGGGCCCACAGTATCCCTGGGCCTGGCAAGGCCCTGGGGGTATTTCTGGGGCTGTTGGCAGTGGGGAGGGGGAGGGCTTTTCCCTTTGGAGAGCCCTCAACTGTTGAATGCCCTTGGCGTGGCCTGTCAGGGCCCGAGTGCAGCCTTTCAGGCCACTCTGCGAGGCCAATCCATCAGCTGAGCCGGGGGGAGAGCGTCTGCACACCCATCGGCCGACACCAGCGTGCCCCGGCTGTGGGCTTCGGCTGAGGCACCCAGGCACCAGGAGGCTGCGAGAAGTGCATCCCAGGCACTGAGCAAATCAATCAGCGTGACGGAGATGGCCATTCGGGAGAAGGGGCTGGAGTCCAGGCCGCAGGCAGAAGCACAAAGGCCCCCCCCAGGTTTGCGCGTGCAGATGGAAGGCAGGCACGTCCCCGGTGCACAAAGGAGCGAAACTGCTCCGGATGCAACCCTGGGCATCAGTGTCACTCCAGAATCCCCTTCCTCCGTGCTCTGGCCCCTGAGCCACGCCTGGAATTGGCCCGCTAGACTGCGCGAGCACGTGTGTCACCACCGCTTCCTCAGGGCATCCCAGCGGGTCATGTGCATGTGACTCGGGCTCTCCGTAGAGGCTCCCAGTCCAAGAGGATAAAAGCTCTGATGCCGCAGCATCGGGGAGAGTCCCCTGGGGAACCTCCTGGGTCCTGGCCCTGAGTTCTCATGGGTGTGGGTCATCCGGCGTCCTTACCTGGTTCTGAAATTCTCATGGGCCACCCACCCCATCCTCTGGCAACCCCCATTGCAGCTGGGAGCTGCTTACTCAGTCCTGGCTTGCCACCTGCCTGGCTCACAGCTGGGAAGATCTGTGATCCTAAGGACCCTGCCTTGGAGAAAGGCACCTCCTCTTAGCTGGGGGGCCGTCTGCCTTCAACATCACCTCCTGATCTCACCAGAGCGCTCAGGCATCTGGCTGGGGCTGGAACCGCTGCACCAGGAGGCGCCCCGATGTGTCCTCCCGGACCCTGTTCGGACACTGGCCAGTGTGTTTTGTTTGGAGCAAAATCCACCCTGGGGTTTTGTGCCGTGGGCAGCAGGTTTCTGATTTCGTGCCATGTGTGACTCAAGACAGGAGCAAGCTCTGGGAAGGGGGCACTTTTGAGAGCCCCGCCCTCCCCCCTTCCCCGGGCTCATTCACACACACACAAAACCATCTGGCCGCCGCCCCATAAGTGATCAGAAAATGCTTTCGGCGCCTGGACGGTCGGGATTTTACTCGCTGCTGGCTACAGGCGCCATGGCGGAGAACAATTAGCACGAGAGCCTGGGGAACCCGCGTTCTCAGCTCTCACAGAGCCCCAGCTAGCATGCAAGCCACAGAGGGGAGCAGACTCCCTGCCCACGGCCAGCCGGTGAGTTCACGGCAAGGCATGGAGTGGGACCCGCTTTAACATCCCGCCCACTGAACCGTGCTGCCTCCGGGAAGGTTTCAGTGCAGGGAGGTCACCGGGCGGAGCGAGCGTCTGGCCTGAGATCCATAAGCCTTGCTCTCAGGCTGCACAGGCAGATCTGTACCACAGCTTCCCAGCGTCACGGCCGACGTGGTTCCCTGTGCACCATGCGACAGGCAGCACGTGCCATGGGGCCGAGCTGGAGCCTGGATCCTGCCATCAGCACGTCGGCATGAAGCCAGGCGTGTCTCCGGTTTCACACCAAGGTGACGGCGCCATGTCCAGCCCGCCAGGTGTCCCTGCGCTCGCCCCGGAGAGTGGTTGCGACCCTGGACCGCGGTAAACTCATCCACGTCCGATCGGAGTGGCCTCTTTCTGCTGCACATGGCCCACCTCCCCATATGGCAGTTTCCAAGCCAGCAGCCGCAGAGTAAAGGCACCACTGCCCTTCAGGCACCAGCCTGGCAGACTCTGTGCCAGGGCCCCACCATCGCACCGACATGTGAGGGGCCCCAGAGCCGCCCCCTCCATCTCCGGACGCATGGCAGCCTAGGGCCAGGCCAGCAGCTGGCACCACTGAGGCTCTCATTATCATCTGCGTTCCTGTAGTGCCTGGCAGGAACCCCACATGCGGGCAGGAAAAGGGTAAGTTTTACCAGGGCCCAGAGGCCCTAGGTGGACCCGGCCCAGGCTGCAACCCCTATTACCATGATGGAAAATTTTTCACGGCTCAGGACATTGTCTATCTGGGGTGAGGGAAGGTTGTACATGTGTGGGGGGGGCCCGTGTTACACGCTCGTACCAGGCCTGAAAAAATGATGCTTAAGCCCTGACGCCTGGCCCAGGCCCCGTGCTGCTGGGCACCGTGCAGGGGTATGAAAAGCTGGTGGCTGCCTACAAAGCGCAGCCAGGCGAAGCTGAGAGATGCCGGCAGGGGAGATACAGCCCTAGGGGTGGGGGTGCAAGGAAAGCAGGCGGTAATGCTGGCCGGGGGGGGCCGTGGTCCCACTGCTTGGACCATCATCCCATGTTTTGTGGGCCTCGTGGCAGGGACAGCTTTAAGGAGAGATGTGAAGGGGGCAAAGAGGGGGCTCCCGTCACACCTAGGTCCAGCCCTGCCCACGGCTGGACCTGGCCCTTTGACTCAGCTCTGGGGAGGTCAGAGGCTGGAGCCACCAGCCTGCCCGGTAACCCTGTGGGGCGGGGGGGAAGGAAGCTGGGCTCAGTGTGTGTCCCCCAGATGCCGAGCGGGGCCCCGGGAGGTCAGTGATGCTGCCTCCCCCTCCGAGTGTTGCCGTGGCCTCCCCCAGGCCCGGGGACGCGTCAGAGGCAGCCGTGTGAGGCCCCGCGGCTGCATTCACGTCTGGGGGCAGCGAAGGATGCACGGCCCGGAGACCCCGTCTCCCAGGAGGGCCAGAGGGCGAGGCTGGGGAGCACTGAACGCGCTGCAGAGTAGGGGGGAGCCGCCGGGAGAGGTGGCCAGACTATGAGGGTGGAGGGGAAGCTGTGGGTCTGAGGAGCGCTAGTTCTCTCGGGGACGGGGGGGGGTCTCTCGCTCCCGCTGCCAGGCCCAAGCTAGTGAATTTCACAAGCACCGCACCTGACCCAAGAAAGGCTCCCATGGCCTGTGCGGGGGCCGGAGCCCAGCCCCCACAGGGCTCGCTGTGGGGGCACCTTGGGCCCCGGCGCAGCGGCTGGGCCCGGAGGGGCGGGGAGCAGCTGACGCGCTCGGAGGGAGGAGCCCTGAAAAGCAGGTTAACACACTTAGCCCCCCCCATTATTTATTTATCAGCAGGACTCATTACCACGGGGGGATGCACTTAGCACAGGCGACAGGGCGCTCGCCACGGCGGCTGCGATGATCTCAGCGCCTGAACACACAGCCCCAGCTGTTCCCAGCCCCCGCCCGCCCCCGCCCGCCCCCAACCATCTGGCCAAGGAGCTCAGCCACGCACCAGCCTGGCGCCAACCCGCCTGTATGACCCCTGGCCACGGACTCACCTGGGCTTCTCCCCCCCAGTTACCCTTCGCCCTGGCATGGAGCCCCACATCCCACCCCAGGAAGCCCCAGGGTGCCACCAAACTTTGCCACGCCCCAGGGAGGCAGCCACCGCTCAGCTGGGGATGGGCTCAGGCTATGGGGCTGCCTGTGTCCAGACGCGGGCGCGAGCCCCAAATGCAGACAGAGCGACTTCTTCCCAGCTCGATTCTCCAGCAGGCAGGACCCGGGACTCCGGACGTGCCCCTCTGCAAAGCCTGGCCCGGAAAGGCCGTGGGCAGCGCGGTGATAGTGAATGGTCAGCATCACGAGCTCGCACTTTGCATGCCAGGGCTCTCCCAGCCCCACTCGCCGGCTAGGGGCTCAGCACAGACACATTCGCTCAGGGTCTCTCGTGAGCCAGCTGAACACTAAGCAGCAACACGGGGCGACGCTGCACCAAGGGGTTTCCTCCAACACCACCGGCCGTGCACAGGTGAGCGGGCAGCACTGGACTGAAAGCTGCTCCGCTTTCACTGGCCAGCTCAAAGCGCATCGCTGGCATGAGCTTCATGGGCCCTTGGGGAGCTGAGCTGCGCAGCGCGCTGGGGAAACTGAGGCAAGACC
>ML675706.1:144472-161892 GCA_007922155.1 Mesoclemmys tuberculata
CACACACACACACACGGCCAGACACGCACACATGCATGGACACACATGCATGGCCACCCATGGAGACGCACAAACCCACACACAAATGCACGGCCGGACACACACATGCACGTACGGACATGCCTGCCCCTGCACACAGACGCACCCCAAAGGGGGGACAAATGCACACACCCGTCACACACTGCACAAATGTACAGACACATGCACACAAACGCACACAGCAGGACACACCCACCAAATACGAGAGCCCCACAGCCACCCCAAAACTCACAGCCCGCCAAGCTGCCGGGACAGCCTGCGTGTGGCCGTCGCTGCAGAGCCGGGAGCCAGCTCCTGTCCTGGCCTGTCCCAGAGCGTGGGAGCCGCAGGCGGGTCAGGGGACGGGCGGGACCCCTGCGGTGGCACATACGGAACTAGGGGTCCTGCTCCCCGACTAGGGCTCCTAGAGGCTCTGGCGCCACAAGCCAATAACAGCGGTGATAATAGTGTAGGTCCTACACAGCTGGGCAGGAGGAGAGCTCCTCGGCTCAGAGCATCCCCTGCCCCCAGGCGGGCGACTCCTGCGCCGAGCTCTCAGCTGCTTTGGGGGAGCCCTGCCGGGGCGCCCCTGCGGGCAGGGCCGGGGCTGGCCACGCCCGGCCGCCCGGGGAAGTTGGGGAGCCGAGGAGCCCCCGCGGCCCGGCCCCTCCCGCCGGCCCCGTTCACACGGGCGGGACCCGCCCGCGGCCCGAGCCATTAGCATGCAGGGCAGCAGCGGGCCGGGCGGCAAAGCCCCCGGGGCTGGGGGGGGCAACCCCCGCTCCCAGCCCTGCCGTCGGGGGGGACACGGGGGAGAGCGGGGGCGGGGGCGGCGGGGCAGGGGATGGGGGGCGGGGGCCCGGCCCCTCACCTGGCCCCAGGCGCGCCAGCGCGGGCAGGCGGCTCTGGCCGACGATCGCGTCCAGCGGCAGCGCCCCCGCGCTCCAGCCGAGGCGGGCGAGCCCGGCGGCCAGTCGCTCCATGGCTCCGGCGCCGCATCGCCCCCGGCCGGCTCAGGCGCGGGGGCCCCGGGGCCGGGGGGCCGGGCTGGGCGCGGGCGGCATCTCCGCCTCCCCGAGCGGCGGCGGCCCGGCCGGGCGCAGCATCAGCACCGGGGGGGGGGGGGGGTCCCGGCGCCCCCCCACCCCAGGCCCCCCCAGCCCCTCCCAGGCCCCCACCTCCGGCCCTCCCATCACCCTCCCCCGCCCCAGCCCCCATCACTCCCACTTGCCCCCAGCCCTTCGGGAGTCCCCAGCTCCACCCTGCTGCTCCAACCTGGGGACTCCTCTGCCCCTGTCCCCCCAGCCCTGGCCTCTCCTTCCCCTCCTCCTGTCTCCCCCCATACAACCCTCTGGCCCTGCCCCTCTGCCCCCAACCTAGCCCTGCTCCTCAGCTCGCCCGTCCCTGCGCCCCCCAACCAGCCCCACCTGGGGACTTTCCCCCTAACCCAACCCCTGTCCCTTCCCTCCAACCCCGCCTGGAGACTCCCCAGTCCTCGCCTATCTCCGCTCCAAGCTCTGCTGTCCTCGCGTGCCCTCCCCTCCAGCCCAGCTGGGACCCGAACGGACACCTGGCCCCCCGCACCATGCTGGGTGGGGTCCCTAGTCCCTCCTGCCTCACAGGCTGTGGGACACGCCAGTGAGCTGAGCTGTAGCCGGGCAAGCAGAGAGCGTCGGGGGCTCCCACCAACCCGGGCCATGCTCCCTGGCTTGGTGCAGAATCCGGCGCATCCTCTGCCACTGGCACGGCAACCCGGACCAGGGCCTGTGCCATGCAAGCTCCAGGTACCCCCATCCCTGCAGCAGCAGAGGGGCCCTTGCCTTGCTGGGGCTCGCTGGGTCCCCCTTTCAGCAGCCAGGGTGAGTCTCCTGGGGCTGGCGTCACTCCCAGCCCATGGAGATCAGCACAGCAGCCGAAATGGCAGGGCCCCAGGGACGGAGTTCTGGTACCACGAGTCAGGCCCATTAATGCTGAGAGCTGGGAAGAGCGGAGGAAGAGTGCAATGGGCATCACTGCACTCCGGCAGCAGCTGGGGCTGGGGAAGCCCATCCTGGAAGAGCCAGGACATTTTGTGAGTTCGCTGGTATAAAAAAATCTCCAGCTGAATCTTCCTGGCTTCGAGCAAGCCAGCTGGGGGGGACGGGCATCCCTCAGCCCACCCCAGAGGTAGCGGCTTCACAGTGGCCAGAGATACTTTGCAAAGAGCTCTGTGTCCCTCCCGGACAGGAGAGGTTATTTCAAACTCTAAACTGATAGGGCTCAAAATGTACCTGTACGTGGGGCCTCGTCACCAGAGGGGGATGTTTGCAGTGAGGTCCCGCAGGGATCAGTTCTTGGCCCTCTGCCATTTAACATTTGTACAGTGAGCAGGAAGAACACATGAAATCCACACTGATCAGCTTTGCAGATGACTCAGAAACTGAGGGCGTGGGAAATAATGAAGAGGACAGGTCACTGGTACAGAGCGATCTGGCTGGCGTGATAAATTGGAAGCAAGCAAACAATATGTGTTTTAATACATAAGAACGGCCATATTCGGTGAGACCAATGGTCCCTCCAGCCCATCTTCTGACAATGGCCAATGCCAGGTGCTTCAGAAGGAATGAATAGAACAGGGCAATTTATCAAGTAACCCGCCGCCCATCATCCAGTCCCAGCTTCTGGCAATCAGAGGCTAAGGACACCCAGACCATGGGGTTGAATCCCTGCCCATCTTGGCTAATAGCCATTGCTGGACTTATCCTCCATGAATTTAGCTAGTTCTTTTTGAAGCCAGTTATATATCTGACAGTCAAAATAACCCCTGGCAACGAGTTCCACAGGTTAACTGCACTGGGTGAAGAAGTGCTTCCTTCTCTTTGTTTAAACCTGCTGCCTATTAATTTAATTGGTTCTCATGTTATGTGAAGGGATAAATAAACTTCCTTAGTCACTATCTTCACACCATTCCGAATTTTATAGACCTCGATTGTATCCCCGCTGCCCCGGTTGTTTCTTTTCCAAGCTGAACAGTCCCTGTCTTTTTAATCTCTCCTCATGTGGAAGCTGTTCCATTCCCCTCATCATTTTTGTTCCTGTCTCTGAACTTTTACCAGTTTGAATGTTTCATTTTTCAGATGGGGCACCCAGAACTGCACACAGTATTCAAGATGTAGCCATGCCATTGATTTATATAGCGGCATTATGATATTTTCTGTCTTATCATCTGTCCCTTTCCTAATGGTTCCTCACATTTGGTTAGCTTTTCTGGCTGCTGCTGCACATTGAGTGGATGTTTTCAGAGAACTGTCCACAACGACTCCAATATCTCTTTCTTGAGTGGGAAGAGCTAATTTAGACCCCGTTGTTTTGTATGTGTAGTTGGGGTTATGTTTTCCAATGTGCATTACTTTGCATCTATCAGCACTGAATCTCAGCTGCCGTTTTGCTCCCAGTCACCTAGTTTAGTGAGATCCCTCTGGAACTCTTTGCAGTTTGCTTTGGACTTTGCGACCTTGAGTAATTTAGTTTTTTCTGCAACTTTGCCATCTCACTGTTCACCCCTTTTTCCAGATCATTTATGAGTATGTTGAGCAACACTGGGCCCAGTTCAGATTCTTGGGGGATGCAGCTATTTACCTCTTTCCGCTGTGAAAACTGACCATTATTCCTACCCTTTTACCCAGTTACTGTTCCATGAGGGGACCTTCCCTTTTATCCTATTACTCCTTACTTTGCTTAAGAGTCTTTGGTATTGGACCTTGTCAAAGGCTTTCTGAAAGTCCATGTACACTAGATCCACTGGATGACTCTTGTTCACTAGCTTGTTGACTTCCTCAAAGAATTCTAGTAGATTGGTGAGGCGTGATTTCCCTTTACAAAAACCATAGTGACTCTTCCCTAACGTATCGTGTTTATCTGTGCGTCTGATAATTCTGAACTATAGTTTCAACTAATTTACCTGGTACTGAAGTTAGTCATACTGGCCTGTAATTGCCGGGATCGCCACTGGAGCCTTTTAATTTCACATTGTGCAATTTCACATTTGAGTTCCTTCAGAACTCTTGGGTGAATAATGTCTGGTCCTGGTGACTTATTACTGTTTAATTTATCAGTTTGTTCCAAAACCTTCTCTGTTGACACCTCAACTTGGGACAGTTCCTCAGATTTGTCACTTAAAAAGAATGGCTCAGATGTGAGGCTCTCTCTCACGTCCTCTGCAGTGAAAACTGATGCAAAGAATTCATTTCACTTCTTTACAATGGTCTTGTCTTCCTTGAGTGCTCCTTTAGCACCTTGATTATCCAGTAGCCCCACTGGTTGTTTAGCAGCCTTCCTGTTTATGATGTACTTAAAACATGTGGCTGTTAGTTTTTGTGTCTTTTGCTCGTTGCTCTCTGAATTCTTTTTTGGCCTGCCTGATTATACTTTTGAACTTGACTTGCCAGAGTTTATGCTACACTCTATTTTCCTCCGTGGGATTTGATTTCCAACATTTAAAGATGTCTTTTTATCTCTAATGCCCTCTTTTATTCTGTTGTTTAGCCAGAGTGATTTGTTTGGTTGTTTTTTGGTCCTCCTACTGCTTATTTTCATTTGGGCATACATTTCGTTTGAGCCTTTATTATGATGTTTTTGAAAAGTTTCCATGCAGCTTTCAAGCTTGTGAGTAGTCCTTTTAATTTCCATTTCACTGGCCTCCTCCTTTTTATATAGTTCCCTTTTCTGAAAATTGGGTTTCTTTGGTATTTTCCTCCTGAGGGATGTTAAATTTAATTACACCACATGTACTATCATGGAGCGGTTCAGCTTCATTCACCTCTTGGACCAGATCCTCTGCTCCACTTAGGAGAAAATTGGGAATTCCCTCTCCCCTTGTGGGTTCCAGATTGAGCTGCTCCAAGAAGCCGTCAATAATCGTGTCTACAAATTTTATCTCTGCATCCCATACTGGGGCAACATGTTCCCAGTCAACAGGGATAGTTTAAATCCTCCATTATTATTGGGTTTTCTGTTTTTGTAGCTTCTCTAATATCCCTGAACATTGGCACCACCTTGGTCAAGTGGTTGGTAGTGTATCCCTACTGCTATGCTCTTATTATTCAAGCATAGAATTTCTATCCAGAGAGATTTTATGGACCAGATTGATTCATTTAATATTTTTACTGTATTTGATTCTATGCTTTCAGCAGCATGACCTGCTCTGTCATTCTTATGTAGTTTGTACCCTGGCATTACCGTAGTTTTTAGCAGCAAGAGTTATTCACCGCTGGAACAAGTTACCAAGGGACAAGGCGGATTCTCCATCATGGACAATATTTAAATCAGGATTGGATGTTTTTCTAAAAGATCCTCTCTACAAATTATTGTGGGGCAGCGCTCTGGCCTGTGTTATTCCTGGGGCCCAGCTAGATGATCACAGTGGTCCCCTCCAACCCCATCCCCAGCCCGGGAATCTATGAATCTTGTAAAAGTATCGGTGACCACGTGGACGTCAGGGCTGTCACTGGCCCGAGAGAACTTCCCTGCAACGGCCGGGAGAAGGCTCAGCTCATCCCCCTGCCAGCCACGCGACGCAAGGATCCCCTCCGGCTGCTAGCACTACTGGGACCTTGACATGCAGCTCTTTAACAGTTTGGAACTCGCCCACTAGCGGGCAGCACACTCACATACGTTCATTCCAGCAGGGCCGTTGCCTCAGCACAACCTGTGCCACTGCCAGGGGCTTCTAACTGCCTGGCGAAAAGCCTCACTTGAAAGCTGAATCGATGCCAAATAAAGCTCCGGGTGATTGTACAACAGCGGGAACCCGCCCGCTGTACGCTTATTATAAAACAGACTCGTGGGTAAGCAGATCTGCCCCAGCGCTCCTCTGACACCTAGTGGTGAACTGAGGGAAGAGACCTTAAAAGCAGACCATATTTGCATAGATACACCTACTTTGCCTAAGTGACCCGGCGACGGACCTGCGCTCCTGAAGTGATCAGTTTTGGCAGTATTGGGTTAAAATTGACTTGAGCACTGACTGCAGGGGTAATGATGTTCTTATCCTTACTGGCTCAGTAATCAAAAGCAGAACTGTGCTTCGCCTGCCCTGACTGAGAGGGTCACCAAAAGCTGAACCTCGCTCGCTCAGCCATGATGGCGAATCCAAGTGAAAGTCAGGGCAAGGTGGTGGGGAGCTGGCGACCTGGTGTTCCTACCAGGTAGTGTTGATTCTGTTTAAAAAGGCCAAGATGCAGTTTGTCCATCCCTTTCTCAGTGTTTAAAGATGGAGCTGTTCGGACGCTGTGGGGAGGGTGTTACAAGGAAGGGTGATGCCCCTCAGTGAAATCATCAAGGGCTAAAATCACTAAGAAGTGGACTGAGCGGCAGAGGCTCAGGACGCAGCATTGCAGAAGTGGCAGCAATGGCTGCAGAAACAGCAGACAGTGGCATTGCCCTGCCTGAGGTGGTGAGCCACATGAGTGCGCCCCTAAACTCTGGGACGTGGCTGATTTCAGAGAGCTGATGGGAAGAGGGGTGCAGCAGCGGGGAAGGGGAGTGGCATGTGAAAAGGACACTTGTCACATCAGAATTTCACGCCACAAGGTGTGAAATTGATTCAAAGGACACTGCCCAGCCCCCTGCTGTGGTGTTTTCCCAGATTAATGCTGGGTCCCCTTCCCTTCTAATGAAAGTTTTCTTTCGTTACACACAGACTCGGTGCTGGCAAGTGGGGAAGTGTTGCTGCTTAGAGGCGGCCGGGGGTGGTTAGTTTTCCCAGATTACCGGGTGGGGTGTGAGCTGGTTCTGTGTTGTGCTATTAAAAGGAACCCCTAGGCATCGAACTAAGCCCTCATTACTGCTGACAGCACCTGGTGGAAGGATTACTAGTGGGGCTAATACCGACCTGCCTCCCAGGGCTGTGGGGAGGGTTAGCAGCTGTATGGCTGGAGCAAACCTTGCTCTGGCTAATGGGGTGCAAACGTCCTGGATTTCCTAGCAGTAAATGGGGCAGGACTTCATGCCCTCTGTACCACAGCCGGTAGGGGCTGAGTATTGGCTCAAGCTAGAACTGCTCATGCTTCTAGTTTAGGAGGTCCCTGGTTCAATCCCTACCAAGCCCTGGCACGTGACAAGCTTTCCCTGAATGCCTGCTGTAAGAAACAGAGTGGTGTGGTTCAGCCGGTCTATGGGATGGCCAAGCCCCACCCTACGGAAGCAGACAGACAGACGTCTGAGTCCTGCTGTGCTGAGATTGATGCTCTTCGGCCCCCACCTGAGGAAATCCAGCCCCCAGGGCCTGAATGCTACCAGGGCCTTGAAGTTTTCCCCCTCCAGCGAGTCACTCAAATCTAGCCCAGGCCAACAGCAGCTGGGAGCCGTTCCCTGCTGCAGGGGTCGCATTGAACATCTGACTGATGTGCAGCTGGGTCTCTCTGCGGGGCCAGGCCACGCTGGAGCTCCAGTCACCGCCCAGCAGGATGCTGGTTCTGTGTTGTGGTCCCCATCAGTCTGGGCTGGATTCTCGCTGGTAACCGGACTGAGGAAAGGTTTGGTCCGACACCACCAGATCTCTGGGCCCCTCCAGTTGCCCGCAGAGATCAGCTCTGGTGCCTAGCACAGGAATCTGCCACCTCCAGGGCACGGTCCCCCCTGGTGGGGGTGTGACTCCAGGGGGGAGATTTGTGAATGGTTTTTACTGGAGAGATGTTAAGAAATCAAAAGTAACTGAGAAAAGAGTCGCTCAGCCCTCAGCCCGGATCTGCTCCAGGAGTGGGCCCAGAGCTAAGGATAAAGGCAGAGCCGTAGCTCTCACTGCGTTACTGCAAGGCAGCTGGCTGCCCAGATCTCAGCCATTCCTGAAGCCCTGCTTCCCCTGGGAGTGCTTCCCCTTGGCTGGCAGCCCGGAGGAACTCAGCCTTCTGTGGTATCCCCCTCCATTAGAGCCGGATTGGATTTCCGGATCATAATGGACACTTCCCCTGCTCCCCACACCAAAGGCTGAGGAAGAAATTAGCTTTCCCCCAGAGACTGCCACATGCTGTGCGACAGACGGAGGCCTAGTGCTGCCCAGAAGCTCCGGTGAGGATGGTGTCTTGGTGTCATGCTGCGACACACCGTCCCAAGCTGGGGAAATGTGGCGTCTGGGCCTGGCAGCCGCAGGTAACAGGCTCTGGGAGGCTGCAGTCACACCTGGATCACACACCAAGCTCGGGCTGCCGAGAAAAGACAGTTGACGTGATGGTGTGCAGTTTTTGAAACCAGTATCATCAAATAAAGGGTCCAGCTAATCCCAAGGGATCAGCCATTTAGCCAGGGCAATATATAAATCAGATCTTACCCGATGATCAGGCTGCTGTCAACCCTTTCGTAACTATCAACTAAAGTTTTAGTAAGAAGTGTATAAATGGTTAATAGAGCATCAGTGTTCCTAGATCAAAGCAATTGTGGAATAAATCACTGTCTTGCAAAGTCTCTGGTATCTTCCAAAAGATTGGAAGGGCCTCAGTTCAAAATGCTCCTTTTAGTTGTAAATCCACAGGCCAGAGAGTGAGGGCAGGACAGAGGCAAAGTGGAGATCTCTCAGGGCCTTTTATATCCTCTGCCATGTGCCTGGAAATTTACTGTTTCAAACACAGCTCACAGCATGTGTTTGTGGAAAGTCACTGGCCCAGCTGGAGTCCAGGGTCACATGAGCACAGCACATGTCCTTATATGCTTTGGTACCTCACAGGGGCAGACATGGCCCATATGCTTGCTGAGGTGTCCACAGGAAGGGTTACGGGGTGGGATGAGGTTAGTAGCACTTGGCCATCTAACACAGTGAATGCCAGTGAAAATGAGGTAGGAACTGAGGATAAAATAGGGAAAGAACAAATAAAAAATTACTGAGTTAAGTTAGATGGCTTCAGTTCACCAAGGCCTGATGAAATGCGTCCTAGAATCCTCAAGGAGCTGCCTGAGGAGATATCTGAGCCATGAGCGATTATCTTCAAAAAAGTCATGGAAGATGGGAAAAATTCCAGAGGACAAGAGGAAGATTAGGGAAAGTGTGGGCCCCTTACAGAACGGGGGAGGCAACCTAGTGACAGAGGATGTGGAGAAAGCTGAGGTACTCAATGCCTTTTAAGCCTCTGTCTTCACAGACAAGTTCAGCTCCCAGACTACTGCACTGGGCGACACAGAATGGGGAGGAGGTGAACATCCCACACTGCTGAAGGAACAGGTCCAGGACTATTTAGAAAGATTGGACATACACAAGTCCATGGGGCCAGATGCAATGCACCGAGGGTGCTGAGGGAGTTAGTTGATGTAATTTCAGAGCCATTGGCTATTATCTTTGAAAGCTCGTGGCAACAGGGGGAGGTCCCAGATGACTGGAAAAAGGCAAATCTAGTGCCCATCTTCAAGAAAGGGAAGAAAGAGGATCCAGGGAACTATAGGCTGGTCAGCCTCACCTCAATCCCTGGAAAAATCATGGAGCAGGTCCTCAAGGAATTCATTTTAAGGCACTTAAAAGAGAGGAAGGTGATCAGGAGCAGTCAACATAGATTCACCAAGAGAAAGCCATGCCTGACCAACCTGACTGCTTTCTATGAAGAGGTGACTGGTTCTGTGGGTGAGGGGAAAGTGGTGGACGTGATATACCTTGACTTTAGCAAAGCTTTTGATACGTTCTCCCACAGTATTCTTATCAGCAAGTTAAAAAAGTATGGGTTGGATGAATGGACTACAAAATGGATAGAGAATTGGCTAGAGCAAAGGGCTCAATGACTAGTGATCAATGGCTCCATGTCTAGCTGGCAGCCGGTCACAAGTGGAGTGCCCCAAGAGTCATTCCTGGGGCCGGTTTTGTTCAACATCTTCATTAATGATCTGGAAGAGGGGGTAGATTGCACCCTTAGCAAGTTTGCAGATGACACTAAGCTAGGGGGAGTGGTAGATACCCAGGAAGGGAGGGATGGGATACAGAAGGACCTAAACAAATTGGAGGATTGGGCCAAAAGGAATCTGATGAGGTTCAACAAGGACAAGTGCAGAGTCCTGCACTTAGGAAGGAAGAATTCCATGCACAGCTCCAGGACCAACAAGCTAGGCAGCAGTTCTGCAGAAAAGGATCTGGGCGTTACAGTGGATAAGAAGCTGGATATGAGTCAGCGGTGTGCCCTGGTTGCCAAGAAGGCTAATGGCATATTGGGCTGCATTAGTAAGAGCATTGCCAGCAGATCGCGGGAAGTGATTATTTCCCTCTATCCGGCATTGGTGAGGCTGCATTTGGAGTATTGTGTCCAGTTTTGGGCCCCCCACTACAAAAAGGATGTGGACAAGTTGGAGAGAGTCCAGCAGAGGGCAACAAAAATGATTAGGGGGCTGGAGCACAAGACTTATGAAGAGAGGCTGAAAGAACTAGGCCTGTTTAGTCTGCAGAAGAGAAGAATGAGTGGGGATTTCATAGCAGCCTTTAACTACCTGAAAGGGGGTTCCAGAGAGGATGGAGCTAGGCTGTTCTCAGTGGTGGCAGATGACAGAACGAGGAGCAACGGTCTCAAGTTGCAGTGGGGGAGGTCTAGGTTGGACATTAGGAAAAAGTTTTCCCCTGAGAGGGTGGTGAAGCACTGGAATGAGTTACCTAGGGAGGTGGTGGCATCTCCATCTTTAGAGGTTTTTAAGCTGAGGCTTGACAAAGCCCTGGCTGGGATGGTTTAGCTGAGGATAGTCCTGCTCTGAGCAGGGGGTTGGACTAGATGCCTCCTGAGGTCCCTTCCAACTCTGCTATTCTATGATTCTAGGCCTGGAAAAGGGCAAATACAACGCCCATCTATAAACGGGAATAAGGACAACTGGGGCAATTACAGCCAGTCAGCTTAACTACAGCACTTGGAACGATAATGGAGCAAATAATTAAACAATCCATTTGCAAACACCGAGAAGATAATAAGGTGATAAGAAACAGTCAGCATGGATTTTGCAAGAACAAATTGTGTCAAATAGCTTTCTTTGACAGGATACCACGCCTTGTGGATAGAAGGAAGGCGGTATATGTGGTATGTCTTGACTTTAGCAAGGGTTTTGATACTGTCTCACATGACTGTCTCATAAACAAACTAGGGAAATGCAGCCTAGATGGAGCTACTGTAAGGTGGGTGCAGAACTGGTTGGAAAACCGTTCGCAGAGAGTAGTTATCAGTGGTTCACAGTCAAGCTGGAAGGGCATATCGAGTGGGGTCCCACAGGGATCAGTTCTGGGGCTGGTTCTGTTCAGTATCTTCATTAATGATTTAGATAATGGCATAGAGAGGACACTTATAAAGTTTGCGGACGATACCAAGCTGGGAGGGCTTGCAAGAGCTTTGGAGGATAGGATTAAAATTCAAAATGATCTGGACAAGTTAGAGAAATGGTCTGAAGTAAATAGGATGAAATTCAATTAGGACAAATGCAAAGTACTCCACCTGAGAAGGAGCAATCAGTTGCACACGTACAAAATGGGAAAGGACGGCCTAGGAAGGAGCACTGTGGAAAGGGATCTGGGGGTCATAGTGGACCACAAGCTAAATATGAGTCAACAGTGTGGCACTGTTGCAAAAAAGGCAAACATCATTCTGGGATATATTAGCAGGAATGTTGTAAGAAAGCCATGAGAAGTAATTCTTCCGCTCTACTCAGCACCGATAAGGCCTCAACTGTAGTATTGTGTCCAGTTCTGGGCGCCACATTTCAGGAAAGATGTAGACAAATTGGAGAAAGCCCAGAGAAGAGCAACAAAAATGATGAAAGGTCTAGAAAACATGACCTAGGAGGGAAGATTGGAAAAATTGGGTTTGTTTAGTCTAGAGAAGCGAAGACTGAGGGGGGACATGGTAACAGTTTTCAAGTTCATAAAAGGTTGTTACAAGGAGGAGGGAGAAAAGTTGTTCTTCTTAACCTCTGAGCACAGGACAGGAAGCAATGGAATTAAATTGCATAAAAGGCAGTTTAGGTTCGACATTAGGAGAAACTTCCTAACTGGGTGGTTAAGCAGTGAAATAAATTGCCTAGGGAGGTTGTGGAGTCTCCGTCATTAGAGACTTCTAAGAGCAGGTTAGACAAACACCTGTCAGGGATGGTCTAGATCAGGGGTTCTCAAACTGGGGGTCAGGACCCCTCAAGGGGTTGCAAGGCTGACAGCCAGAGCCCTTCAGAGCTTGGTGGCCGGAGAGCAGCGGCTGCTGGCCGGGTGCTCTGAAGGCAGAGTCGCCCCAGCAGCAGCACAGACATAAGGGTGGCATGGCATGCGGGAGGGTGCAATGTTATGGGCGGGGTTGTCACAGCCTGAAAGGGGGTCCCAGCCAAAAACATTTGAGCATCTCTGGTCTAGGTGCCTGGTCCTGCCACAAGTGCAGGAGGCTAGACTAGACGACCTTGAGAGGCCCCTTCCAGCCCTGCCATTCTACAGCCCATTGTTAGAGTGAAGTGTCCTTAATCGGCCATCAACACACAGCTCTCTAACCTTGATGTAAATCTTATCGGTGGGTATCACCCAGGAATCCAACGCAGGGTGTATGATGCCAGTACTTGGCCAATATTCATAACTTCCGATACAAAGACAATACGTGACTATCAACAGGACAGTCCATACATAGGAAATCATAACTTTTCCATTGGCACCTCACAGGGCGCATTTTATGCAAGATTTGGTGCAATTGTATAACCGTGGCAATATCAATGATCTAACGGATCAGATTCAATGATACTGCATCACACGCATGGCCATGCTTAGGTCAGGAAGTGAGGAGACTCAGGAAGGCAGGATGCAATTGTACTGGATCTTCAATGACCAGCAGCGGATGGAAGAACCTCGGGTTGACATCCCATGCAAAAGAGGTGCATCCAGCTGCAGAGAGCCCCCAGCTCTGTACTTGGGTGTTGGTTTAATGCTGACTTGGAAGGAAAAGACTCAGTTTCTGAAAGTCCATGTGTCACTTCCTGCAGCATCCAGGTTTTCCTGGAAGGTCTCCCATCCAAACAATGCTTAGACCCAACTCTAGAAGATCATGGCGCAAGGTGGGATTGTTAGAATATAGATATTTGGGCCTGCCTGTAAAGGCCTATGATTTCAGGGATATAAAAACAAAGAATCAAAATTACAGGCTATGGGACCTTCTCTCACTGTGACAATCTGAGACCTTGTACTTTGGCTAAGCAAAACCAAAAGCAGCAGAGGCAACCATAGATGGGGAAGCGTGCAGTCACATCCACACATTCCAAACAAATTACATTAAAACAAGGTAATACTAGGCTGTTTAGAAGGCGATCCAGTCTAATGCCTCCAGATAAAGAAAAGACCCTAGAATGCTTAAAGACAACTTTTTTTGATAGTATGCTGTCTGGCTTATAACCATGTGTCAACAGTTGTGGTTGTAGAATCTACGCTTCGTATTGTTTGGCCATTATGGCACCCACTGTTCTGATAGTTTGTCTGACTCTTTGATTGTTTCTGTCTGTGTCATAACTAACTGTAATCACTTACGGTGGTGGGGTATGATTGGTTAGAGAATTCTGTTATGCTGTGTAAGGGTTGGTTAAAGAATTATCTTGTAATGTTTTTAAGAAAATGATTGATTAAGTTAGATACACTATAAAACTTGAGGTCAAACAAGAAGTAAGGTGGAATGATTTAGCTAAGGTTAGTCCTGCTTTGAGCAGGGGGTTGGACTAGATACCTCCTGCGGACCCTTCCAACTCTAATATTCTATGGTTCTAAGAATGAAAATGACTGGTGTGAAGAATTGGAACTGATGCTTGTGTGATTACCCAGAAAACCCATTGTATTGCCTGCTGCTGGACTCTAGACTTCCGCTTCTGGCAGCGAACAAGAAACTGAGGGAGGGGGCCCTCACAGTGTTAATGGTAGGCCTGTAGACACATGGAGGGACAAGCCATATTATGTTCTGCTTTGCATGTTTGCAACAGGCTTACCAGTGAAATGCTGATGCTCTGATTTCTTTTGCTGGGGACGCCAACAGTGTCGTTTGCAGTGCAGGGAGTGACAGAGAGCATGTGACTTGTGTGCAGAGAGCATGGCCCCCCTTGGATCCCTCTGCAATGGAGACAAACAGTCTTGGTGATTTCCAAAATTGCTTGGTCTTAGCTAGATCAAAGGCCACTCCCCATCTGATATATCTAATGTATGAAAGGAGGTCTCATACTGAGATGTATGTGGTTTAGAGGAAAACACTGGTAGATGAATAGACTGGCTAAGATGAAAATCCAGCAGCACTTTAGATGAGAGTTTAGAGTGTGGCCATAAAGAGATCTTATCCTTGAAACATTCCTTAAATGGGGGGTCTGCCATCAAGGCCCCAATCTCCCTAACTCTGCAGACTGACATGATAGCTGCTAGAAAGGCTGTCTTCTAGCTAAGTGAAGAAAGGAGCAGGCTGACATAGGTTCAGACAGAGGTCCCACGAGGCATCTAAATACCAGGTTGAAATCCCAAGAAGGAGCAGGACCCTTAGCCTGGGAGTCGAGGTTCCCTAAATCATTAATGAATCTCGAGGGCATAGGGTGAGCAAATATGGAAACTCTTCCAGTGGTGGATGAAATGCTGATATCACAGCCAGGTGACTCTTAATAGAGCTAATTGAGAACCCTGATTTTTCAAGTCCAGCAGGTGATCCAAGAAGGCTGAGCGCAAGGAGGATTCAGGCACAAGACGGTGACACCAGTGGTTGAACGTTTGCCATTTCTCAAGGTAAATACTTGGAGTTGACTCCCGTCTGCGGGTGAGTAATACCTGTTGTACTCCTGGTGAGCAGGTAGAGTCTAACCCCGTGAACTATTGAGAAGCCATGCTTGGAAGCCCTAGGTTTGGGCAAAGCAAGTAATCCGCATCCTGGGAGAGGAGATGGGGGTGGTTGGAAGCTTGACTGCTGCTTGGACACACAGATGAAGCAGCTAAGAGTACCAAGCCTGTCTCGGATGGGTCAGTACTACAAGGATAACCCTGTCCTTGTCCTGTCTGAGCTTGTTCATCACTCCTAGTGTTAGTGGTATTTGAAGGAAATGCATAAATCAGGCCCTTCGCCTGGGGCAGGAGAAAAGCGCCGTCCAAAGAGTGGTGACTTAGGTCTCCTCTTGAGCAGAGTTGCTGAATGTGGCAAAGAGATCCACCCGTGGAAGAGAATTTGAGCTTCCCACTCCCCTTCCCACTCCTGGGAGCCATGCCTGCTAGGCAGACTGGCTGTGACATGCTGCACTCCAGAGAGGTAAACGTCCAAGATCTGAAGCTGAAGGGCTATACACCAGTTCCCAAACTTTATAGCTCTGGTGCACAGGGAGGAGGATCTTGCTCCTGTCCATTGGCCGATAGAGAATACGCAAGCACATTGCCTGTCGTCCTCCTAGTTGATTTGCCCTTGATGAGGGAAGGGAACTGAACGCAGGCCTTCCTGACTTCCCTGAGTTCCAGCAGCATGTTGATATGGAGAGTGATTTCCTAAGGTGGCCATCTGGCCCTGAGTCGGGAGGGTATTGAGCTGTGCTCCCCACCCTAGCAGTGGTGCGTCTGTTCTCACAGACATTGTTGGAGCTGGGAAGATGAGAGGAAAACCCACACAAACAGTGAGTTGATTTTTCCACCAGCCTAGGGTGTTCTTCACTTGGAAAGGAACCCTGACCTGCTTGTCTAAGTTGTCTCTGGTTGAGGACTAGATCATAGAATCATAGAAGATGAGGGTTGGAAGGGACCTCAGGAGGTATCTAGTCCAACCCCTGCTCAAAGCAGGCCCAACCTCAGCTAAATCATCCCAGCCAGGACTTTGTCAAGATGCAGCTTAAAAACCTTTAAGGATGAGATTCCACCACCTCCCTAGGTAACCCATTCCAGTGCTTCACCACCCTCCTAGGGAAAAACTTTTTCCTAATATCCAACCTAGACCTCCCCCACTGCAACTTGAGACCATTGCTCCTCGTTCTGTCATCTGCCACCACTGAGAACAGCCTAGCTCCATCCTCCCTGGAACCCCCTTTCAGGTAGTTAAAGGCTGCTATCAAATCCCCCCTCACTCTTTTCTTCTGCAGACTAAACAGGCCTAGTTCCCTCAGCCTCTCCTCATAAGTCTTGTGCTCCAGCCCCCTCATCATTTTTGTTGCCCTCAGCTGGACTCTCTCCAACTTCTCAACATCATTTTCATAGTGGGGGGCCCAAAACTGGACACAATACTCCAAATGCGGCCTCACCAACGCCGAATAGAGGGGAAAAATCACTTCCTGTGATCTGTTGGCAATGCTTCTTCTAATGCAGCCCAATATGCTGTTAGCCTTCTTGGCAACCAGGGCACACTGCTGACTCGTATCCAGTTTCTTATCCATTGTAACCCCCAGATCCTTTTTTGCAGAACTGCTGCCTAGCTCATTGGTCCCCAGTCTGTAGCTGTGCATGGGATTCTTCCATCCTAAGTGCAGGACTCTGCACTTGTCCTTGTTGAACTTCATCAGATTTCTTTTGGCCCAATTCTGCAATTTGTCTAGGTCACTCTGTATCCTATCCCTGCCCTCCACTGTATCTACTATTCCCCCTAGCTTAATGTCATCTGCAGATTTGCTGAGGGTGCAATCTACCCCATCCTCCAGATCATTAATGAAGATGTTGAACAAAATCGGCCCCAGGACCAACTGCTCGTGACCAGCTGTCAGCTACACTTGGAGTCATTGATCACTACTCATTGATCTTTCTGAAACAACCCTGACAGCAGTGGATGAATAGTCTTGCATGCTCGGTCACGAAGGTACAAGCTGCCCTACGACCCAGGAGCTTTAAACGGTTCCTTACCATAGCTTGGGAGCTCGCTTGAATCGGCCTGACCAGCTGTGCTAAAGTTAGGAATCAGTCTGTGGGAAGGCAGACCCTGGCTGCCAACAAAGCTCTGGACATCTCTATGAATTGTGTTCTCGGTATAGGGGCTGTCATGCGGACTGCATTGGGAGGGGGGGGGGGGCATTTGTGTTGTTTGACCTTGGTGTGTCGGGATCATGGTGATTCGTGTGGGACGTGCCGTGTCGGGTGCTGTTGGAGGGGTTGTGATGTGCTGAGTGGGATGATGGTATTTGTGTTCATGTGTGGTGTGTGTGGGGAAAGTTGTGGAGATCTTTGGTGTGCCTGTATTTCGGGCTGTGCTGTGGAGGGCGCGCCCCGGACGGAGAGGCCACGGGACGGTGGCCCGCTTGGTGGCCCATCAGGGCCTTTGCAGGGGCCGGAGGCCCGGGAGGAAGGTGGAGGCGTGCCTGAGGAGTTGCCGGGATTGGCCCATGTGACTGTGGACTTCATTTTGGTTCCAGTGGAGTTCCGCGGGCCACATGGCCAGTAACGGAGGGTGTGTGGGATCGGACCACGGGGACCATTTGGTCTTCGTCTTCGTCTTTGCCTTGTGTCCTTGTTCCTGGCCAGCTGCGGACAC
>ML675706.1:162292-174614 GCA_007922155.1 Mesoclemmys tuberculata
GCCTCCAACACCATAGACTTAGTGGGAAACTGGGGCGTTTGGGGCGCCAGCTCCTTGTGGTGGGAGACAGAGCTCCTCTTCTCTGGAACGTTCCCAGCGTCCTTCGAAGTCTGCTCCCTTTTGGGGAGACCTTGTCCGGGGTCGAAGGGGCACTGCGTCAGTCAGCTGTATGGGGAGGCATCTCCTGACCTGATATTTAGCTGAGGACAGTCCTGCTTTGAGCAGGGGTTGGACTAGATACCTCCTGAGGTCCCTTCCAACTCTAATGTTCTATGATTCTATATTCTACCTGCCGTGGAAGCAGGTTGAAGGAAGTGCACCATCCTCAGAAGCCTCCGTTTCATTTCCCAATTCTGCCGCATGCTGGACTTGAGAGGTTGGCAAGAGTCCCACGTTGGGGAGATACAGGACAGTGCCACGCAACGGAGACACCTTGAGGAGCCCTGGCTGACAGGAATAGCCTCCCGACAAGAGAGCCAGGGTTCGACGCCTATATATGCGCTCCGTGTTGGGCACGGGGGCACCGGGGGCAGGCGGAATGGACACCGCTGCTGGAAAAACCTCTGATCAGGGCTCGAGAGGTGCAAACGCCCTGAAGGGGAGCCCCCAGGGGGGACGCCACACGAGGCAGCAGCCAGGTTTGAGGAAGGTGGAATCGTCCGTGAACACAGCGGGTCCTTGGGGCGATGGAGCGGAGGCGGGCCTGGCACGCAGCTGCCTGTCACTCGGACGGCAGAGCCCTCTGCTAGCGGACCGAGGTCATGCCCTAATTGACAGGAGGAACAATGGCTATTAGAAAGTTGACCCCAACAGAAAGCTGGGGGGACAGGTGCACGGGGCTGCCTGGGCAGGACACAAGGCCCCCGGAAGAACAAAGAGCTAAAGAGACAAGGATGCAAAGCGAGAAATTCTTTGGCTGCCTCTGGAGCAGGAAACCTGCCGGGATTGCTTGAGCCGGGGTCTAGAGGGGACACAAGCAGCGGCTGGCCAGCTGAAGGGGCTGGGAGGCAGTGGGGCTGTGGGTCTCCATCACCTCCCTCAACACAGCGCAGCCAGGAGACAGGCGAGCTCGCATGCCGCTGGCTGGTGCTCAGCGAGAAGGCAGGCTGCTGGGGGACGTGGTGGGGTGTCTCCCAGGCAATGACACCCCCCACGTGTGCGTTCCCCCTTTGCCACCAGGGAAAGGCCCTCAAGAAAGGAAGTGGGGGGCTGCCTAATGAACGATGTGTCCCTTGGAGCTGGGCACTGCTTCCTCTTTCACCTTGATTTGCTCTCATTTCTTCTGTCCTCTCCCGTTTCTGGTCTCTCTTGTCCCCCTCCATCCCCTTCCCTCCTTCCCCTCCCTCAATCCCCTTCCCTCCTTCCCCTCCCTCAATCTCACCGCCTGGCTTTTCTGCCACATTTCCCCTGCTTGCCTCTCTGACCTTTCCCAGACATCCCTCTCCTAGTCCCTGCACCCCTCTGTCCCTTGGCACACCAGAGCTCAGCCTAGGGTCCCCTCTGCCTCCCCTACAGACTTCCTCACACTCCTGCCACCCTGCACCTCACCCCCGAGCGCTCGTAGGCTGTGGGACAAGCGGACTTTGCTGTTCCGGGGCCAGAGCAGGGGAGGCTGCAGTGGGTGAGCTGGGGAGAGAACGGAAGGGAGGCTGCCCCTGTGGCTGGGGGTGTGGGATGGGGACACTCGGCCGGTACTTCCACCCCTGAGTTAGAGTCAGAGACTTTACGGCCAGGAGGGACCATCATGGTTATTTAGTCTGACCTCCTGCACGTCGCCGGCCACAGAACCTCAGCCGCTCCGGTAACAGACCCCCTGACCTCTGGCTGTGTCACTGACATCCTCAGATCAGACTCAAAGACTTCCAGTGACAGAGAATCCACCATTTACCGAGTTTAAATCTGCAAATGGCCCGTGCTCCCTGCTGCAGAGAAAGGTGAGAACCCCCCAGGGTCTCTGTCAGTCTGACCTAGGGGGAAATTCCTTCCTGACCCCAGAACTGGCACCCACTTAGACCCCGAGCTCAGGTTACACCTGCCAGCTGGACACCTGGGAAAGAATTAACTGTAGTAACTCAGCCCTCCACGTCCAGTATCCCATCACCGGGGATACTTGCTGCGAGCCGTCACCGATCAGCTACATGCCATCGTAGGCAGTCCCGTCATCCCAGCCCCTCCATAAATGTCTCAAGCTCCGTCTGGAAGCCAGTCGGGATTTTTGCCCCCACTGCTCTGCTGGGGAGGCTTTTCCAGAACTTCACCCCTTGGACAGTGAGAAACCTTCACCAATTTCAAGCGAAGCTTGTTGATGGCCAGTTTATGTCCATTTGTTCTTGTGTCCAGGCTGGCGCTGAACTGAACTGACGCCTCACCCTCCCAGCTATTCATCCTTCTGATGCAAGCAGAGTCCAGTGGTTGCTACGGCGAAGCCCCTTGTCCTGACACCCATCATCCAGGGCGGATGGTAGCCCTGGTGTGGACAGGACTCGCCAGCAGGAGTGGGTGGTACAAGGAAAGCCATAATGCCATCCGCCCTATGTAAGCTTTGCTCCAGGTCAGCAGACAGCAGCTGCCAACTCACACCCTTTCCATGGCGATTTTTAGCTGCACATGCTCGCACACAACTAGCACGTGAATTTTTGCCCTCATTTAAGGCCACCGTTTCCCTTCCTTTCAAGGGAACTGAAGTCACAGGCTGCCCTCAGTTAAGATGAATGCCCTTTCCCAGCATGCCTTGCATCATGCAGAAGTGAGGCTAAAGATGGCTGCCCCCTCCCGTTGTTTTCAATGGGAGTGAAGACAGCCTGTGCTCCAGGAAGGTGCGGGGTGGGAGAGGGGGCTGTGTGGTTAGCAAAGCGGACAAGAAACTGTGATGGGGGACAGAAACATGATCCCCCCCTTGTGACATGAGAGGCTCAGAATCCAGAGGGCAAAGAAAAAGACCCAAATTCTCAAGGTGTTCAAACCCGTCTTGTGATTTTTTTTAACCCTGGGGGTTGGCAACAGCTGACGACATGAGTGGATCCAGGAAACCATCTTTGGCTGGATTAGGAAGGGGACTGGAGAGAAGCGCAGCTCCCACCCCCCAGGATTAGGAGAGGGAACGTGGAGCCCCCTCTGAGAAGCCAGTGGGGCAGCTCCCACCCAGGTGTGGATTCATGGTTGAATTTTGAATAAGCGGATACTGAAGCTGGTTGAAAAATGGCTCCTTTGGGGGGAGGGAGGGAGGAAAATTTCCACGTTTTGACAAAACATTTAAAACTGAAATGTTTCGGTTTGGAAAGGCTACTGTGGTGCCCAATCCTCTCTCTGGGGGCGCTCCCTGGTTAGACGACATTGCCCATGAGGCAGCGCCATTTCCCTGCAGGGTGAGTCCTTGGCCATGAGGCATTCTGGGAGATGCTGTGTGGATGGGAACATGCGGACATGAGGAAACCAAACTACAACTCCCACAAGGTCCTATAGCAGGGTAGCTGAAGGGAAATGCTTGGTTTTTTTAAGTAAAAAATAAAAATTTGCAGTGAAAAAAACAGTTTTTGGGAAAAATTTGATTGCACTGAAAGCTCAATTTGCTGTTGAAAATCAGTTTCTGCAGAAAATTTCTGACCAGCACTAGCGAATAGCCTCAGAAAGGGTAGAGAGCCACTTAGGTAGAAGATACAACAGAAGGACCCGCTCATGCACTTGGATCTGCATGGGCAGAGCCTTGCACCCATATAGACTCACTGGGCTTCATGAAGACTCCAGAACCTGCCCCAGAGAATCCAACTGCAGGATCGGAGCCTAAAAGTCCAGAGGGGTCATCACGGAGAAGTCAGGACTTTGAATTTTAACTGTGTGGATTTTATGTGTAGGGCCCCTCGAAATGAAAAACACTTAAGGAAAATGTAAAGGACTAGAAGCCACAAGGCAGAACTCAGAACATGGCTGACGGGGCAGCCATTCCGCTCTGCTCTCAACTAGACCAGCCAAAATTTGCACACTCTGAACAGAAATGCTCTCCACTAAGACACGTGTGAGTAGAGCTGATGAGTCACGGCCTGAAGGGAGTTTTTGGTGCCTAAATGATAATCCTAGCACAGCACTAGACAGTAGCTAGTGCCCACTAAACACTCGCACAAGGCAACTTCATCCTCCTGTGGCCCTTGGAAGGGTTGGATTTTTATCAGTAAATGTCGCTCAATGTTGATCTTGTGATACACAAACAAACTGATGGGGAAAAATAGCTCCATCAATGATGACTGAAATGTACAGATAGGCAACGTAAGAAAAAGCTAAGCGTTCCCTTAAGCTTGAGAACTTATTAGAGTTGGATTTAAGGATATTTACTTTGTATCTTCTGACACGTGATGTGAACAGTTTGTACTTTAACTGCTAGAAATCTGTAACAGCATGAACTTCAGCATCTGTCATTAAATAATTATTGTGAGTCCCACCTTAATGTCCTACCACACTGAAAATGTAAATTGATCCTTTAAAAAAAAACTTCAAATCCGTACTGTTGCACTACTGGGAAAATGTATATCAATAACATTTGGGGAAAATGCTTTTTAAAAACTCAACTTCATCCCTCAAAAGCATATTTAAAAATTATATTAAACAAATAAAAATTGAATTCTGCCGTGCCCGCGTCGTTTTAACATGATGCAATAATAAAATATACCACTAGAGAGCGCTGACAAGTGGCAAAGCAGCTATCCCTAGTCTAAAAACCTGCGGGACTCAAGACTGACTATTTGAATGAGGGAGACTTTAAAAAGACTTGCCCTGAGGCCTTAAAATTAAAGCAAAATGGAGGACTCTCCCTAGAGAGTAGGTCTCGTGCTCCTACCAGAGGCTTTAGGCGAAATGCTGCAGAGTGGGCAAGAAATAGTTGCTAAAAATATGGCCTGGGTTTTCCAAAGATCCTCGTGTGTCAGTAGCTTCGTTTGGCAAATGGCCCTCTGCACCAGCCCTGTCTCCGCTGGGGGGTTAGAGTAGCCCCCAATCTAATGCAATCAATGAACAAATCGGAGACTTTCAAAGTGGTCAGAAAGTATTTCCTCATCTTCAAAAACAACTGATTACAAGGTTCAAAAGCACAACTCGTCTTGGTCAAGGGGCTGGCAGTTTAGTGCTGAAAAGCTAGGGAGTGTGATTTCTTATCCTAACGCTAACGCACAGTTGCACTCTCTGCACATGCAATCTCGGACTGTCCTTTTCTTGGAGCTCTGGCACCCGCCACTGTCGGAAGACAGGACACTGGGCTAGATGGCCCATTGGTCTGCCCCAGTGTGGCCGTTCTTATGGTTGTAGGTTAGATGGTCGCTGCTTTTTGTGCTGCGAGGAGGCTGGCATTCCCGTCCCAGAACACGAGCACTCCCAGGGGCTCAGCAGGCTGCTAGAAGAACCTGAAGGGAGGGGAGCTGCAGGAGATGGGGAATAGGAAGAGATAGGGACCCCGCACCTGCACCCGGCCCATGTCCGTTCTCATCCCTCCTTCCCTTTCTCCAACACCAGCTTCTCTCCCCGCCCTCCACTCCTCTCTTCCCAGCTCTGAGCGCTCTGGCGGGTTGTGGACCAGCCCCAACTCCAGCGCAGGCACTGCCCCAGCCAGGCTCAGGCAAGCCAGTTTGTTTCCAGAACAGAGGTTAACAAATGAACAGAACCGGCTTAACTCCGTCCTTGGCCCAGGGCCACCACCCAGAGGGCTCCAGCCCTCCAGCCCCGGCAGCCTCCCAGCCTCAATCAGCAGCACGCCCCCCCGTGGCTTTCCTAAGCCCCCGGCCCCTTGCTCCAGGGACCCACCACAGGACTAGCTCCTCTCCACTGTGGCTCCCCTCCCCAGGGCTCACTCTGTCCCAGTCCTTTCTTTCCCAGCTGCCTCCGAGGTGGCCCAGCCTCGTTAATTAGCTGGACTGGGCTCACCTGCTCCAGTCCAGGGTGCTGGGCCCAGTCTATTCCCAGGGACCAGCCGCCCTGCAACAGGGACCATTTTGACAAGGCCAGGTTGACATTCTCTCCCCTTAGGGTCAGGAGAGCACGCCCACAGGCCCAGTAGGGGCAGAGAGGGCAAACCGACTGCAGCCCTGGGACCATCATACTTCAGGGCTGTTCCCAGTCTCCCAGCACGAGGAACACATTGCTGGCCGGGGGGGGGGCCCTTGTCCAGACACAGCCTGCTCTTGGTCGCAGCTCTTTTGGTTCCTGCCCAGTTTGACAAGGCTTCCGGCACTGGGAGGACAGACACGGCTACTGGGTGGGCTCCTGGAGGAAGTGAAAAGGCCTGGGAACGGCTCACATCTCTCCACGGGTGTCAGAAACGATTCATCCCTTCAGGCACCAGCCCAGACTGGAGGGTTTTATACTCTTCAGGGCAGGCCAGTTTCTCAGGCTGTTACGAGTCTGTCATTTACCCCCCCACAATCCACTGCTCACTGCGTTAGATGAGAGACTAAACACAAATAAGCCACGCTACCAGCAGCCCCTGGTTCTGTAGGCCCTCCAGTATTTTGCTGTGCACCACGGCTGCAAAGCAGCAGAGGGGGCCAAGGTGAACTGCTTCCTTCAGAGAGGGGATGCAACTTCATGGGCAGGAGAGGGCAGATTCTCCTAGGAACCACGTTCAGCCAAAGGCATCCCCAGATGGAAACATTACTACATCCAAACAAATCAGCAGTGGCAGCCAGGGATCAAGACAGCAACATGCTACCTAGCAGCTTCTGAAAGCTGAGAGCTTTCTTTTTTTGTAAGTATCCAACCTTTTCCCTTCCCCTGTGTCTTCAAGTTAGACCTGCTGGCTTTCCTTAAAAAACTATTGTTCTTATTACTCACATTTATTGTAGGAGAACCGAGGATCCACCAGGCGAAGGACCCCACTTACTCCAGAGAGAATTCTGCACCTAAAAATGAAAAATTGTGCACACAATATTTGAAAATTCTGCAACATTTTGCACAGTTTAGTTGTCAAAATAACACAATATAATCACGCCATTTTGGTAATTTATTAAAATACCTGTCAGCAAGTATGTCTGTTAACATAGGGACAATGAAAAAGATTCAGGAAATGGTTTTTTTGACAGATTCCTTACTAGCCATATAAATGCTGAACTTTGAGCAATAATTCATTTAAACCACAATACAGAAATGTGTTTTCTGCACCCTTCGGAAGCAGTGCAAAAGCTTGGGGGAGTCGCAGGTAAAAGAGGAGCTGAGGGAGAGGGAAGTAATTGCTTGGAAGGAACCTGGGAGTGAACCTGGAGGGTTACTGGGTATGGGTGGGAGAAGTATGGAACGGGTTTTGGGGGGGTTGTTAGGGAACTAGGGAGCCTCCCCCATGCAGACCCTGGCTGATCCCTAACATCTCCTATTCAGTCAGGCACATCTGCCCCTTACCAACCCCAACTGAACCATCTCAGCCAGGGCTTTGTCAAGCTGGGTCTACAAAAACTCTAAGGATGGAGATGCCACCACCTCCTTAGGTAACCCATTCCAGTGCTTCCACCACCCTCTTAGTGAAAACGTTTTTCCTAATGTCCAACCTAGACCTCCCCCACTGCAACTTGAGACCGTTGCTCCTTGTTCTGTCATCTGCCACCACTGAGAACAGCCTAGCTCCATCCTCCCTGGAACCCCCTTTCAGGTAGTTAAAGGCTGCTATCAAATCCCCCCTCATTCTTCTCTTAGTTCCCTCAGCCTCTCCCCATAAGTCTTGAGCTCCAGCCCCCTAATCATTTTTGTTGCCCTCCTCTGGACTCTTTCCAACTTGTCCACATCCTTTCTGTAGTGGGGGGCCCAAAATTGGACACAATACTCCAAATGTGTCCTCGCAAATGCCGAATAGAGGGGAATAATCACTTCCCACGATCTGCTGGCAATGCTCTTACTAATGCAGCCCAATATGCCATTAGCCTTCTTGGCAACCAGGGCACACTGCTGACTCATCTTCAGCTTCTTATCCACTGTAACCCCCAGATCCTTTTCTGCAGAACTGCTGCCTAGCTCGTCGGTCCCCAGTCTGTAGCTGTGCATGGGATTCTTTCATCCTAAGTGCAGGACTCTGCGCTTGTCCTTGTTGAACCTCAATTGATTTCTTTTGGACCAATCCTCCAATTTGTCTAGGTCGCTCTGTATTCTATTGCTACCCTTCACTGTATCTACCACTCCCCATAGCTTAGTGTCAGCTGCAAACTTGCTGAGGGTGCAATCTACCCCATCCTCCAGATCATTAATGAAGATGTTGAACAAAACCAGCCCTAGAACCAACCCCTGGGGCACTTCGCTTCTTACTCTGCATTCCCTGCCCCAATCCTCTGGTGTTTTCACACCCCCACTCAGCCACCCCTGCACCCCCATCCCTCGGTGACACTCTGTGGCATAAAGCAGCAACCTGGAAACCCCATATTCACCACTGTCCTATATTGTGATAAGTTTGCACCTATGGAGAGTTACTACGTGGATCTGCTGGTATTTACCTCTCTACGCCTGGTACCTGGTACGTCTCTTCACCTGTGGTATGGTAGCACATAGAAGCCAACAGGATATTAATGTTCAACAGATCAAGACTTTTAATATGATATCTCACAAAGCATACTTTGTACAAACAAACATAATATAATTAAATTTAACATCCTTGTGGGATGGAAGGGAAGTACCAAAGAAGTCCATCACATTAGCACTTAACTTCAGAAAGGGGAACTACACAAAAATGAGGAAGCTAGTTAAAGGGAAATTAAAAGGGTCACAAAAGTAAAATGCCTGCAAACTGCATGGAAACTTAAAAAACACCATAATAGAGGTGCAAATTAAATGTATACCCTAAATTAAAAAGTTCCAGAGGGTAGTATAGTCTGTATACAACCCACTTTGTCAGATGCACCATGATCTCACCACCACATCAGATACACATCAATTGCAGCCCATGAAAACTTATGCCCGCAGAAATTTGTTAGTCTTTAAGGTGCTACAGGACTCTCATTGTTTTTGCTAAACTAAAAACATAGTCAGAGTAGCAAAAAAGTGCCACAATGGTTAAACAACAAAGTAAAAGAAGTGGTTCAAGGCAAAGAGGCATCCTTTAAAAAGTGGAAATTATATCCTACTGAGGAAAATAAAAAGGAGCCTAAACTCTGGTAAGTCAAGTGTAAAAGTATAATTAGAGAGGACAAAAAAAAATTTAAAGAGCAGCTAGCCAAAAGCTCAAAAACTAACAGCAAAATAAAAAAAAGTTAAGTACATCAGAAGCAGGAACTGGACAATTGAGGTGCCAAAGGAGCACTCAAGGAAGATAAGGCCATTCCGGAGTAGCTAAATTAATTCTTTGCTTCAGTCTTCACCCCAGAGGTTGTGACGGAGATTCCTACACCTGACCCATTCTTTTCAGATAACAAATCTGAGGAACTGTCCCACATAAAGGTGTCAATAGAGGAGGTTTTGGAACAAATTGATAAACTAAATATTAATAAGTTGCCATGGCCAGATGGTATTTACCCAAGCATTCTGAAGAAACTCAGATATGAAATTGCAGAACTACTAAGTATGGTTTGTAACCTTTCAATTAAATCAGCTTCTGTACCAGATGACTGGAGGATAGCTAATGTCACACTTTTTTTAAAAAAGGCACCAAAGGTGATCCTAGCAATTACAGGCCAGGAACCCTAACTTCAGTACCAGGCAAACTGGTTGAAACTTTAGTACAGAATAGAATTATCAGACACATAGATGAATATGATTTGTTGGGGACGAGTGAACACTGTTTTTGTAAAGGGAAATCACGCCTCACCAATCTATTAGAAGTTTTTGAGAGGTTCAGCAAACCTATGGACAAGGGTGATCCAGTGGATACCGTGCACTTGACCTTCAGAAAGCTTTTGACAAGGTTCCTCACCAAAGGCTCTTAAGCAAAGTAAGCAGTCATAGGGTAAGAGGGAAGGTCCTCTCCTGGATCAGTGACTGGTTAAAAGACAGGAAACCAAGGGTAGGAATAAATGGTCAGTTTTCAGAATGGAGACAGGTAAATAGGGGTGTCCCCCAGGGATCTGTACTGGGACCAGAGCTGTTCAACATACTCATAAATTATCTGGAAAAAGGGTAAACAGTGAGATGGCAAAATTTGCAGATGATACAAAACTACTTAAGATAGTTAAGTCCAAAGCAGATTGCGAAGAATTACAAAGGGAACTCACAAAACTGGGTGAGGGGGAACAAAATGGCAGCTCAGATTCAATATTGATAAATGCAAAGTAATGCACATTGAAAAACAGAATCCCAACTATACATACAAAATCATGGGGTCTAAGTTAGCTGTTACCACTCAAGAAAGAGATCTTGGAGTCATGGTAGATAGTTCTTCGAAAACATTTGCTCAGTGTGTAACAGCAGTCCAAGAAGTTAGCAGAAAGTTAGGAACCGTGAGGAAAAGGATAGATAACAGGACAGTAAATATCATAATATCACTACATAAATCCATGGTATGTCCATATAGAGCCCCATATGGTTAGAAGGGATTGCAAGGATCATCTAGTCTAACCCCCTGCCAAGATACAGGATTTGGTGAGTCTAAACCTTGAATACGGCATGCAGTTCTGGTCACCCCGTCTGAAAGGGTTATATTAGAATTGGGAACCAGCAATGTTCTAGCTGGATAGGAGGAACCTGCGCAGCTTCCACAGTGATCCACAGTGATCCAGTCACAGCCAGAGGAGATCTAGGTCAGGCAGGCTAATGAACCACTTCCTACCCACCTATTATGGGAAGGGCTTGATGATGTGTTGTGTTTGTGCCTCGGCACCGCAGGCAGAATGTTGCCCAACCAGGACGGAACTCACTCACTGACCCGCAGCCTGTGACTGGTCAGCGGAAGACTTACTGGCTTGTTTAATGGCGCGTTATGTTTACAGATCTTCGAGCTATTCTGTATCCCTGCCCTTCAGCTGCGCTACACAGGCCTATATTGCCAAACAAATGCATTGGCCTTTGCAGTTGTCCTACTGCACTGCCGACCGGCCTTAGCTACTGTCTGCTACCACCAGCCCCTTTCTCTAGTGCAGTCTGGCGTGCCTGGCGCTCCCGCCTATTGAATAGCAGCGTTGTCATTTTTCTTCCATGTATTGGATCCCCTTGATCTATGCTTAATCTAATTGTATTTTGTCTCTTTTCAAATTGTCGCCTGGCCCATTATTTCTGAGGCCTTCCTGACATTCCTGCTCCAGTATTACATACCTTTCCAATTGCAAGTTGGCCTCCAGATCAGGGAAGAATAATTAATGACCACCAAATAAAATGAGGCATAAAGCTGTTAGTCTGGGCACCCATACGAGGTTCCTGGATGTGCTCCCACCTCACTACACAGCTCCTAATAGCTGCCGCATGGGCTAGCGCAATGGCATCAAAATCCAGCCTGCTTGATGTGTCCTTTGGGGCTGCATAGTCCCTGAATCTAAGCTTTCTCTTACAAAACTAATGCTTCCAGCCTTCTCTGTTGCTAAGAAAACCCTGATGAGGTACATCCAGTGCCCAATGAGGCTGCCTTGCTTTCCTGAAGACTCAGGCTTGAATCCTCCTCCACCCTGAATCTCGCTGAGTGGATAAAACACTTTAAACATCAGCCTCAACTACACCATTGCTGATCATTTTAGGAGGGGGAAGTGGAGCACAACGTCAGGATTTCTGCAGGGAAGGAGATGCAGAGGGGAGCTCAGAGGAAGAGGAAGAAAGGAAGAGGAACAGAGGGCAGAAATAATGCCGGTCCTACTGCAGACTGGAGCCTGGCTTCCCAGTGAGCGATGCCGGATGTGACAATATGGCCATCTACTGGGTTTGATTCTTGGACAAATCTCCCATTGACATCAAGGAACGAGCAGCTGTTGACGCAGGGAGGATGAAGCCACAATTCAATAGGGAACTCAGCCCTCTCCACCAACTGAGTGTGACATCCTTAATTTAAGTGAACGAGCCTGTGGGGGGGATTCAGGATGTCCTGCGTTCTGAACCTCCACAAAAAGGTCTGCAGTGCTGGAGGCACCTTACGCTTGCTTCCACTAGCTTCCTCCCTTCCAGACATGGCTTGGGTTCCCCACCCTGGCATCACAGCTCTAAGGCTTTGGGAGGGGTTCAGCCGTCGCTGTAGTTAATCCACTTTCCCGAGAGGTGGTACCCAAGTCAATGGAAGAATTCTCCCATCAGCCTAGTGCTGTCTACACTGGGGATTAAGTCAGTTTAACTCTGTCTATCAGGGGTGTGGATTTTACACACTTCTGGGTGACGTAGCTATGCTGATATGACTTTCCCGTGTAGACCAGCCTTCAGTCCATTCGTGGAGCTTTCTCTAGCCTACACTAGATACATC
>ML675706.1:175014-203213 GCA_007922155.1 Mesoclemmys tuberculata
ACATCATCTTAGCTACATTTCCCAGGAAAAATCCACAGCCCTGAGAGAGGTAATTAGGCTGACCTAACCCCGGTGCAGACAGTGCTAGGTCGACAGAAGAATTCTTCCACTGGGCTAGCTGCTGCCTCTCGGGAAGATGGATTACCTAGAGTGACAGCAGCGGTACAACAGCACAACTGCAACAGCATTTTAAGTGTAGACAAAGTTCACATCCTTCTCCAGCTCAGGTGACTGGCCTAGATGACCTAGCCAGGTCCCTTCCCACCCTACATTTCTATGACGCTATGCAGATCTGGCAAGATGGGAGAAACATAAGGCTTTAACAGCTTACGAGGAAGACGCCAGCCACACACCTCATTTCCCTCCAGCTAACGCAGTAGTTCTCAACCTTTCCACACTACTGTACCCCTTTCAGGAGTCTGGTTTGTCTTGTTTCAACTCACTTAAAAACTACTTGCTTACAAGATCAGATGTAAAAATACAAAAGTGTCACAGCCACTGTTACTGAAAAATGGATGACTTTCTCAGTTTTACCATAAAATAAGTCAATTGAAATATAAATATTGTACTCACATTTCAGTGTATAGTGTATACAGCAATATAAACAAATCATTGACTGTATAAATGTTTAGTTTGTACTGACTTCACTGGTGCTTTTTATGTTGCCTGTAGTAAAATGAGACAAATATCTAAATGAGTTGATGTATACCCCAGGGGTACGTGTGTTATACGTGTAAAAGAAAAGACGAGCAGGATCTTATTCAGGAAGACAAGGCAACACGCCACATTTATTGTAAATGTAAGGATATCGAAAAGCAGGCACACACCCACACTGTCATATCGAAGAAGTTCTGCTCCAGCCAGCCGAGTGGCCAGCTAGGCTGGGCACGAGCAGGGAGGTGGGCCTCTGTCGATCACGAATCCGATGCTCCAAGTTGACAATTGCAGAACAAGACCCAAAGTTTCCATGTTCTTTACCCATCTTTTATAGTTACTGGCTGTCATGTAAGTCTACGGGCCTTGCTGGGTCATGCTGCCTCCAGGTTCAGTATAGTTGTTTATTAATCACCAGCTAATTGCAAGCATGACCTTTCTCTTATTTCTGTACTTTGTCCCTTCCTAGGGTGGATCCTTCTGTGCTTTAGGATCGTTTATTTGCACGTTAGGGTCCTTGATAGGTATTCTTTGGTCTTCAGGGTTAGTCAGTGTCTTCACTCCCCTTTCTATTGTTAGAGCAGTTAGGTTGGCATCTTGTTATGCCCTGCACATCCGTTCTTCACTCACTCACACACGGAGAATTCATCCAGATATTTTTAGGTTCAATAGTACAAGTTTCAGGAAAGAGCTTCAAGAAACTAACAAGATGGAGTCCACTTACACCACACTAAACAGGGCTGCCCCATTATCATAAGAGTAAAGGAAACATTTATATCTACCTCTAGCTTACTTACACAGTAAAACAAGGAGTCTATGTCTGAGTCATTTGCACAACTCCTGGGGGTGGCTCACATGTATACCCCTGGTTGAGAACCACTGAGCTATGGCAAGAGCCTGATTAGATGTGGAGCTGAAGAACTGTCAGTGCAGAACTGGCTTGCAACATGTGTCAGTTTCCTTTTTGGTGCAGCATTTCAGACATTTTCCTCAAATAACCCTGACTGTTGGCATAGTCAGATTGCCCTTGTCCTTCTGGGGGGGGGGGCGGGGAGGGGATGAGGGGAGGGGGCAGCACTTGAGGCAGGGGGAGCTTGCATGGGCTATAGCCACCCCAAAATTTGCATGAGCACACGCCCCAAGGCCAAAGGCCAAAGATTATGTAGAAGTAAGGGTGGTGTGGTATTGCCACCCTTCTGCAATTCTGCACTGCTGCTGGCAGAGCAGAGAGCACAGCCCAGCATCTGTACCCAGGTGTGTGAAGAGTTCTTGGGCTGCAGCCCTCGGCTAGTTCATACCACGGCACCTGACTCCGGGGTTTGTGGAGCACCCTAGGGCAGGGCGATTCCCAGGGCAGCTATTGGGATCTTCACGGTGAAACGAGCACAGCTGCACTGCCCAATTCTACTCCATCTCCTTCACAAGGCAGTGCCCTCAGGCTCCGAACCAAGAACAAAGCTGGAGAGCGACACAGCTCCCCTCCCCCCCAAATTTTCTGTCTAGCCCTCCTCAGCCCCCCTTGGGAAGAGGCTGGCACCAGCCCTGTCCCTGCAGGAGAAGAGAGGATCATGGGTCATAGCGGTGGTGATTGATAAGCAGCAGTTGTCACCTTCGGTTGACTTAACTCAGCATCACGCTGCTGCCTGTTGGTGCCTGCCGAACATTTCAGATGAAATACACAGCCCGTAATGCCTGAGGGAGGTCTCTTTGGAGCAGTGTACGCAGCACATGCCAAAGGGAGCTGACGGGTATTCCTGTTGCCTTTTAATCGGCGCTGAGTTGGGACAGGACTGTTTTACCTGTAAAATCTGAGGGGACAGGTTCAGGAACTTGTGTATTAAACATATGGATTTCCTTGCCCCGTTCTCAGGGTGTTCTACGCTGTATTTTATCCACCTTTCTATAAATTGTGCACTGTACCACAGATCCTACATTATTTGACATACAAGAGTCCACAGATAGACACTACTTTAGCAGAGCAGTCGCTAAGAAGGTCTTCAACTAGTTGTAGGGTAAATAGAGAATCACCCCCAGCAACCAAAGGTAGAACAGAAAGAACTATTAAAAACCTTCCACTGAGGAATACTTTACTAGAAATGGATGCAGAAGATAAGTGCTTTTAACAGAAGTGGGAACGCAGCAATCTAGGGTTGGAAGGGTCCTCGAGAGGTCACCTAGTCTATCCCCCCAGGCTGAGGCAGGACAAAGCATACCTAGAACACCCCTGACACCTTTGTCAAACCTGTTCTTAAAAACCCACCAATGCTGGCAATTCCACAACTGCTATTAGTAACCTGCTCCAGTACTTAACTATCCTTAGTCAGTTCTTCCTTATACCTCACCTAAATTTCTCTTGCTGCGTATTTCTTCTTATCCTACGCTTAGTGGAATTGGAGAACAATTGATCACTGTCCTCTTTATAATAGACCTTACCCCATTCGAAAATTTCAGCTCCCCTCCTTCCCCCCATCATCTTTTCTCAAGCAGAAACCATGAATTTTTGGTTTTAAGTTTTTCTTTAAGGGTCAGGTTTTCTAAAATTTTCATGGCTGCTGCACGGTGCCAGACTCTTTCCAATTTGTCCACACCTGAGACCTCACCAGTGCTAAGGAAAGCGGAATTATCGACCATGTTTTATGTGAAACACTCCTGTTAACACCCCCCCCCGCCCCCGAACATTAGTTTTTGCAACTGCATCCCTGTTGGCTCAAATTCAACAGGTACAATGTGTCCCACATTCCTCTTCTAAGCAGCAATTTTTGCCCCTCTATGGCAATGGACAGGATTTTCTGTGCTCAGTGCCCCATACTAGCACCATGCTGAGATTAAGGGATTGATTCTCTTTTTGAGGGTTAACTTGGTATTTCAGTGACTGCTCGTGGTGGCTCATGATTAGAATCTTTGCTTCCTTATCCACCATGCCTTCCACTGATTACCACAGGCGCATTCACAAGTCGTAGGCTTGTAAAATGTGAGATCACGTTTAGGAGAGGAGGCTGATGCTATACTTGGAAAAAAATTAATTGGCCCAAACCTTCTCACTCACCTCTTCTCCATTAAGGCAAAAATGTCAATGAACAGGCGTACCATTGTACAGTCAATTATTTCTTTAAGTTATAGTGTGTAGTTGTAAGCATTGCACACAGGTTTGGAGAATGTCACGTGGTCACTGTACAAAATCTATTTATAACAGCAGCAACCAGACATGAGCAGTGAATTTCACAATGGTGTTGCATTTCTTCAGATGTGCAAATCATTTCTTGGCCAAATGAAGTCCGCCAGTCTCCCAGATAAACTCTACCTATCAGTCCCTAACTAAAGGGTGCTGGTGCTTGTGCTGCTACAGGGTTGTGTACCCCACCCTGTGTCAATATAGAATTGGATAGTGGTACTCACTTCTTCCTGCCATAAGGGACCAGAGTGTGACCCATGTGTATCTCTACCATCTGCCAAAAAACATGGCACGGGCCTCTCACCCAGGGAATAGGCAAAATAAGATCTAAGAATCCTTTATTCGGGCTTACCACATAACAAATACAAGTTTATAAAAGTTGATTTTATTTGCTCTTGGTGAAAGCAAGAATGGGATAGAGGATGATGGTTTATTTTATACAATTTGGTGCGGTATGTGGTACAAAGGAAAGTGTTTTAAATAAAAAGCTAATGAGTGGGGAACAGCAAAAATTCATTTTATACTTACCATTTATTTTTACTTAAACTTTTAGATATCCTAAACCTTATCATCAAGGCTGGCTGTTTCTTCAGACATGGCTTTCAATATTATCAGACTTTGAGGTCTTTGTTGCATGAGCCACGCTGTTACTCAGCACAAGTGTTCAAGTGATTTGGCTCACTGTATCCAATGGAGAAGAGTATGAGGTTTTTAAACACTAAAACGTTATTAGAAATTGTAAAATGGACACAACTTAAGTTAAATTGGTAAAGGAAAAGGATTGTAACTTTCAATTTCCATTATGCCCTGGCAAAAAGGCAGCACTGTCAGTATTTCTCAAATAGCTGATTTCATTAGGCACCGTCACTGGCACAGCACGCCGCTTAAAACTGAATTAATCTGATGCATGTTTAACATGGACACTGCTAGCTGAGGCCATGGCACATTGCAGAACCTAGGTGACTCCATCACTGTATGAAAAAGGCACATGAAAGCTCCTTTTAGACTTTTCTACACCAGCCTTAGGCTTCATTCAACACAGTGGGGGAAGGTTGTTTCTTCTAAATACGGGCACAGAAGTTACAAGCAATTTTCTAAAAAGCAGTAATAAATAGTTACTGCATATAGTTGAGTGGAGTTGTTTCTTTAGCATATGCATTTACGTATAGTCTTTTCAAACCAACATGGAGTGTCATTCTCCACAAGCAAATGAAAGCCCAGCCCCCCACAGTTGCAAGTCATGTTTTTATATGAACAGAAGTAGACCATCTAGAAATATTTGAGTTTATTTAACTTGTTAAGTAGAATATGAAACTGAATTTGTAGCTAGTCGTATCAGAGAGTGGACTGTTCTCTAGCTGCTCAGTGTTTAATGAACACAGCTTCTACAAAGGATCCCGACAGACTTACAGAAGTGGGGCTAAGCCCCATTAAGCAAATAAAGACCTCACAACAGATCATACAAAAATTGATGTATACTCCATTTTCCCTTTTGATGTTAGAAAGTGCAGATTTAACAAAAGGTTAGCCATATTCTGTCTATTTACAATGCTGATCAATATGCTGAATATGTGAAAAGCAAAACAGTGTCAATTTATCACCTAGAGTCCCAGTTTCTTGCCTTTTCCTCCCCAACAGCCACTCAACTGGGCAGGGTTAATGAGTACAGAGGAGATAAACTGCCAAACCAGAGAGGAAGAGGGAGACATCAGTAAAGTTTACTACACTGATAACAGGTCAAAACAAGAATATGAATATTAAAACACTCATTTAATTGAAGTCTAGTCAGGGTCATTTGCAGATCTCATTGTTTAGTTAAAGATCAAGCAACCAAGTGCTCAAAGGTCAGGCCAAGCCAGTCAGTCAGATTCAGAAAAGCAAATTTTAGGGGTTCTATTGGAAAGTTTCATGTGTGTTCTTTACTGGAGAATCCACCTTCCTTGTTTATATGCAAGCCAACTGATGTTAAAATACTCTCGTTAACAAGACGCCCAATTGACCAGGAGCAGTCTAAATTAGCTTGGGGTCCTTCAACTCTTCTCCACGAGAAATGGATGAAGCCATTCAATTATTTCAGCACAGGCATCTTTGGAGGAAAACAGCAGCAAAGCTAGCATCCCCTTATCTACAGTTGAAGCATGAAAGCAAAGTGGAAAAGCAAGTTAATCCCCCTGGAGGTGCAAAACCACAGGGTTACCAATTCTCTCTCCCTGCACAAATCACCTGCTGTCTTTCAGCAGGATTAATGATGAGCTCAAGAATGACCTTGTTAAACAAATCAGAAATGCTTTGATAAAAAATGAATGCTGGAAAAAGTGAAAGTTGTAGGGAGAGAAAATAGTTCAACACAATTGCCAGCTCTCTTATTTCTGTTTTTAAAAGACTGGTTTATTTAATTAACCTTTTGCTAGGCTGCTGAATGTCCTGTTCAAGCAGCTAATCGAGACTAAGTTCATATTAACTGTTGTCAGTTAGGGAACTGCATGTTATATTCTCTCACAAAGAAAGCAGACAACCACATCACCCTCCATCAATAACTAGTGCATGCAAATACCTCATCCATATCACAAACCCAAAGGCTACACAGGAGGAGAGAGGGGGAAATACTAGTGAATTGACATTGGCTAGAGGGAAATTAGTAGGCATAACTTTTTACCTTGAAAGCTAAATCGGTGCTTTGTATTAACTTTGGCAAATGTACCAGGTTGCCATCTTTTAATTAACACATCACACCATGAAGAAAAGCAAATAAAAGCAGCATGCAGGCAAAAGGAAAAGTCACCAGTGAGAAAAAATGGCAGCAGAAACAGTTCTGAATGGCCAGTTGACCAAAAAGGAGACTTAGCAGATTTAAGATTTTTGCACCACCCTTTGTCCTCGATTCACTACACCAACAATCACAGTAAAGCAACCACAAAAGAGTTTAATTTTAAAATGGTCAAGTATGGATGGTACGTCTCCTGCACATGCTTCCACCAGAACAAAAGAGGGAAAAAAGTTCCTTTCCACATAAGGCACAGGACAAAATAAACCCCATTTACATACTCAAGGCGAAAATGAGTTTTTCCTGGCTTTTTTGCTGATGCATGTTATAGAATATGGTGATTCAAGCACATTAGCCATAACAGAAAATTCCACTGTTGTACAAAATCAATTGTTATCATTCTAACTTTTATTCTTATACAATTTGCAGAATAGAGTTGAAATGATTGCTCTAAGTTTTAATGGCAGGATCGGGACTATAATACAACCAAAATGTAGTGGTGAGCTGAGCAGATACATTAAAAAATGAAGTCACAGACATGATTTTTTTTTTTTTTTTATACATTTTGTTGAGGAAAATTATACTCAGCAAGCTGTCCTAAACGGAAGAACAAAGGAAGGCTGGAGATTTGTTAAGATGAGGAACGAAACATTCATTTAAGGTTAAAAGTGGGCAGAGTGGTTTATTTCACAGCGAGAAAAAAGGGGTGGTGGATGGCGATTGGTGATACAGGAGAATGTTCAGCAACACTTGCTCTTCCAGCCTGTCACCCCACCTCCACTGCTGATATCTACATTTTCACTGTTGGGCTCTTTTACAGGGGTCTGCAATGAAACAAGCCAAAAGAAACTCCAGTTTAAATTCTGAAGAGACGTGAACATTCAGCACTGAAGAGATAGAAGCATGCCAAAAGACCATGTTATCACAAAAAATTTGCCCATAAATCAGATGTGGTCCTAAATCCTCATGGAGCTTTCTGATCCAGAGTCTAACTTTGTAGCTGAGCTGAACCAGTTCTACTATATTTGAAACTCACAATCTCTGGAATTTGGAACAAAACTTTGCAATTTGGGCCCACCACTAAAATAAACCTAACCTTGCTTCTAGCCCTTGCTTTAGGGACTCATACCAGAGCTTTGCTGACCCTACCAAGTCACACACTATGAAGCTAATCAGGCAACTAGCTTAAAATTGATTTTGAGCATCACCTATGTGGACTGTTCTCAAAACTCTTCATGGTCAGAATAATCTAGGTATAGAGAAGGGCTCTTAGTGGTTTTTGGTAGCCAGTTTAGACAAGTTGCCTCTTGTTTGGCTACTGTTTAGGCAAGTCAGTCTTCCCTGTAGTTAAGACTGTTGATATTTTTAGTGTAAGCGGTTTGCTCAGATCACACAAATCACTTACAATAGCTACGTCTGCTCTACATTTTCAATTCCTTCTTGGGTAATTATCTACCACAGGATCTTTTTCCATCATCAAAACTTTCTTAAACACTGTCTTACATTTGGCTTGCTTTCCAGTTTTTAGTATCAAGTCTGGTGACTAGAACATATTTTCTGTTAAGTACTTGCATGTCTATTCAGAGGTTTGCCTGCATCATGGGATGCAAACTTGGTTAGACCTCACTGAAACCTTAAGCTCAAGTGGTTTTGCTTAGATGCTAAACTTCTATTTTCAGCTGCTTACAACCTGATCTAAATGATTCATTAACATATTGCTGTATTGCAGGATAGTAGCTATGTTTCTTTTTCTTCTTTACCACAGCACCTTGCAGAATTAAGAAAATATTCCATTTTTCAGACTGAGACACGGAGGTCTAGAGTGGCTAAGTGTTTTCGCCAAAGCCAGCAACAATGTTAGCATTTAAGTTTCTATTTCCATGCACTACCTGATGTACACTTTATTGTAATAAAGGTGTGTTCTAACTGAAGCATCCAAAGCCTCCCCTGCCTGTATAGCACATCTGCAAAACTTGTAGATTATCATTTTACAATTTGAATCCACACCACTTCAGCGAGATTTTCTGGTCTTGCTAGCTTTGATTTGTATTTTAATAGATTTTATTTTTTCAAATAAGCAGTCTAGAGAAAAATTCCGTAGGCACTTACCTTTCGAAGAATGTCTTCTGCTAATGTGAGGAATGCCTTCTCAATGTTTATATTTGCTTTTGCACTAGTTTCGAAAAATCTAATACCATGCTCTCTCGCAATCTAAACCAAGAGGGAGTAAGATTATTATTAGAGAGCCTTACATGCACAGTAAAACATTGGTGCTCAAAGATTACAAACCAGAGTTATCAGCTCGCTTTAGCAGCCGTAATATTTGTTTTCAGTATAGCAGACAGGAGTGCAAGGATTACTAATTAGTCAAACTGATAAGATACAGGTAAAATAGTCTAATGCTCTGTGAGGACAAAACAGTAAAAGTAATTAAATTAAGTTTTACTAGAGTACGCAGAAATAGGTATTCAAACATGATGAATTATAAAACTACAAAATCTAGTATATGCCACCAACCTAT
Source organism: Mesoclemmys tuberculata (assembly GCA_007922155.1). Classification (NCBI taxonomy): domain Eukaryota; kingdom Metazoa; phylum Chordata; order Testudines; family Chelidae; genus Mesoclemmys; species Mesoclemmys tuberculata. The sequence goes on from ML675706.1 coordinate 184,126, forward strand.
GTCATATGGTAATAAATGACTGAAGCAAAAGGGTTTGCAGGAGAATGTCAGAAGCTAGAGAGAGGAAACTGATTCTCCTAGGTTTACAAGTCATTAGCAAGTCCCATATTAGTCATATTATTCTTTGATAAAATGGAGTTTAAATTCTCTAGTAATATGATCCCCGAAACAGCTTCAGTTTTATAATGGTGGTTTGGATGATTCCATACTATCTATCTTTACACTTTGTGGGAAGGTCACAGTGACACTTCTTTGCAAGCCAGTTCTTGCTTGATACTCACCTGTTCTCCTTTTGCTTTAGGTACAACTCTCTTATCTTCCATATCACACTTGTTTCCTAACAGCATCCTCTCCACATCTTCATTGGCATGCTAAAACAGGACCAAGCAACAGCTTTTTATATATATTTTCACATCTGCTCAAAGATAACATGCATATACCTTGTTCACCTTTGTATTACTTGTCTTTTTTGGAATTCTGGTTCCAATTATACAGAGGTAGGTGGCCTACCATCTTTGGTGGAGCTTGGCAGGACTGTGCTAAGTAGCAAGTTCCCTAAGGGGAAGTTTTGCGCAAAAGAACCCACTTTCAGGGTATGAGATATGGCAGAAAAGCATACAATTTTAAGACAACCCTGACACCTCCACTAGAAGTCATAATTTTTCCCTTGTCTTCCTATTCCTGTAGTTGGTGACTAGAAAAGCCTCCTTTCATAAAAAGGACAATGGTGTTTGGCAGCCTGCATTCTTCTAGTTAAAGACATTAACCTACTGAATGCTACTTAAGTTATGCTCAGTTACCAAAGGAAAGAATCAACTTCCTGCGCCACTAAGAAGATTTAATGTCTGTTGGCTAACTGCCTTTATGAAACCAGGGCTAATGTTCTAAAGGCAAATCACGAAGGACATGTAAAAGAGAAAGTCTAGGGTTGCCAACAGAACCAAGCTTTCATGCACTGGAATCACCAATTTTGACACAATTTTTGCAGGCTACGTCCACACTATGGAGACAAAAATCAGCACAGCTATGCCTGGACAGCTTCGTAATGTAGATGCAGCCTACACACAGGAGTTTGTCACTGTAGGAATACCATCTCCCTGATGGAAGTCAGCCCTCTTTCGTTAGTACAGCTATATTGGTCAGGGGAATGTTTTTTCCACACACCGGACTGACAACTATGCCAACAAATGCCCCACTATATATCTGGCCTAAGTACTTCTAGACTCCTTTGCACAGTGTTTGCTGCAGACAGTAGCTTGTTTAAACACAATGCTTAAATAGGTGAATCACTGTAAAAGCCAAACAGCTGAGCGGTTAGCAGGAAATGCCCCCAATTAAGCTGTCACAGTACCTCTTGAGTTATCTAGTGTGGTGTTAGTATAGACGTAGGGTTGGGCGAACAGTTCAATTATACAAACCCAGTATGTACAAAAGCAGTTAGTTTCCATTCAGCAACTAGAAATCCATTTACCTGGTGAGCTAGACTGACAAAATACATACACTAAAATAGAACATGTGGCATTGGAGATTGAGTAGAAGGGATGGATCTGGTTCTTTGGCATTGTTTGAGAAAGGGAAATGAATTTCTAGCACCACTGAACCTAAAGAGCACAATGAACATGTCAGAATAACACTAAGTGTCAGCTTTGTATCCCATACTAGTCTGCAAGTGCTGACACATGAACTGCTAATCTGAATCCTGCTTTACAGTGCAGGTGCTGGCTTCAACCCCCCGGATAATGTGGCACAAAGGGTACCCGGTAAGAAAGATGGAATGCTGCACTATTGCTCAAACGCCACATAAAAATGTGGCAACTGATGTGCACTATAAAATTCCTTCACTGCACAACATTTTAAAGAGACTGACTGCTTTACTGGAGGTCTAAGTGAGCAATTTTATAGCCTGCAATATTGAATACTGAGAGAACTCCTCTACCGGTTCATCTGCAACAAAATAAAACCTTAAACATTTTTTGTTCATTAATATCTGCTTAAAGTGAAAACCTTCCCATTTACAATATAGTAACCAATATTTGTGCCAAACTGGTCCATGAGAACTTCCAGAGATGTCAATACAGCATAAAGCATCAATCAGTGGGTAATTCAAGGATTTTTGGTGACATACCATCAAAAACTTTGGCATTTTTTGGAATTTACTTAGAATCCTAGAATATTAGAGTTGGAAGGGACCTTAGGAGGTCATCTAGTCCAACTCCCTGCTCAAAGCAGGACTATCCTCAGCTAGATCATCCCAGCCAGGGTTTTGTCAAGCCACAGCTTAAAAGATGGAGATGCCACCACCTCCCTAGGTAACCCATTCCAGTGCTTCACCACCCTCCTAGTGAAAAACCTTTTCCTAATGTCCAACCTAGACCTCTTCCACTGCAACTTGAGACCGTTGCTCCTTGTTCTGTCATCTGCCACCACTGAGAACAGCCTAGCTCCACCCTCCCTGGAACCCCTTTTCAGGTAGTTAAAGACTGCTATCAAATCCCTCCTCATTCTTCTCTTCTGCAGACTAAACAGGCCTAGTTCTTACAGCCTCTCCTCATAAGCCCCCTAATCATTTTTGTTGCCCTCTGCTGGACTCTCTCCAACTTGTCCACATCCTTTTTGTAGTGGGGGGCCCAAAAACTGGACACTACTCCAAATGCAGCCTCACCAACGTCGAATAGAGGGGAATAATCACTTCCTGCGATCTGCTGGCAATGCTCTTACTAATGCAGCCCAATATGCCATTAGCCTTCTTAGCAAGAAGGGCACACTGCTGACTCATATCCAGCTTCTTATCCACTATAACGCCCAGATCCTTTTCTGCAGAACTGCTGCCTAGCTCGTCGGTCCCCAGTCTGTAGCTGTGCATGGGATTCTTCCGTCCTAAGTGCAGGACTCTGCACTTGTCCTTGTTGAACCTCATCAAAAGAAATCCTCCAATTTGTTTAGGTCCTTCTGTATCCTATCCCTCCCTTCCAGGACTATATTTGCCTTTTTCCAGTCATCAGGGACCTCCCCCTGTTGCCACGAGCTTTCAAAAGATAATAGCCAACAGCTCTGAAATCACATCAGCTAACTCCCTCAGCACCCTCGGGTGCATTGCATCTGGCCCCATGGACTTGTGTATGTCCAATCTTTCTAAATAGTCCAGGACCTGTTCCTTCATCACTGCGGGATGTTCACCTCCTCCCCATTCTGTGCCGCCCAGTGCAGTAGTCTGGGAGCTGACCTTGTCTGTGAAGACAGAGGCAAAAAAGGCATTGAATACCTCAGCTTTCTCCACATCCTCTGTCACTAGGCTGCCTCGCCCATTCTGTTTCAACAATCTTAAGGAATACTCCCTTAGAATGGATGGTAAGTATGATTAGTAGATATTTATGAGCAAAGTTACTGGAACAGACGAAAAGTCCATATAATCTCTGCTGCCTACAGCAGTGGGTCATACAAGCTGCTTCAGGAAACCTGCCTGACTAGGATCAATTCAGTTTTGTTTTTCCGGAAGACTACTTAGCAAGGAGGAAAGATCAAAACCACACACTGAAAACACTGACCTTTGAGGCACATTGCTGTATGTCAGACAGTGCTTACACAACTACAGACATCTCCAAAAGATTATCAGACTCCATTGTACAGTACCAGGGACTTGGATAAATCAACTCCTACAAGCCAAGGTGAAAACCATGTGCACTGTGCCACCTTGTTTTTTGGAAGGCATAAGGTATAGTTTGTCACGTACTTTAACTGCTAACCTACTATTTAATAGTTTGTTATATCAGATTCCATCTAATTTTTCTTTCACTTTTTCATTTCCTAGTTTCCCATTACTCTTCTCTTATAACCAGGGCATATGTATACCACAATTCCATGACTATGCCGTTTGCTACATGCACAGTGCAGTGCACCCTGGGTAGCTATCCAGGGTACAACCCATCACCATTCAGCGCACTCTCTTTTGGGTAGCTTTGGCAGTGCATGGTGGGGCAGAATGGAGTCACAAAGCAGTGAGGGGAGCCTAGGGTCAACTTCCCATAATATCTCGATCCCAAAATTTTGCACCTATTTTCAATTTCCCCACAGATCCACATGGGATCTATCACAGTCCGCCATCTCTGTCATGAGCACATCATATTGCATCTTCTCCTACACTGTCTTTAAAGCCCATTTCCTCTTGCCTCTGTGCCTACCCAATTCTTCCTCTCCCCTCTCCACCAGCTATATTTGTCTTCTCCAATTTCTCCCACAGGAAAACTTGTCACTTAATTATTTCCATTCTGGGACTGCTCCAACCTCACTCCTAGGACCTCTCTCTCACCTTCCAAAACGTAACAATATTAATCTTGCTATACACTCAGTGCTAAAAAGTCAGTCATGATTTTCTGCAGCTTTAATCTTTTGTGGGTGTGGATGAGGGCATGGGGGAGGAGGGGGAGCGAGTAGGAGTGGTTGGGACAAAGCATCTTTTTTTCTGTGAAGCGCAGGAAAACCAAACACCTGCTCCATTTAACATGTGGAGCAATAGTGAACAACATATCAAAGAGGGAGGACTATCAAAGAGAAAGGAGAACCTCGTGACTTAGTTGGTCTTTGACATCTCAGATTTCTCACTGGAGATGAGAATCAAGGATTTCTCAACTAAAGACTTGACTCACTAGGAATTAAGCCATTTAAAGTTCCATATTGATCAGTTTCTTCCACTTCATTAGATCTCCTCTGTACATCTACCAACTTCTACCGGTTGATACTCCTGCAATGAGGGCGGGGTGGCTTTACATAACTGGGGTCATTCATCCCTATAGGGAATTAGCAATCCAGAAGTAGCATGTTCATCATCAAGGATGCGCTCAGTTCCCACAAAAACTGAACTTGATATTTAAGTGATCTTTTCTTCTTTGCAAAACATTTTAATTTCTATGATGGAGAAATCCATAATATGTAATCTGTGATAGGACAGGCACATTTCATCAAGTAATGTTAAAGTCTACAAATTACTGTCATTCCTGAATCTTACTGCAACAGTAGCTGCTACCACGGCAGACCACACATGGGCTGGTAATGACTCTTGACAACAGTAGAGCCTATTTATTGTGGGGGAAACGGTTTGTGCCTATCTTTTGAATGCAGAAAAGAAACAAAGTTTTCATTAAAAAACCACCAATTACCATCAAAATTAACTCGACATGTGTTTCAAAGAGCAAAACTGCTGATCACAGTCCTGACCATCAACAAATCCTCTATCACAAGGGGAAGAGGTACAGCATACACAAACCAGCTTGATAGCTCCATCATCACTACCCTCACCTGACTCCTTGATAGGAAGTGCTACTATGGTAACATGTTTGTAAGGGAGAAACAGCTCAGCCAATGTAATTAGAGCAGAGGACAAGATCTCATTAGTTCTGCTCACCTCATCTATGTTTCTGAGCCATTTGCTGATGTTCTCAAAGCTTTTGGCGTTAGTGATGTCATACACTAGCATAATTCCCATGGCGCCTCTGTAGTAGGAGGTGGTGATGGTATGAAATCGCTCCTGTCCTGCTGTGTCCCTGTGAATGGCAAGCAACAGGTAGTATTTAACATGAAATGTATATGCAATAGAGACACATTCTAGATAAGAGAGCAGGAGGCATCTGTTAGAAGTAAGATCTAATGTACATTTAGTGCCACATCTGAAACAGAATGGAAACCAGCAGTATTTTCAGTGACATTCAGTGGTTGGTACTGTTTAAGAACCCATTTAGGTAGATTCAAAGAATCCCCTCTTCTTCCTCCCTCAGAGGCAGCCAGATGCTCGGCATTCTCATCAGAAAATGTGTGGCATGAGGACAGAAGAAATGCCTTGCTGAGGATTGCCTAAGCTCAGAAGGGTACAATCAGACTATTTAAAAATGCATTTTTAGAGGCCACTAAGATACAAAGTTCATTACAAGAACCAAACACAAAAGACATGCAGATAGTTAAACAGCCCAAGAACCTAAAAGGCAATAGATGAACTTACTAATGACCAGAATAGTAAATTACACCAGTTATTTTTGTTGCTTATTATTTCAGACCATAACCAAATCTCTTTCCAAGTCCTACACAAAACTATTGATAAAGTAACATTTCTTGTTGGGTTTCAAAAAATCTTAATCAAAATAAAAGTTAGATATGAATTATATAAAGTGAGGCACTAGCAGCAGAAGAGATTCTTGTAAGTTGCATTGAGTAATTTAAGTCTAAAAATACAATAAAGACACCTATGATTATAATACTGTAAACAAGGACTTCTTGATGCCAACTGGCAAAAGGTACAGAAGTGCATAAGAGGGTTACAGGGATCCCCTGGGCCAGGTATTTACATTCTTGTTTTTGGCAAAGAATGACTTGTAAGGTTTCTACTAAAAGCCTGCGTCTCACTGACCATAATCTTTGCAAAATGTAAGTGCCATTGCCTGTGAACAAAGCACAAGCTATTTGCCTATAATTAACATCTTCTGCAATGAAAACACAATGAGGACCTGGACTTTTCTTTCAGCATAAAGATTTTAAGTGTTAAACTTAGCAGAAAAGTTTAAGTAAAAATCTAAAAATTTGAACAGTTAGGAAGCATAGAAACAAATAGAACAAACAGATAGAAACAAATAGAGAAACAACCACTTTAGCAACTGAAAACTGCATTTACGAGTTTGGAAAGAACTGGCAGAGGGGCTTGCTGGACCATTAATGTTGATCATCAGTAAGTGTTGGAAATCAGGGAAGTTCCTGAAGAGTGGAAGAAAGTTAATGGTATGCCAATATTTAGTAAGGGTAAACAAAATGACCTGGGTAATTATAAGCCTATCAATCTGACATCAATCCCAAGCAAGATAATGGAGTGGCTCAGATGGGACCTGATTAATGAAGGATAAAAAGGAGGGTAATATAATTAATGCCAATCAAGATGGGTTTATGGAAACTAGTTCTTACAAAACTAACTTGTTTATAAGATTACAAATTCAGATGACAAAGGTAATAGCACTGATGTAATATACTTAGACTTCTGTAAGTCATTTGACTTGGTATTGCACAACATCCTGATTAAAACTAGACTGATAAAACATAGCATATGTTAAATAGATTAAAAGCTGGCTAAATGAGTCTCAAAATGTAATTGTAAACTGGGAATCATTGATTGGGGATGTTTGCAGGAATCAGTTGTTGGCCCTACACTATTTAACATTTTTACCAATGACCTGGAAGAAAAAAGAACTACTGATAAAGTTTGTAGATGACACAAAAGTTGGGAGAGTGTTAAAAAAAAATAGACAACCGATCACTGATAGTAAGATGGATACTAGATCACTAAGCCATTAACCAACCAATACGCATTTTAATACAGTTTAATGTATATGTCTACGAAAAAGAATATAGGTCATATTTATGAGGGACTATCCTGGGAAGCCGTGATTCTGAAAGGTTTGGGAGGAGAATGTTGGATAGTCAGCTTAACATGAGCTCCCAGTGCTATGCAGTGGCTAAAAGGGCTAATGTGTTCCTTGGATGCATAAATGGGAGTAGTGCATCGGTATAAGGCAGTTTATTACCTCTGTATTTGGCACCAGTGTGATCTCTGCAGGAATACTTTGTCCATTTCTGGTGATCACAATTCAAGAAGATGTTGATAAATTGGAGAGGGTTCAAAGAAGAACCATGAGAATGATTAAAAGATTAGAAAACTTGCCCTATATAGTGAGACTCCAGGAGCTCAATCTCTTTAGCTAAACAAAGAGAAGTTAGGGATATTTGATCAGTCTATAAGTACCTGTATGGAGAACAAATATTTGATAATGGGCTCTTCAATCTAGGAGATGAAGGTATAACAATCTAATGGCTGGAAGCTGAAACTAGACAAATTCAGCCTGGAAATAAGGCATATTTTTTGAACAGTGGAACTAACCAATCAATGAAACAATTACCAAGGGTCACGGTGGATTCTCCGCCACTGGCAATTTTTAAATCAAGACTGGATTTTTTATTTTTAAGTGCTGTTCTAGAAATTATTTTGGGGAACTTCTGTGGCCTGTGTTATACAGAAGGTCAGAGGAAAGGATCACAGTGGTCTCTTCTGGCCTTGGAATCTATGAAAAAACTACACAACAGGGCAAGAATAAGGAACTAGCAACATGTATATAAAACTGATTTAAATTAAAGAATGAGCATAAATTGATTTTTATAAATGATTTTTATCCACCCTGATTTAAAGTCTGTATTAAAGTGCTCTAGAGCTGCAGAAGGATATACTGGAGGGGGACTTTCACCTCTGAATATGGCATGTTTAAGGAGCTTAATCTATTTTTATCAAAGAGAATGTTAAGGAGCAATTTGATAGTCACAGATTATATCTGGTAAGTCTCTTTATTCTAGCAGATCAAGGCACAACAAGATTCAAAGGTTGGAAGCTGAAGTGAAAAAAATTCAAGGTGAAAAATGTGTCCCTTAACATGGAGCATAATTAACCAATGAAACATTGCCAGATGTGGTAAATTCTTCATCGCTTGACAGTTGAAGATCAAGATATGCATTAGTTCAACCATAAATTATTGTCCGTGATGCAAAGTTACTGGACAAAACTTAAATGATGTGTTATGCAGGTATCAAGACTGCAGTACCAACCACAGTGACTTCTGGCCTTAAAAATCTGAGCCATTGATGAGAGTATAAAATTAGGATATTCGGTTTTTACCCAGTCTTGGTTTAAATTCATTCTCATTTGCATGGTGCAGAATAGCAGAGAACTGGACCTGCTGATCCAGGATGTTTTTTCCAGTCCTTTGTTCACCTAAATCAAAAGGTGGAGAGGTTTGTGATGGTCCTAGCTAACCCCAGGGCTTCTCTCCTCCCTGTTCCCAGGTGGAAGCAGCCTGCAGCTTTATGCCACGCTCACAGCTGGAAGCCATGTCAAGGGAGTTGTATCAGTGGGAGGAGCGTTTGAACATGTGCAGTTTCATCGTTTTGTTGACAAAACTTAAGTGTGGAGAAGCCCTCATTCATTTCAACTTTCTCAATTGTTTAATGAGAGTTTCTCAAACTCCTAATTTTACAAATGTTCTTTTTGAGATTGACTGACCAGTATTCCACACAATATTCTAGATGAGGCCACACCATTGATTTACATAATGCATTATAATAGCCAAATTCTTTACCATCTCATTCTTTACACATTTTAACACCTTTGCTTTTTTTGACTGCAGCTGCACCTTGGGTAGAGGACTATAGTGACCTGTCTATGACAACACCCAGGGCCCCTTCTTGAGTAGATGCAAAATTCAAAAAGGGACTGGATATTTATAGAGAAACCAAGAATATCTAGACCAGGGATACTTACACAGCCTTGTGGGCCACAAGAGCAGCTTCTACATGCATCTTCTGCAGAACATGATATTAACCAATTTAAGTTACTAACCAATCAGTAGACTCTTATTATGTTCTTAACCAATGGTAGTTGATAAAATAATAATTCTTGGTCAGTCATGTTGCTGAGAGAATAATTTTCTCTCTCTCTCATTGTTTAAATAGGAATATAGTAAATGAAACAATGAATTCACATGACTGACTCTTTTGGGTAATGTTACTTGCTAATTTGGCTCCTGAACCACTGAGGTCGGAGTGTCACTGACCTGGAGTTTTAATTGCCAATGATAAGATATTTTGGAAGGGATAGTAAACCTCATGCTTCATACTCATCTATTCAAAATTAGAATGACCCTAATCTGCTTCAGCTGGGTTCTTATCCTTCCTCTGAAGCACCTGGTATTGACCACTATTCTATTTTATATAGGTTCTTATACTACATCAATCATCACAGTATCTGAGCAATCAGAGATGGGATATTGGACTAGACTGATCTCAGGTCTGAGCCAGCATAACACCTATGTGCTTGTGTAGCCGGATCGATACCAGCCAAGACTATTTTTAGACTAGCGACTCTTTTGGTTCAAGTTTCATTAGCAGGCTAAGTGTTCAAATAGTCAATTGGTCAAAACCTGGTCTTACAAAAGATTAGTGCTATCTTTTTGGTAACTAGTTAAACTGGATACTTGCTTGGCTCTTGTCTATTACTTAAAAATAAGGTGGGCGAGGCAATATCTTTTATTGGACTCTCTGTTCATGAGAGATAAGCTTTCAAGCCATAGAGAGCTCTTCTTCTGGTCTGGAAAGGTACTCCTAATATCACAGCTAAATGCAAGGTTCAATAAGAGATATTAATTACCTTACCCACCTTGTGTTGCTAATACCTAGGGACCAACACAGCTACAATTACACTGTACACATAAAATGATATAATTCTGTTACAGGAATAAGCATGCTTACAAAGCAAGTTACATAGGATGCTTTGTTTAGTTTAATAAAATCTGTTTTTTCTCATGTGGCTTTTTTAAAAAGAAAAAACATGGGTTTAGAGCTGGGAGAAAGTCCTACTTGGATCAATACCTCTGTTGTTTGCATCCTGCTTAGGGATGGAGTCCCTTTATTTCATGAAAAATATTCCCTAATGAAACTAGGCAAACCCTTTGTCTGCATTTAACTTTATTGAACCAGGAAGTTTTCCTTCCTGCTTTTTTTTTTTTTTTTTCCTTTTTTCTTTTTTAAAGATTCCATATGAATACACAGCAATGTGCAATTTTCAGGCTATTTGAGGATTTTCATTCCACTGATTGAAGGCACAAGCCTATATTTTCCCAAACTTCTTTAAAAAAGTGATGTTATATAAGGAAGTTGAATATCTGCTTCTACATGGGAGCTAGCCTGCTATGAAAACAACTCCTGATAGTGCTTCCACTGGCAAGTGTGCTTGCAAATTGAGTCACTACGTAGCACTCTTTAAAATACTGCTTCCTGCCTGATGAGCCATCTCTCTTACCACAAAGGGGTTGCCATTGTTAGGCCATGCCTATACTATAGAGCTTACAGCAGCACGGCTGTACCCATGCAGGCATGCTGTTGTAAGATTTCTCCTGCAGCCACTCTATGCTGACAAGAGAGCACTCCGCTGAGCGTGATAAACCACCTCCATGAGAAGCAGTAGCTATGTTGGCAGGAGAAGCACTGTCCACAAAGCGCTTCTTTCAGTATAATTTATATTGCTCAGGGGGGTGTTTCACACACCCCTTGAGCAATGTAAGTTATACTTACAAACGTGGTAGTATAGACAAGCCCTAAGTGGGAGGCATGAAAGCAAAGACATACAGCAAGTAGTCATTCCTTATCCCAGCTCTTAGTACAGCACTGTCTCACAGACTGCACTTAAAACTTTCAACCTGGACGAGTGGAAGGTACATAAATGCTAAATGTCTTCTTCCTCTCCCTGATAAATTGATGCTCGTGTGCAACTGATCCCCCTTTCCTCACCAATCAGCCTCTCCTCTGACTAGGAGCTTCCCTTCTTCAATGCAACACCTCAGGCCTGGTCTACAGTTTTTATACTGATGCAATTATTTTGGTTGGGGTGTGAAATTACAACTGTAGTTATACTGGTGCAACCCCTACAAGTATAGATGTATTTTATCCTGGCATTATTGCACCCACATTAAGGGACTGCAGTGGTATAATATAAGCAGTACAACTTGTGTTTAGACAAGTCACACTCCAGTGAACATATGCCCTGCTTCACAGCTGTTGTGGTAGGAGTGAGGGACAATTCTGTAAATATATTACATAACTTAAAGTACAGATAAGAGTTTAAATGCAGGATGTAGCAATTAAATATAGTTATGTTATACAAAGTCATCTCTCTCAACCAAACACATAGCAGCAGCCGCCACTAGTAGGAGTTGTATTAACCTGCAAAGAAACTCACTTTTATCAGACAGCATCAAAACAGAAAGTCCTAAATAAAGCTGGGAGTGTAATGGTGACCCAATTCATTCAGAAAAGAGCGTATCCTTGGATTTTCATCCTTTCATGTTCTATCATTTCAAATTAGATCATAAACCATTTGAGACAGGGAGCGTGTGCTGGTACCATGAATAATACAGAGGGCCCCAGCCCTGATTGGGACCTTTAGGTGCTAGAGAAACTATAATTTATCCTTACTAAGTAGTAACACCTGCTGAAAGGACCCTTGTTTTCAGTGAAAAAAGGTACACAGTAAATTAAGTGCTCCTGGAACTCTGCTGCACACAATTCTATTGCAAGACAGTTTGTTTTGTTTTGGTTTTTTTATAGTGCAAACTGAGAAAAAAATCAGCAATTTGTATTGCAGGGATCAAATCCACACAATACTGTAAAATCATCAGTCAGGGGTTTATGGGAGGCCATTACAGACTACTGTACCAGGAAATTTTTACACTGTTGCCACACTGGAAGAAACCAAGTGAGAAATTAACAGCCAGTCCTGCCTACTACAGATAAGACTCCTCCCCTACCTGGCCAAGTTCTCCCCACCTCCTCAGCCCCTTCAGCTACCAAGAAATTATCTAGGCCCTAAGCCTGCCAGTGAAGAATTATTTTGTATCGTTTGATCTAGAAACGGAAGACTCGAAGTCTCGTTGCACTAGGTGCTATACAAACACTGAGACCAAATTCCTCAAGGCAGAATCTAAGTAGACAAGACAAAATGAGCAGCAGGGGAAACAGGCAGAGTTGCAGTGATGCACTCAAAGTCACACAGCACTCAGTGCCAGTGCTGGAAACGGAACCCAGCTCTTCCAAATCCCAGCACAGCAATCTAAGGGTTGGTTTACACTGGTGGCGGCAGTCGACATTCTTACACTGACATACCCCAGCATCTTCATAGCGCTGTGTTGACGAGAGACCCCCTCCCGTCGAGGCAGCCTTACTTCTTTCAGGAAAGTAGACTGACTGAGTCCACCAGAGAGCGCTCTCTGATAGACTGAGTGGGTCTACACAAACTGGCTCAATCAACGCTGCTGCATCGATTCCTGCAGACCCAGCAGAGTAGATCTACCCTAAGCCACTAAATCAGACTGCTTGGAACTTTGTCCCGTCTTAAGATTTCTCTAGATTTAGGTTTTCCATCTCCGGAAATATTACTCCACATTCTTTTACCTCATCTGTCAAGAGATTTTTTTTTTTTTTTTACGATATCAATCTTTTAAAAACCAGTCATCCCATTACTTTGTTATATCCCTTCATTCTAATCTAAAAGAATAGCTGTCCCTTTCTGGTGGCTCTTCAATGTCGGGAGGGTTGAGTCTGCTACAGCCTTTAGAACCTACTTGTTTTGCTCCTGCAACAGAAGCTCATGTTTTTTAGATGCATAGATCCCAGGGGTGTAACCACCACCAGCAACCCATCCCTAATTCAATACCCACCAGACCCTTATTTTTTGCTTCTCCACTCTAAGCTTCCTTCAGCTTATCTATAGTGAGATGTTCAGAGCTGAATGAGGTGTCTCAGGCTGGGTCTACGCTGACAGCGGCAAATTTGCCGCCATCACACTGATTGCTCTGGATCAACTGAGTGGTCTGTATAGATGCGCTCAGTTGATCCAGGAAGCGACGCAGGAAAACCAACCCCGTAGAGTGGAGTAGTGCTGTGTCGAAGGGAGCGCTGTTGCCTTTGACGCAGCACAGTATGGATGCCGCACGGAGGAGACGTTGCTAAGTCAACGGGAGATATGCAAGTGATTTATGTCACTTGCGTATCTCCTGTCGACTGCCACCGAACCGGCAAGGTAAGTGTGGACCGGGCCATAGTTGCATAGAGGAACTACTCCTCATTGCTCTCTGATGAGAGATTGCACACAAGCTGAAGAGTTACATTGGCCTTCATCACATTACAATATTGAAAACTTATGTCTTGTTTGCAGGGCAACATTCGTGTGTCTTTCAACATTACTGTTCAGTCTTCTCTCTCCCTAGTGAATGTCTTGAATGTCCCCCCAGATGTATTATCTGGCATTCTTCCATCTTGCATTCAGTTTTCAGTCTCACTAAGTCACCTTGATATTTCAGTTCACAATTCTTCCCCATTTTATTACCTGCAAACCTGAAGTCCTGCTTATAGCCTTTGAGTTCATTACATTCTGCTATAATTAGCATCTTAATTGAACTTTGTTAAATGCCTTCCCTTCCATATATTACTTTTATTGTTATCTTGTTTTCCAACACTTTCCAATCCAAGTGATAACACTCACTGAAACCATTCAGATTGGCTTTTGACGATGGAGACACTCAAGTGATTCAGAGATTAGTGTTTCTTCATCCACTAGTTTTGTAATTGTATCTACAAAAGCAATCAACTTTGTCCAGTATAATCTGTTCTTTACACAGAATGGTTGCTTATTGCTACTGACCCTATTATCCTTTATAGATGTTCAGAGACATTCCTAGAAGACAAGGACATGTTTTAGACAAAATGCTGGAGAAGATATGGTGTATACAAGAAGAAAAGATAATGTTCAGGATACAATGTATGTTAGTCATTTGTTTATTGGATGCACACATGATTCAACAAATATTAAACTGACTGAATTTCTAGAAGTTGTTCCCTACATTGACACTTCCCTCTGGCTAGAACTCAATCAGCAGGTAATACCTTGAACCTGAAAAGGGATGTATATACCAACTTCAGTCATCAAAATTATAATCTTTACAGCAACCCCACAAGGTAAACAGCAACTTTCACTTTGTCTCAGGAAACCCAAAGAAAAACATACCCCATACACTGGTGCAAAGTCCATCACAGTTTGCACAGCAGTAGCATACAGTGGCTGCCACCAGAAAATAAGATTGGCTCTAAAATAAAAGTACACAGACAAAAATTGAGGCATGAATTTAAATGCCTCCGCTAAAGTGGAAGTGCATTTTAGGCTCCGTCCCCTCACACATCCTTTGTGCATTAATCCTGCACAGTGCATTCCTTTTGGCCCAGGCTGCAGTTGGTTAGGACTGCACAAGTTTCATTTGTTTATGTTTCTTGCTGATGAAGTCCTTTGCCATAGGAGTAATATAGGTACAGAGGGGAACATCCAACAGAAATGTGAAAGTAAAAGGCCACAACTATGCTCTGCAGAATCACTAAATTATTTTCTAACCTGCAGGTTTTACTATAGTCCAGGGAAGTGGGCAGATAACTCAGAAGTTAAACAACCAAAGCATCAGGGAGCGTACCCAGCTGAAAAAATGGAGTGCAAGCAAATGGACCAGAGAAGGCCGCTCTTTGATTGTCGGAAGCCACATACAGTTTTTATCATTTCTCCCATCCTAATTTTTGGCAGAGCTACTATATATGAAAGAATCACCAGTTACAGTCATAGGAGTGGATAGGGAAAAGCTGCTTCCTGAAGGAGTTTGTTTATTTTTTAAATTTTTTTTTTTTAAATAAAAACAGTTTTATCTGGGAGTTTGTATTAGAGAGTGAGTTCACCAGCCAATTAAGCATTTATGTTTTCCATGTCTTATTATGTAAGATAGTGTGTAGGAACCAAACAAAGTTATACAGACATCTTACAAATTCTTGGTGATGCAGAAGTCTTGGCAGGTATTACCAGAATTATTGATTTATAGCATCGCCAGTCACGGCCTTGATCTACACAAATTTACTTGACAGAATACAAGCCAAGTCAGAGTACTATAACCAATACAGTTCATTGTTGAAGAGTCAGTTTTAAACACTTCTCACAAAACCATGGACTATTAAGCAATCCCAGTTTTCAAACATTCAGAGAAGTGCTGCCAATAACCTGTAAGTGAAATGCAGCTGCTGTTGAAATGCATCAAGCTTTTAACAAAATTACAGTCGTTTCCTTCAATATTTCAGAAGAGTAATATGAGTTATTACTGCTGTGCAATTGTTTGAACCAATCCAAAAAGTTTTAATCACTTCACCTTTCAATTTCCAACTCTGCTGTCATAGCCCCTTAAGAAAACCCCATAAACGTATTGATGAACCTCCATCACTGTATTAGAAATGCACAATGCATTCATGAAATTAAACTCCTGATAAGCGAAGTACCTAGACTGGAATTTCTACTGATTTTAATGTTCTCCTCCCCCTTAAAAATTCTTTTCTGAAAAAGGAAGTTAAGCAACAATACATACGGATATTCACATAAGGCAATTCATCTTGATAGGACTAGAAACCAACATGTAGTTTAGTTGATCTAAACTCTCTTAGGAACCATATCTTAATTATGCTGGTGGTACAAGTTCTAGGATGTCACTTACCATATTTGTAGCTTAATCTTCTTTCCTTGTAATTCGACTGTTTTGATCTTGAAATCTATCCCTACAAATAAAAGAAAAAAATTTTTTAGCACTGCTTCTAAAAACCAGTTCTGTATTTGGAACAAGTTGTCAGAATGGTTCCAGGCAGAGGGCGTAGGTTTAACTAACATGGTGGTGAAAAAGAGATAACAATGGAGCCTTTTCTACACTAGAGATCCATCACTACAGATTACTAGGAAAGCTCCTCTCAGTGCAGCTACTAGTCAAATACAAGACCCCAGAAAGTGGACATGCTATATCAACTTCAAAAGCTGCCTGAAGGTTGCATGGCATATTTCAAAGGTGATCTGCAAAGAATTGAGAAATTTGGCTTGTGCTTATGATTTATAAAGGTCAAACTGCATTTTCTGCTTGTTTTTATATTAGAAATCATTTTTCTGATTTTGCTGGAGAACTTCTGGAGGTTTTGGGATGTTTGTGTTTTAACACCTTAATTGAAATGGCCAAGAAGTATTGCATTAAACAAAGGCTTCCTTTATGCAAAAGGCCAATAAGTCAAGTCATACAAGTGTTAAAAACAGCTCTTAAAAATAACAATGAAGGAATTTTAATCAATTGCACTTTTTCACTCTTGGCTCTTGTGATGTCACCATTTCACCAGTGCTGCTGGTTAATATTTAATGTAGTCAGAACCTAAGTTTCTAAAGATAAACCAGAACAGAAGCTTTAAAACCAAGAGATATTATATAAAGTGGACAAGATTACTTTCTTCTTTACTGGTCACCTTAAAAATAACCCACTTGTGCTTACTGTTACAATTACACACCTTCCTATTTGTAACAAGTGTGGTATAGCAAGGGCAGAGGGCACTGGGAAAGTTCTAGAAGGGCACTATGTAAGTGCTAGAATGCTCCAGGCTTTATTCCCTGTAGACTAGCCAAAGGGTAATTAGAGTCAGCTGACATCAATTAAGGCCCCACCCAGGTGCCTATAAAAACCCTCTACTCTTGAGAGACAGGGGGGAGTGGAAGGAGTAGGTGTGGGGTGAGCAGAGGAGTGTGTGAAGTGGAGGAGAACAGAACAGAGTACGGTGGTGTGTGGAGTCATGCAGGAGAACAGAATGGAGTACAGCGGTGTATGGGAGAGAGGGAGTCCTGAAGAAGGTACTGGGCTCAAGAGGCCAGAAAGACAGAGGGGGGAGAGTAGCCCAGGGGAAAAGCCTGCAGCTGCAAGGAAGGTGCCAGCAGCACATAGCTGCTACTCAGAGGGCCCCTGGGCTGGGACCCGGAGGAGTGGGCAGGCCTGGGTCCCTACACTCCTCCCTGGGAAGACGGGGTGACCAGCAACGTCTTGGCCCACTATGAGAGGCAGAAGTGCGAGACCCTCTAGGGAGAAGCCAGCCGTTTGCCACACAAGGTTGGCCTAACAAGAATGGTCTTGTTTAGATTATTACTTTCACTGTTTAACTGAAAGAACTCTCAAATTGTAGTCTCTGTGCACTGATTAGTATTAGAAATGAGTGATTTAACTTTTGGAACTGCTGATACAAGTTATGGAACACTGGATATTTATGTCACTGCAAAACCCAAGGTACACCATAAAGTCATTCCACTGTAATTATTCATTCTATATGACATGCATATACTTCTAACTTTCAGCTGGTCAATACAAGTGATCTCCTCTGGAATGGCTTTGGAACCCTGACATTGCTTTGATGGTGCCTTCAGTAAAACACCTCTTTTAGAAACAGCATTGAACATCTTCTGCAGTAAAGTAGGAAGAGTTTTTGCTTTTGTTAACATACCAAGTAGAACTGAAAACTGATTCACAGAGATTAAGTTGTAGCAAAGGCATGAGTACTCAATTACACTTGATCATTAAAGCGGACATGTTTGGCAGAGAAATCTAGTCTCAATGAAAGCTTCAGTCTGGCTTAGTGATGTTCATATTCCACCACTTAAGGAAAGCCTTCAGAACAAGCCAATGCTGATCAATAAAGTTATTCAGCATAAATACTGAGTTGGAGTATTTTTTTAAAAATGCAGAGCTTCAAGGCTGTTAAAAAAACAAAATACCGCTCCCATCCACCAAGAGAGTTTTGGAGATATTGGGTTCAGTCTGTCTGCAGATGAAGGCAGACATTCAAGGGTGAAGACCCAGAGACTTCACAAAGCCCACTTTTCCACTGCTAGCAGATTTTATATGGAAGGCTCTCATACTACAATAGGCAGCAGCAGGAAGCCTGACACGACTATTTAAGTTTAGATTTGATTCATGCTTGTGGTTCTCCCTGCAACTATAAAGAACAGGAAAAAAAATAAACAGGAGGGAAATTAAGTGCAAAACCATGAAACCCATTTGACATTTCATACCCTTGTGGGAGAGCCCCAGGATTAGATGCACCACAAATCTGATCCAGTAGACCAATTCCTCTAATATTGATCTTGGCCATTAGCTTGCTCTATATAAATATATCAGGGGGATTAACGTTAGGGAGGGAGAGGAATTGTTTAAGTTTAGTACTAATATAGGTACAAGGACGAATGGGTACAAATTGGATATTAGGAAATTTAGACTTGAAATTAGACGAAGATTTCTAACCATTAGGGGAGTGAAGTTCTGGAACAGCCTTCCGAGGGAAATAGTGGGGGCAAATGACTTATCTGGCTTTAAGACTAAGCTTGATAAGTATATGGAGGGGATGTTATGATGGGATAGTTTAATTTGAGCAATTGATTTGGATTATCGGCGGATAAGCCTGCTCAATGGTCTGTGGGAATGTTGATGGGATGGGAACTGAGTTACTGCAGGGAATTCCTTTTTGGGTGTTGGCTGGTGAGTCTTGCCCGCATGCTCGGGGTTTAGCTGATCACCATATTTGGGGTCGGGAAGGAATTTTCCTCCGGGGCGGATCTGCAGAGGCCCCGGAGGTTTTTCGCCTTCCTC
>ML675706.1:203613-214782 GCA_007922155.1 Mesoclemmys tuberculata
CAGACTAGATGATCATATTGGTCCCTTATGACCTATGAGTCTATGAGCTTTTTAAAAAAAGCTATTTTGTTCAAAATAAAATTTCTAAACTAATTTGAAGCCCCAAAATTTATACAAGATTCAAGTCAACTAATTATCTTTTCATATTTCAGTTTAAAATTATGGAAAACTAGTCTTGTTGACAAAAAAACCTGGCAGTACAATCAGAAGTATTTCACTGAAGCACATAGATCTAATCTTTTAAGCACCAATATTAGAGGACACAAGCAGAATAATCAGTGTTAGCACAAACTGGCATGGTCTACAGCTCTTTTTAGATTATCTCCTATGGCTAGTAGGGCAGCCAAATCCAGTATTTCTTCGTGCATGAAGAGAGTTTTTGCTCCAGCAGTCTCACATTAAGAATTTGCATCAATACCCATACATCCCATGCTACCTGTGTTACAAAATTGAGTTGTGACTCTGATGTGTCACGGAGCACTCTGACAAACATTCAAACGTTCTTCATGAGCAAAAAAACCAGAAGTTTCACTTGCAATTCCCAACAAGAGGATCTTAGCACTCTTTGTACCAGGCTTTCTGTGGATGCTCATGCTCCCTGCTGCCATTGCAAGGTCATTTACACAACTAAAATACATCAGAGTGTCCCAAAAGATTAGCAAATGTGCTTTACGTGTTACATGCACGCCATTAAACACTATCTGCACGATTAAGCACCTAGTACATTTGTTGTGCATTCTTTACAAATTATTAATGCCTATCAAAACCTATCAACGTTGCATAGAAACCATCAAAAAATTGGTCGGTTTTAGAAACTGAGATCTCAAACATATTCCAAAAGAATACAGCTTTGAGATTCACTTCACTGGCTGCTCAATTTTACCATCTTTGCTAAGTAGAATAGCAATAAATTACACTGATCTTGGCCACCAACCATTTCAAAAGATCTGAAATTGCTTTCCTTTAAGATATGCCAACAATCCATACTTTGGATACATGGTAATTTAAGACCATACCATAATATCCAGTGCATAGCTATTGAAACCACAGTGGGAGTAGACTTTAGGTTTGTTTCTGGGTAGGAATGTAGAAACGAGTTATCCAGAGTCCTATGCTACATTAGCACATAAAAGATCACCTAGGTAAAAAAGGCTACTGTTAACACTGCTTGTGTGTCAAACAATTCAGTGTCATCTGTTTTCCAGCCTGCAGATCGTTGAAGAATTAAGTTCTTAAAGTGATGGGACAAGGCTTCCAGACAGACATGTAGCCTCTTAGAATTAAGTGAAATACTGCATGCTGTACACAATGTCTGCATGTTAAGTGTTTTGCTTTTACACTGCAAAAACCAAAATTTTCAGGAGTTTGTAATTTCTTTTGTTTGTCCAATATTTACACTGTGTCCAGTAACTCACTGTAAAATCTACCAGGCTTGTCTAAAGCAGTGAATCCTCTAGGAAAAACAAAACCACAGACTCCCTGAGGAAGACTAAACCAAGAACAGCACCATAACAGGAACTCAGATACCTATAAAAGGACAGAGTATAAGGCCCATGTAGTAGCAAATCTGCTGAGCATGCTCATAAACCATTTCCTCTCCCTACTTTTCAATGTTTTAGTCTCTTCCTCAGAGAGTAGAAACAAGTCTGAACCACTGGCAATCATGTATTCTGCCACAAATTACAGCTTCAAAGATTGTCCTTTTCTTGATAAACCTAAAGTGAGCATTTGTTTTGGCTTTGCTAGAACTTGAATACAGAAATAGCAATCCCTGAGACTATGTCCAGCATAAAAATCCTATTGGGACGAGTTAAGGCTTTACTGAAGATTTTAGCTACCCACATATTTTTTGGAAGGTCTTAGTATATAAAGAGAATATGAGGCTGAAGTGTAATATACATGCCTCAATGGACTTTTTATAGTGACTGTATCCATTTTACTACAGACATGATTTTTGTCATAAGGCAGGTCCAGGAAAAACACATTTAGAGAAGAACATGGATCTGAATTCAGTCTTCATCGACTTGACCAAAGCTTTTGAAACACTCAACAGAAAGTCTATGGTCTGCTACATAAACTGGGCTGCCCAAGAAGGTTCATACAAATGATCCATCTGTTCCATGCCCACATGACAGTGGAAGTGCTCTCCACTGACAGTCGCATTCAAGATTTCAAATGAAGTCAAGTAAGGCTGAATATTTGCTCCAGTGCTGTTCAATTTGTTCTTTGCCTGTGTTCTCAGCCATGCCACAAGGGATTTGGCTCAGGGGATACACATCTGTTACTGACTTGATGGCTCCCTCTGATCTTAGACGCCTCAATGCTAAGACCAAGGTGCTGGAGAGACTTCTCATCAAGGCACTTCTTGCAGATGGGCCTTCACGGCCCATTGACATTACAGCCTTCAGTTCATCGTTCACAGGTTTTTCTGCCCAGCTCTTTGGCCTCACCAGTCTCCTTAAGGCAAAGGTCTTGTTCCAGCTATCATCTCATTCCAGTGCCCCAGCACCAGCCATCGTCATCCCAGAGATACATACAGCTGAAAAACGTGGATCCGTTCAAGTATTTGGGCAGCACCACCTCTAGTGACCGTTCCCTGGAAAAGGAAATGTGTACAGAATCAGGCTGGGTCTACAGTGACGGTGGCAAATTTGCCGCCATCACATCGATTGCTCTGGATCGACTGAGCGGTCTGTATAGACGCGCTCAGTCAATCCAGGAAGGGACTAAGGAAAACCACCTCAGTAAATGGAGTAGCGCTGCATCGAAGGGAGCACTGTTCCCTTCGACGCAGCCCAGTATGGACGCCATGCAGAGAAGATACTGCAAAGTCGACGGGAGATACGCAAGTGATTTACCTCACTTGCGTATTTCCCATTGACTGCTGCCGAATCGTAAAGGTAAGTGTAAACCGGGCCTTAGTAAAGCTAGCCAGGCCCTTTGCCAACTCCAAAGAGAAGTCTTCATCCAACACAACATTCATCTCTACACCCAATTGAAGATCCATAGTGCAATGGTTCTAGCATCTCTCTTGAATGGATCTGATACATGGAATCTTTATAGACTGCACATTAAATAGCTAGATCAATTTCACACATGCTACCTCTGTTCAATAATGAGCATTCACTGGCAGGACAGAGATTATTAAGGTCCTGGAGAGAGCAAACATCTATCATTGAGGAAATGCTATTAAGTGCACAACTTAAGTGGACTGGACATGTCATCAGAATGGAAGATCAACATCTCCCAAAACGGATCCTATATGGGAATCTGAAGCAGGGCAAAAGAAAAAGAAATCATATAAGCAATTCAAAGGTAATCTGAAGGAGTAGTATTCAGCAGGTTGGCATCAGTCTGAAAGAACTCAAGCAAGTGGCTTGGAACCGAACTCACTGACGGTCTGAGCGGGACCAATGAAATCATCTCCAGGCTGCACATGAAAGAAGCCATAGAGCTGCATCAAACATCACAGATACTGACTTCCCATGTCCTCAGTGCAGCTGACTGTGCATCAGGGTCCAGACTTCAGAGTCATTTGCATAGCCATAGATAAGAACTGTGATAATACCCAGCAATGGACTAACAACATTTCAGTTTGAAAACTGAAACTTAAGTTCTACTGCATGTCAATTTAGCAGAAACCGCTAAACAGTCCTCCCAAAATTCCAAGCTTCCTTCACGCCTCCACACCTGTGGGAAGCCAAATGTCTCCTATCCATTTGTCAAAACTCACAGCTTTTCCTTCCATCGAACAACTTCTGATGTAGTTAGGCACCAAACTCTGTGGCCTAAGATTGGAAGTGGAGACTGTATCAGACACAGTGACCACTATGTTGTATAGTTCATTTTCATAATTCAGACATTTAGAAAAATCTAGATTAAACTGCCCTTAAATTTCACTGTGTTGCACTGGAATGCTGCAGATTAAAGGGAACCAAAACCAGTTCAGAGAGCTACACAGGCCTCAGGATGCTGTGTCACAAGGCCTATTTGAGATCAAATTCACCTGAATTTATTGGCTTTTGGTCATAAACTGAAGTAACTGAAACTGGCCTGGCACTGGAAAACAGCATGCCACCAATTTCCCCTTGACAATCCTACTACTTTGAAAAAGGCTGCATCTGAAGGAGGAATTCTGCTTCAGGAAGGTCTCATGGGAGAGGTCACTCAAAAGCACTCCACTGCTAGTCACCAAGATGTTACATACTCTGGGAAATTCTTTTCCAAGAATAGCTTGTGCTGAACTTTGTGTAGAATATTTTAAAACATTTAATTCAAAAATCCACTCTAAAAAAGGTAGTCCAGGATTCTGAACTGCAACTTCATCAAGTTGTACAGTAGATAAAGGATATTAATTTGCTTTATTTCACCTTGGAAGAAAAGCAAATGACTCAGGCCATGTCTACACATCAGTTGTCAAAATAATGCAGCTTACTTCAACCTAACTATAGAGGTAGACACACTGCAATGCTCCTTCCACTGGTTTAACTGTCCTACTGTGCTAACATCATAAAACCACTTTGACAAGAGGCAGAGCATAACATGAGGTAGTTAGAGTGATGCATTGCTTACATTGCCCAGTAGCCTCCAGGAGGTATCCCACAATGTCATCCAAAAGATGGCCTCTCCAATACGTCAGTGCCCTTATTCGGAAGTACTGAGTCTATAAGACACAGCGCCACCTACTAAATCAAACTACTTCCTCCAGCACCTTGGAAATTCCTCGAAAATATTAGAGAAGCTTGGTAAACTGTGCAGCCATTCACAGTGAGAATTAGCAGCACTTCCACTGTTAGAACTCCACATGGATTTATTTAAATGTTTGATCTGTGCTGAGAACCCTTCAAAGGGCAGCAAAAAAAGTGTTAAAGACATCGGGTTGTTGACTTGTCCAAATGTGAAACTAGGGAGAAAAGAGGGATCCAAGATGCACCCAGGCCTTCAATTTAAGACTGAAAAGTGGCTGACAGCCAATGTGTGGGTTAGTGCCCTAAGAACTAGGATTATTAGTTTATTGAAATTTCCCCACATTGTAAGGAAAGGGTTCCCAAATGCTTTCATAGCATAGATAATCTATTCGAGAAGTCTTATGCACTACCTCCCTTCCAAATCACCTCCGCACTAAAGGTCACATAGGAATGACACACCACGATCAAAATGTCTCAGTGATCTGGAGTCTTTAGTGGGCTACTAATTGTAGTCAGTGAAAAAGGGATGGAAAGCTTTGTACTGCTGTACTCTGAATTTTTTTTTTTAAACCCGAGTCCTGTAGCATTTTAAAGACTAACAAATTTCTGCAGGCATGAGCTTTTGTGGGCTGCTTATGCCTGCAGAAATGTCTTAGCCTTTAAAGTGCTACAGGACTCTCATTGTTTTTGCTGTATAAAGACTAACATGATTACCCCTTTGGAACTTTTCTGAATATTTAGGAATCCACCAAAGAGTAATTTTTAAAAAATCTCCAGGGTGTAAGCTTCCTGAAAACAGAGCTGTGTATCTTTTGGGAAATGCCCAGTGCATATCAGGGATTGCCAGTTTAATGGGGGATTGCCTTTGTTCGCACAGGAAATTCAGATTTTGAGTCACAGGTTTAAACCTTAGATTTGAAAGAATCACCAAGAAAGCCATTTCCTACATGTTTCAGAAATACTGGAGTAATTTTGCTTACTTTCAGTATTTGTATCATTTACACTAGTGTAACAATTGGAGTCAAGTATTTATACTATGGTACCTGTACATGTTCTGTCCCACAGACATGGTGTTGATATTCTAAGCAGAGCTGTCAGTGGCTCCTACAGATTAAGGTTGCCTAATGCTTCTCAATCACAGAACCATAGGATTGAAAGAGATCTTGAAGGGTCTTCTAATGCAGTCTGCTGCACTTATGGCAGGATTAAGCATTATCTAGACCACCCCTGCTCTTAAAAATCTCCCATGATGGAGATTTCACAACCTCCCTAGACAATTTATTCCAGTGATTAACTACCCTGACAGGAAGTTTTTCCTAATATCCAACCTAAACTGCTCCTGCTGCAATTTAAGCCCATTGATTCTTATCCTATCCTCAAAGGTTAATGAGAACAATTTTTCTCCCCCTTCCTTGTAATAACTTTTCAAGTACTTGAAAAAACTTGTCCTCTGTCTTCTCTACTCCAGACTAAAACTCAATTTTGTCAATCTTTCCTCATAAGTCATGTTTTCTAAACCTTTAATCATTTTGTTGCTTTTCTCTGGTCGCTCTCTAATTTGTCCACATCTTTCTGGAAATGTGGTGCCCAAAACTGGACAGAGTACTCCAAATGAGGTCTAAATCAGCGCTAATAAATCCCAGAATTGTTTGCTTTTTTTGCAACATTGTTATATTGCTGACTCATATTTAGCTTGTGATCCACTATGACCCCCAGATCCTTTTCCTCCACAGTACTCTTTCCTAGGCAGTCATTTCCCATTCTGTATGCGTGCAACCGATTGTTCTTCTTAAGAGGAGTACTTTGTATTTGTCCTTACTGAATTTCATCCTATTTCATTCAGACTATTTCTTCAACTCATTTTGAAATTTAATCCTATCCCTCAAAGCATTTGCAAACCTGCCCAAATTGGTATCATCTGCAAACTTTCTAAGTGTACTCTCTATTCCATTATCTAATCATTGAACTGATTCCTGTGGGACCTAACTTGATATGCTCTTCCAGCTTGACGATGAATCATATTACTCTCTGGGAACGGTTTTCCAACCAGTTCTGCACCCACCTTACAGTAGCTCCATCTAGGTTGTATTTCCCTAGTTTGTTTATGAGAAGGTCATGCAGGACAGTACCAAAAGCCTTACTAAAGTCAAGATATAGCACATCTACTGCTCCCCCTCCTCCCCCATCCACAAGGCTTACTACCTCATCAAAGAAAGCTATCAGGTTGATTTGACATGATTTGTTCTTGACAAATTCATACTGACTTACATTTTTCACCTTATCTAGGTGTTTGCCAATTGGTTGTTTGCTCCATTATCTTTCTAGTTACTGAAGTTAAGATGACTGGGTTGTCATCTAGTTACTTCACAGTTACTGAAGTCTAATTGCCTGCGTTGTCCTTATTCCCCTTTTATAGATGAGCACTATATTTGCTTTTTCAGTGGAACCTCTTCCGTCTTTCATGACTGTTTGAAAATAATCGTGAATGGCTCAAATATCTCAGTCGGCGTCTTGCGTATTCTAGAATGCATTTCATCAGGCCTTTAACTTGAACAAGTTAAAGATTACTTAGGCTTTCCCTGGACTTTTTAGCCTCTGATCAGACCTCATTTTCACTGGCATTCACTGTTAGATGTCCAATCACTACTAACCTTTCCAGAGAAAAAAAACCCAAGTCATTTAGTTTTGTCATTTCCAGATTTTCTATTATTGTTTCTCCCCATCCTCCCCTTCCCCCGCCAACTGAGTAACAGGCCTACCCTGGCCTTCGTCTTCCACTTGCTTCTAATGTACCTGTAAATGTTTCCTCCAAGTTGCCTTCCACTTCCAAACTGTCAACCAATTTGTCC
This sequence comes from Mesoclemmys tuberculata, assembly GCA_007922155.1. Taxonomy (NCBI): domain Eukaryota; kingdom Metazoa; phylum Chordata; order Testudines; family Chelidae; genus Mesoclemmys; species Mesoclemmys tuberculata. Next base: position 211,151 of record ML675706.1, read on the forward strand.
CTATTTGTCAAAAATCAAATCTAGAAGTCTCTCCCCTAGTAGTTTTCTCCATCATCTGAAATAAAATATGGTCTCCAATACGTTCCAAGAACTTGTTGGGTAATCTGCACCTGGCCATGTTATTTTCCCAACAGATATCTGGGATTTTTTAATAAAAGCTCATTTGCAGTTGCTTTAAAACTTTGCCAGACTAACTCTTTGGCCTGAAGTGTACAGTGCAGCATCTACTTCCGAATGAACTTAAGTTCCAGCCAACAATTCAGCTGTTTGAGAAGGAGATCGGGGAAACAAATATTAATACTTACAGCCATTTGACTGAGTTCTAGTGCTTCCACACTTTTAAGCAAGGACTTTCATTTTGATAGTGAGGCCCTGGCTTTAGAGGGACTTTTTTGCTATCACTGAAAAACCATCCAAATCTATCTAAGTTACAAGCCTCTGCAAGTCACTGGCTGCAGATGCTCAGAGATCAGCTAAGACTGGCAGCGAAATTATCTAAACATTCCATCAGCAGTGAGCATGCTCCAAGCATCACTACCCCTGCAATTGCTCTTCCTAGCTACTGTGGTGCCAGAACTGAGCAGGAAGATTCTCTTGTATTCTCACGGCTCCCCAACTGGCACCCAGACGGAATAGAGAAGCAGCAGCCCAACCCAAATGCAGAAGAGCGAGAAGGGCAAATGGGGGAACCAGGGACAGATCTAAGCAATACAGAACATTCTTGTAGAAAAGCCTGGTCTAGAATCCAGGATTCCCAAGTCACAACATTCCTCTGCTGCCAAAATAACAGCTGTGGAAACCCACTGACAAAGCATGTGGGTCATCCCCTGTAGTGACTGATCCTCAGAATGACACTGTTGGATCAATTGACAGAGGTCTGTACGTGGAACTAAAGTTTCCTCACACAGCTCACTAGAAGAGTTGGGTCTCAGACTCAGACTCATAGGTCAGAAGGGACCAATATGATCATCTAGTCTGACCTCCTGCACAAGGCAGGCCACAAAACCCTACCCATACACATATATAACAATATGGGTCAATATGGTTCCACGTGACTACATTTGTTTTCAGTTTGCTTTTTTAATAGTCCTTTATATTCTAAATACACTTCAGTTGTTAATTTGCCATTAAACAGAAAGGTGTAAGATTTGAACTTCACAAGTTGCAAACTTTTATACTATCAATTTTAGTATAGTACAAAGTGAGTAGCTGAAATACTTCACTCATTACCCCCCCATGCTAAAATTATTAAAACCACAACTTCTGTGAAATTTGATGTAATCCGTCTCACATGTACACCAGAAAAGCAACAGCACAAAATGCAATTTGGTTCTGACACCCTCATAATTTTCCCTCATAAGTAACTTTTCCAAAGTTTCTGCTGCACACCTGCTTGGAAACAGTCTTAGACAATAATAGCCTTTTGCTCATACCAGATAATGGAGTTACTTCTTTAGCTAAAGGCTGGGTGCTCATACACTGCTAACTACTCACAAGACGATCAGTACTCCATGCTTCTGGAATGGACCATCTCTCTGGAAATATTACAGTTTTTAAAACATGACCTATGTGGCTTTATTTCTGAGGGTACATAATCAGTCGTTTTAAAACATATTGTTTCAAGCTTTTGAAACAAAATAGTAAATAAAGTTAGACTGTTGCTTCTTATGTGAAATATGGATAGGGTGACCATATGCCCCGTTTTGGCCAGGACAATCCCTTTTTTAAACCTTACCCCAGATGTCCCAACTTTGACAAAAATGGACATTTGTCCCATTTGCTCTTGCCAAATGATCATCTGTTGGCAAGAGCAAAACAAACACCTAATTTTTCAAAAAGGTGGGTGCGCTCCCCGAGGGAGGAACATTGAGGGGGGCAGGCAACGTGAGGTACTGGGCAGTGGAGCTTGGGAGGTCAGCCCCAGCCATGCAGGGGAAGGGGGCGGGGGTGAGTGGCGGCAGCTCTGAAGAGTCCTGAGCACACAGGCAGGAGGGGAAGCAGCTCAGGTGAACCCCAAACCATCCTGTTTTTACTTCAGAAATTACGGTCACCCTAAGCATGGAATGGTTTTCACAAGAACTAAACCTGCCCTTCATGTCTTTAAACCCACTTTATGACTTGCTGAGGAAGGACTTTAAAAGGACATTTACCTTTGGATGATACTGCTAAGTGAGCTGCCAGAAAAAGCCCAAGCAGACAGCTGAAAGTATTCAGTTTCTTCTAGTTAAGATGAGTCATGACCAAGAGATACTTTGACTAAGTTTTAAGAGTATTCCTTGATATACTGATACATCATTTAAATCTGAAAAGTAAATCCTCTAAGATATTGACAATGAATATTTCCTATCACGCATTTCCAAATGTTAGGTTATCCAACATTTTAAAAACAAACTGTTTTAAGTACACCCCAACCATGACTGGACTACTGCAAAGTCATTTTCTACAACAGCTGTCATACCAGAGACCAATTAACAGTTTGCAACACTTGCAGAACAGACCATTAAAAGCAAGTGTTCCATGCAACAATGTCAGTTTAATCTGGATGGAAGCCATCTGACTAGTTATTTCTCCTTTACACTGGAGATTTATTTAATCTAACCTAGTGTGTTTTAGAGTGTTTACAATACAGGAATTCCCAAGTTTATTCCAAATTATATTCAGGTTTCACTACAGATACTGCACATCCTGATCCTAGTTAAGCTTTCATACCAATAGAACCATTAAATTAGGGACTATTACTATTTACAATCTTCCTATAAAATTCCTATATTAGATTAAAGAGACTGACAAAAAGTTTTGCCATCAATTTTAGCCCATGCATACTTAAAGTGCCCCCCAGTATTAAATTAATCTAGTAGAAATTTAAGGGGTTCAGAAATGGACAAGAAAAAGCAAACGAAATCATCACTATAGAATTTAAGTGGTTCACAACTATTAATGCATGTACTTTCACAACTACCCTGTGAGATGAGTGTGTATTCAATTCCCTTTACAGATAGGGAATTGAAGTGCAGACAGATTAAGGTCAAGACTATTCACTAACTTCACATGCCCAATTTGATATGCTAAAGGACCTGACTTTTCAGAATACTTAGTACTATATACCATTTTTTATATGTTCAGAGTGCAGCTCCCATTGACTTCAGTAGACATTGCAAGGGCTCAGTACATCTGCAAATCAGACCTCGGGGCCCCAAGTCAGGCACTAGAAAGTGAGGAACAACACAGTTTGTGACCAGCTATGAAGTGTGTGGTTTAAGCAACTAACTAACGTCACAGGGAAGGATGTAATCCAATTCTCCAGGGCTGCATTCAACTACCTTTACTATGAGACTCCTTTTTCCTATCTGAAATCTGCTTAATTTACTATAAGCATTTGCCAAATTCCATAACAAATGCAGCAGGGGTCCTACAGAAAGCTTCACTATACAACCGTGATCCATCCGCAGGTCAGGTCCATCCTGTGCATTGAACGAGGCAAGGGCCAAGGGGAAACAGCATGATCATGTAATTAAGACTACCATAACATATGCACAAGGGGACCAAATTAACGTTGCAGAGGCAACTTAAGTTTTGACATTTCCTAACTAATGAATGGGACCCATCAGGATGGCTTTTTAATAGGACCATCT
>ML675706.1:215182-234239 GCA_007922155.1 Mesoclemmys tuberculata
ACCATCTATTTTGAACCAGGCCCTACAGGACCTCATTAAAAACATAAGAATGGCCGTGCCGGGTCAGACCAATAGTAATCATCAAGGGATCCATCCCATCACTCATCATTACGCCCATACATGCCTGCTGTTTTACCCCCCAACTCTGTGGCAGGAAAGCCAGCTTTACCATCTCTTGGAGCAGCACTGCTCTGTCAGTGAGTGTTAGGTGGAAAAGGGCTGAGAGATACATTGAGCCATTAGACAAGTTTTGCCCAACCTGTATTGCAGATAAAAAGGTTTGAAAACCACTGTTACAAGAGCCTGCCCATTAAGGGTTGAAGATAAAGGGATGGGAATAGAGAGATATTTGCTACAGTGAAGTCACAGAGCATCTGTCCCATTTGGCCAAGATTCCTAGAATCTCCTGAAACTTTTCCATCTGGAAGATTTGTTCACATTAAGTCACGTGAAACTACAATTAAGGCTGCTTACTAAGCAGCACTTTTACAGGCATTTATCTGAAGTTTCCTGCTGACACACCTACACAAGCCAGTCAACTCTGTTGAAACTAAGCATTTTTAGTAATAAAAAAATATGCATTCAGAGGAATAAAATCCTAGCCATTTCAGTATTTAAGAGATTAATCCATATATTAAAGCTCCCACAAACAAGACAAACTATAATTGAATAAAGCAAGTATTTTCTGTCTTAATTGTTTTCAGTACTGTTTTATTTATAGTGCAGAAAGACCAAAAAATGTATTGTCCGTTAAAATGGGGAATACTAAAAAGAGCTCCTGACAAGGAAGAGCCTGTTGAAATTGCTAAAGGCAGCACATTAATCTTTGTCTAAATGGGCTCATTAACTCTAATCCCTTGACTGAATGAGTCTTCTACCCCCACCCCTAAATTGACTTCCATGTCTTAATATGGACATTTCTACATCTCTAGATTGGAAATAAGTGCAGGGCAGTAAATCTCTTATCAATGTATGTTCTCAGGTTGGCTGCCTCACATGAAGACATCACAACAGATGTGGCTTCTGCCAAGGAGGGGACACACTGAAGCGCCCAATGTGGAGCCATTCCTAAAAGTCACTGTAGAAAAGAATCTGGAATCCAATACATGGAACAGACCCATTTAGTTCTGGCTTCTTCTTGCGTTTACCAGTTTTACCTGACCAGAGCTGAGATATTAAATTCACCTGTATGCACACTTGCTACTGAATTTTCATATGCTTACAACCACTGATTTTACCAAAAATTAGACATAAGATTAGTTTTCATGTACCTCTCAAAATAACCAAATGTACAAGTTAAAGTGGTTAACTGAAGAGTGAATATGACAGTATGAAAGTAACTTGACAGAATTAAAGCTTTTAGCAGAGCACAGAAAATAATTTGTTGCTGCTACTTACATTAACACTAATTCTGGCCACAGGATGCAAGCCAAATATAAAATGAAATTTAGCACTTGAGAGGATAAATCTAGCTAGTTTAAGCCATCCAGACTGACAGCAAAGTGTTTTTTTTAAGTACTCAACTTGTTTACCTTAGTAACATTGCCAAAAGCTACCACCATAATTTGAAGATAACAGGTTTTTTTATATCAGTCAACTCTTAATGTTCATAACTCCTTAGAAGCTTAAAACTGAACCTTCTTTCCTTACCAGCTTGATCTGCAGCAGTGCATCTGTGTTGTATATGGTTGCCCACAAAGCACTGCTATAAGCCAGGGGAGAAATGACTACACATCCTTCACAGTGCACAGGACATTTATTTTAGAACAAAAGCATTAGAGAACTACAACAGCTTATATTTGCTTAAGCTTACCAAGATTCCTCCCCCCCCCCCCATGGAGATACTGGCAGGTTCCAGTCCTTCAAATCTTTCAGCAAAATATGCCCACTTGGCTAATGGTTCATGTTAGACAGATGCATCAAAACCAGCATACTACAGACAGTGCAGGCTGATTGACACTTTATACAATTTTGTAGTCTTTGTTGCATAGGCCTCCTGAAACTGGTAATGCCCATCAGTGTCCTTTTCCCTAGAGGGAAGGTTCAAAACTCGGGTATCTGCAAAATCAGGTTTAGGATTTTTCTTTAATTATCCCCTAGCGATTCCAGATTCCAAAAGCAAGACAGGAACACACACATACATATAACACTGATAAAGGTGTATGCATATTTTATGGTCTCATATCAATGTAAGTCTGAGGTTCTCATGCTTCAAAGGTCTGGCTCACAAAACTGCAGACAACATTTATAAATGTGGATAAAACAATCTAAAATATGTCTGTTAGTTGCACCTGTAGCAATACAAATGGAACAGCCTGCATCTCACAGGTGAAGGAGTTAATATTCCTGGTTCAAGATTAGCATTTAACAATGCAAGAGGAGGGTGCTGAGAAGCTAAAGCTGATCCAACATCAAACACTGCATCGTGAAAAAATTGAACAGTTGTGACAATGAATGTGAACAAAAATTTCTGAATTGCTTGTATATCACTGCTAGGGTAAGAGGGGTGACACAAAGTTGAGTGGGATAATCTGCATGATCAGAATGTTAAAAGGTCACTAGTATAACCTATTTAAGAAGACGACTGGGGGCAGTCGTTAGTTCAAACAACTAATGGTGTCTGGGTTATTGGTAACTCAGGATCTTGAAGACATGTGGATCAGTGTGCTAACCAAGGCCAGGAGGGAGTGCTTGCAGGAGTCTGTTACAGACCATTGAATCAAAGTGGCCACTGGATGAGTTACTCTGCAAGCCCCTGTTTAATTTGTGGAAAGAAATTGTTATGGGGAAACTTGTTTGGGAACTGGAGGTCTCAGGCAGCCAGCAGTAAAACACAACTTAATTTTTTAACAAGAGTATTACACCCAACTATGAGGTAGCTTTTTTGGACCTCAAGATGGATAAAGATGAATTAATCATTAGACTGGAAGCTGGTGGGTTATCAAGGGACCAGTTTTGACTTCTTATATTCAATAGAGGCAAACAGAACAGGCCCAATTAGTAATATATAAACTTGATCCTTCAAAATAGTTAGTTTCCCAAATATGAGGAAAACAAGCAAATCCGAATAAACATTTGTTCCATGCTCATGTCACAGGAGGATAATATATTTTCTAATCAATTAGTAAGAGGATGTTCACAAAATACTAGGGAAAATTGTTTTTAAATCAGCAGGCCCAGATAACTTGCACACAAAAGAGTCCTAACAGGAGGGGGCTGAGGAGATCTCCGGCCCACTGATGTTAACACTTAATACATTCTTTAACACCAGGGGAAGTTCTCATGACCTGAAGAGTGCTAATGTGGTGCCAGTATTCCAAGAAGGCAAGTATTGTGACCTGAGTAGCTATAGCCTGGATAATTTGACTTTAGTCTCAGATAAAATAGTCATCTCTTACATGATTTCCAGAAGAGGTATTTTTCAAAATTACTCTAACGTAGGCCAATTAATTATCTCAATAAGAAAGTCTAACAAATGGGCACACCCACAAAGAGCATATATACATACTTAAAGCTTTATTTTAGACTCCCTTACAGGAGGGAGGAACATGTGTGACCAGAAACACTACCAGCTTCTGGAGGGCCTGAAATGTGTTTTCCATTAGGTGAGTAGTAGTTTGGGATTTTTAAATGTTTAGATTGTAGACATTCCTTCTCTAGATTAGGGTCGAAGATTGACTGTGACCTATTTAACATTTTAGAGGACATTTGCAACAGTAGAACAGGGAACTTCTAGTTAAGAGTAAACTCAAATTTCATATACAGGCTCCAAAGAATGAACAGCATCTAAGTGTTAAAGGCAGCATATTTCACTTTGACCAGAAAATAAATGGATAGGAACCTAAACTACTTCAACAGTCACAGAACTAACCTTTTAAGCACAGGAATATGCAAATGAATACTGCCACCTATTAGAAAAGCCCTAGAGTTCACAGAAACTGTTATAGATGAATGCCTGTGGAAGCATATTCTTAGTGTAGAAGTTACAACATCCAGTACAGGAGGTCTGAACATAGTCTCAAAAGCATATTATGTATTCGATTGGACTTGTTTAAATAATTTAGCTATGGTACAAGGCAGTCCCTCCAACATTTGTAAGATAGCAATTGTTTTTCAGCATCATGAACAGAACATCTCTCCATTCGACAAGCCATTCATTGCAAGAAGCTGAAGTGAGTCAGTCCACTATTCTCTGCTGATTTTTGGAAAATGGTGATAAGCTGAAACATTAGATTAAGTAGCCAATTAACAGAGTTAGATATAGTTATAGAAGTAAAGCATTAGAGCAATGAATGTTTTTTCCAGTAGGCTAAATTACAGCATTGCTATTTCACTCAATGTCAAAAACCATTAACTTAGCAGTGCAGAAAATCCAGTATTATTAGTCGAGGCACATAAATTTGCTTCTCAGTGATAGGCAATATGCAGCTTTGAGTACTCCCAGTTCCCTCCCCACCCACCAGCGAGATAAATCCACAACACAGCATGGCTAGATAAACACTTTGCACACCTTTTTGCATCACTCAAACTCAGGGTTTTGGAAAAATCCAGACATCCTAAGCAGATATGGAGATAGGAAACTTCAAACTATAGATGTTATCAATAGAAACTGCCATCTCAAAATTTTACTCCTCCTCCTTCATTGAGCCCAGCAGAAGAGAACCTTATGATACTCAAGCAACCCTGTCTCAAGACTTGTTCTTGAGCCTGCCAGCCCACCCAAGCAGTTTTAAGATTGACAATGGGTAAAAGTCTTCATTGTAGAATTAAATCTCAAACTCTTAAATCAGCCTGATCCCTGATCAAAACATTTGAACCAGAGTTAGCAACTTGTCTTGCAACTGACAATTTGTGCTAACTCATGGTGTAGCCTTTACCAACCAACTCCAGTTAAAAGCACCACACTCAAATTTAAGGGTTTGTTTGTGTGGCTGGGACTCAAGTCAGGGGCAACATTCTAGTTAACATCGCAAGGACACCTCACAGAACTAAGACCTTCAGCAAGACTCCATCTCGGTATTTGCATCCAATGAGACAAGGCTCCCAAATCTGACCCAGAGGAATGCCCATTCAGGAGCACAATAGGTTATCAGTGTTGAAGGTCCTGCAACGTCAAGTTGGAGAGCCCACTGAAGATGCAGCAAGTTCAGTGCACTCAATGCCACATGCTTTCCTCGTTAGTTTTGTTCCCCTACCCCTTTCTGCCTAGCCTTTTTTCTTTAGTTGTAGGAATTATCTAGGCCTTGAAAAGCAAGATGGCTATTTCAAACATCTATTGATGGTGGAGGATCTTCAGATTCCCAAAGTCTGTATTGTGGTGCAACAATCAGGGTCTCGAGACCACAGAGTATAAGAATAAGGAATTGAATCACCTGATTATGTCCAATATATGAGTGTAGAGTAAGATCTTTATGAAAGCCAGTGACAGGTGATTAACATAACTGAGAAATGGATACTAGCTGTTTTATGGTTATGTGACCAAACAAAGGGAGAAACAGGTTCTCCCCCAGACAAGAGGAAAGTAGCTATTTCCCCATCTCTAACAGGAATAGGTCTTGTAGGAATCAACACAATGGAGGCCACATTTACATGAATCAACAAGCAAAGAAAAAAACACAAGGTCATCCAGACTGGGGATAAAACAATGACTGAAATAAGCAAAAGCAAAAAGCCATTTTGGAATCCATCACTTAGGGGATAAAAGGATCAACCCCCCTCTGATTCTGAACAGCTGATTCTCCTGCCTGAAGGGTTTGAGATGCTGGTAGCCTGAAGTAAGTGAGAAAGCTGCTTAAGCAAAGATTATAACTTGCTGAAGTTAAGTTTTAGGGCTTATCTACACATAAAACACTGCAGTGGTGCCACTGTAGTACTTTAATGAAGATACTACCTATGCTGATGGGAGGGGTTCTTCTGTCTCCATCAGCATAGGTACTCCACTGAGGGGAGATAACTAGATCTAGCACTGCCTACACCAGAGGTTAGGTCAGTTTAATGGCATGGGGGGGAGGGGGAAGGAATGTTCACACCCCTGAGCAACAGTTATACTGATCTAATGTTCTTAGTGTAGACCAGGCCTTAGTCCCTAAAAAGCACATTTTGGTTTGAGTTGTATCCATACCTATTCTTTTCCTCTCTCTTAGTATCACTTGAATCTGTTATTATTAATAAATTTTTCTTACAATATAAACCACGTCAAAGCTCTTATATTAAAGTGAGATGTGTCCCCTCAGGTAAGACAATAGGCTGGTGTTTCTTTGGAGACAGCAGACACACTTACTTTCTGTGAGTGTCCAGTGAGGGGGACTACACACTGCAGAAAGACACTTCTGAGGAAATTGAACACAAAGTTACCTGCAAGGCAAGGTTTAAGCCACCAGTAGCAGTGTCCCAAGGAGTCTGCTGGTGAGAGAGACTAGCATGGCATAGAGCTGTTAAACAGTCTAAAATCCAGCAGAGTTCACTCTTGCCTCTCTGCCTCAGCAATACAGTGGTTTATGGTTCTGGGCTCCCTGAGGAGAGCGCCACGTGTCTAGTACTGACTTAGGAGATCTGCTTACTGAAGTTGTGCCCAGTTTAAGCAACATGAGCCTTCATATGCTTAGTCATGTCTGGAATAGATGACCCAGTATCACTGCCTAGAAGTTGAATAGCTTGCTAAAGTGGCGCTACAATTGGTTTAAGGAACACGGCAGTGTTCCTGGACTTTTCTGGTGCAGCAAAACCAATGCCATGCCAACAGCAATTACTCTGTGGAGGAGCGCTCAAATACCTGATACATACTATCCCCACAAGAGTCAGCATGTACGTGACACCTCTAAGAATGGTTGAAAATGCCTCTGTACTTCTGCCAGTTACTTGAGTGAACACAAAAGCGTACTTCAAAGTTCATTTGTTGATAAGATCTAAAATTAGGGTCAAAATGCATTTAGAGACTTAGCCATTACCACCAATCACTCTCTTTCAGCCACAGATTGATTTTTTGGGGACATGTAGGTGAGATTTAGCAGAGACTGGGAGAAACCTGCTACCGCAGATGAGAAGTGTTCCATAATCTGCTCCCGCTATAGACAAAAGCATAGCTAGGTCACAGCCTCACAGTATGTTTTGAAGTGGGTTGATCTGCTGGATATGTGGACAGACACGAGAAGAAATTCCTGATCCTTTGTCATTAAATTATCTGATAGGTCCACAAGTCTACACAATCTTTTGTTTAAAAGTTCTTTTATTAGTATCAAAAGGATGCCGAAGTTTGGAGCATACATTCTTAATGTTCTCTTAGCAACTTTGAACTGTCTCAAAGTATCATGAGCCATAGATATTCATAAAAGTAAAGTCACGGAATCCTTCAAGTAAAAACTTCAGTTTTAAACATGGCTTTTAAATAGACAAGTCACTCATTAAGAATAACTATTAAGAATAGCCTATTGAGGCTTTTATTTAAAATATTAATTGTTAGAAATGAACACACTGCTGCACTCAAGAGGTGGAGCATCTATGCATTACTGCTATGGTATTAGTTAACGCATGTTGTCTCATTTCTATTCCAGTGCCCCAGACCAAGGCAGAAAAAGCTTGAAGCACAGAGTTGGAATATAAAAGGAAAGTTACACCTTTAAATGAAGATACTACTGATGCTCAAAATAAAGAAGTGTAAAACAGGAGTTGCTGAGCAAAATGCAAGCCAAGACATTAAAAAAAGTTAAGGCAAATTTTAAAATACATTCTTATATTAGCACCCAACACTACTTCATGAGACATGCAAGTAATGCCCAATTATGAAATTATTCCCTATTCCCATGCACAGTACATCAAATTGGATTTCAAAGGAGGAATTTAAGAATAAGAATATCAGACATATTAGATGTTGTCCAACAGCTGCACCCTAGATGTCTGAAACATCACCATTCATTGTTTTAATTTATTTAAAAAAAAATAAGTCTTCTGGTCTCTTGAATGAGCCAGAAAAAGCAGAACATCTCATGTGAAGTCTACTTTTATGCTGAAGAACCTACACATGTCCCTAAAGAAAAAGGGCAGACATCAGGTCCACCTAAAGGCCAACAGGCACCACTCAATCTTGGCAGAGAAGCATTACACTATCTTTCACTTCAATACCTGTCTTTTAATGGCTTGTACCCTCCTTTCCAGAAATCTCAACTATGGCTTCATAACTTAGGCTTTGTCTTCACTGACGGTTGTGAATTCACTGCCATCAGATTGATTTCTCTGGATCGACTGAGCAGCCAGCGAAGACCCGCTCAGTCGAGCCAGAAACCGATACATTAAAACCACTTTGTCAAGTGGCGCAGCGTAGCGTCAAAGGAAGGCAGTTACCGTCGGCGCAGCGCATTGCGGACGGAAAGCAGGAAAAGCAGCAGAGAAGTCGACGGGAGTTATGCAAGTTTTTTGCGTAGCTTGCGTAACTCCCATACACTGCCGCCAAATCTCCAATGTAAGTGTAGACAGGGTCCTGATCTGGCAGGCCTTTGATATGACATGCTGCTCAAAGAACTTTAGTGCAGTCTGCATTTTATCTACCTTCCCCTCCACGATTTGGGAATGATTTGATTAATTCTCTAATGGCCTGGGCTGAATCACGTAATGAATGCTAAAGGTTATTCAGTAATGATACACAGTATGTCCCCCTTTCCATTAACAAGCCTGTGAAACATTTATTTCAGGAAAAATATGCAGAAGTTTTGGGGATGTTTTAGTGTGTTCCCCTGGAAAGTCTGAACAAACAATGCATTTGTCTAAAGTCCTGATGGGGAAAGGAGAAGAGGAACTGAAGGAGCAATTAGTGATTGCAGAAAGGGTGAAGTCAAATCCAATGATGTTTTGATAGGAGTAGGAAGAATCATTAACTATTATGAGCATTTGGTTTGCTACAATCTAGAATCTTCTGCAAGGTGGACATTTGACAAAATGTAAGACCAGCTACCTCAGCTCATTGTTCCTCATTCTAAATGTAGGAAGTGTGAAAGCTGCTGATCAGTGTTGTGGACAGGTGCCCAGTGTCTGATTACTACCACACACTGATGTGTATTCATCTGACCCAGTGCAGAAAAATATTTCTCTTCAGATTCATTACCATATGTACCATAGAATGAAAGTTGATTAACTGCAGCAGGAAAGCAGAATATTAGATCCTATAAGAAATGTGATGACAATCACCAAAACACTACTAAAAATTACTATTTAAGTTGCTCTTCCAGAAGCTTTAGCAAGAATGCCTTTCAGAAGCACTCTGATATGACATGCAGAAACATATCACCGATCAATTTATCAATTTGCCATTAAACATAAAGGTGTAAGATTTGAACTTCACAAGTTGCAAGATTTTATACTATCAATTTCTGTGTGAGTAGTTGAAAGAAGTACTTCACTCTGGTTAAACGCCTTCTTTCGAATCTAAACAAGGTCACTGCAAGATGCTGCTAGTGTAGAAACAAGAGGAAGAACCACTGACAGCAATTCATGTTGGCTGGCCATACATCCACTAGGATAGTGGCTCTCAACCTTTCCAGACTACTGTACTGCTTTCAGGAGTCTGATTTGTCTTGTGCACATCCAAGTTCACCTCACTTAAAAACTACTTGCTTACAAAAAAATCAGACATAAAAATACAAGAGTCACAGCACACTTACTGAAAAATTGCTCACTTTTTCATTTTTACCATATAATTATAAAATAAGTCAATTGGAATATAAATATTATACTTACATTTCAGTGTACAGCATATCGAGCAGAATAAACAAGTTATTTTCTGTAAAAAAATTAGTTTGTACTGACTTCACTAGCACTTTTTATGTAGCCTGTTGTAAAACTAAGCAAATATCTAGATTAGTTGATATACCTCCTGGAAGACCTCTGCATATCCCCAGGGGTACATATACTCCTGGTTGAGAACCACTGCACCAGGAAAATCTCAATAAAAGGCTACACATGCTCATTGAAAAAGATGCATTCCTACCTATTGCTACTGGTTCTATACTTGAGAAGAAAATGAAAGTTGAAGTCACTTAAGAAAAAAGTGGAAGTCTGACAAAAGGTGTCTGCCATTTACTCAGAGAAAATCAGTAATTAAAGTTAGTTTTTGTAGTTCTGACATTGTCACCAGCATGCTATTTAAATTTAAGCAAGCACCAAGCTCCACTCCCGCAAGGCAAAACCCCCATATCACAGCAACATTCTTAAGACAAAAGGTCTGTGCCTCCTCTATATGCATAATTTTATAGAAAAGGAAATGAAGTTTTTGAACACACATTCCTCAACTTCAGCTTTGAACACTATCACAATGGACACATGTGTGGTCCCAACAGGCACAGCTTTCTAGGTGGTTTCTGAAGCTCAGGTCTTGGGATACGGAAGTTTCAGAATCTGCACCCCTTTCCCAGGTCCTTTTCCTTGATGTAGACCCTTCCTCTGAACTGGAATGGGCTACAGAAAAGCTGGTATGTGTTTTGGTGCTACTGCTGGCTGTTAATCTGAAGGCAGATAAAGGAAACCGGATTGTAAAGCCTCAATCACAAACATGTCCTACTGATACGGACTCCAAGATGTTGGATCTTAGCCAGGAGCACTTGTCAGGGGAGTAAGATTCCCTCAAGCAAGACAGACAGCTCCACATGGAGGAGAATAAAATATTGCTCAGACCAGGTCTTTCAAATCTGGATCAGCCTTAGTACTACTCCCAGTGCCAACAAAGGTCAAAGTAGTTTAACTATACAGTGGGTTAGATTAGTTCTAATGTTATGTAACTCACCCACTACTAACTGGATAGGGGACAGCTGCAGCTCTTCACGCATGAAAAGAAAGGTCCCCACATCTGCAGCTAAACGCACAAAGGAAACATGTAGTTGAGATTATAGACCCCCATGGCAACTTCTGCTCTGAGTTTCTCAGTGCAAGAGAAAGGTTCTTGCAGCACCAGGCTCTTCTTTCCAGAAGGTTGCTCAAGCTCAGCTGTACATCCTATAAGCAGGAATATGCGGAGGCAATCCATGAGACGCTTCATATCTGGAAGAACTCTACCCTTCTCAAGCTGGTTTACTCACAGACCTGTTCTTGCTACTCCAGGGTCCCATAGCTCCCTACACCGTTATATTCCTTGATTTTACTTCTTGTAGAAGTCTGCAAGACAGCTAATGTAGTATCTGTTGTGGAAAGCCTGAAACAGCGTTTCTACCTTTTTCAGAGTTTTATGGTTTTCAAAACAAAATTATAAAGTTTTATTTTAATGTGGTACTGCTGACAGTTTTTATAGATTGTTCTCCTTTTGTCAGAGATGGGAGCCAGGAAAGGAAGAGGAAACTGGCACTGCTGGATATGCCCAATGAATAGAAGAATCGAATCAGAAGTAATTTCCTCCCTCCCCATATCCAGCCAGTTTTCAGTTTAACAAATAAGGTATCTGTACAGATACAATAGGATGAGGATGAAGATGAAAGTGCTTGCATTCTTGCTAAGCAACACTATTTTGAAGGAGGCATTGGTGAGGCCGCATTTGCAGTATTGTGTCCCGTTTTGGCCCCCCCACTACAAAAAGGATATGGAAAAGTTGAAGAGAATCCAGTAGAGGGCAAAAAAATTATTAGGGGGCTGGAGCTCATGACGTATGAGATGCTGAGGGAACTAGACCTGTTTAGTCTGCAAAAGAGAAGAATGAGGGAGGATTTGATAGCAGCCTTTAACTACCTGAAGGGGGGTTCCAGGCAGGATGGAGCTAGGCTGTTTTCAGTGGTGGCAGATGACAGAACAAGGAGCAACAGTTTCAAGTTGCAGTGGGGGAGGTCTAGGTTGGACATTAGGAAAAAGTTTTTCACTAGGAGGGTGGTAAAGCATTGGAATGGATTACCTAGGGAGGTGGGGGAATCTCCATCTTTAGATGTTTTTAAGATGCGGTTTGACAAAACCCTGGCTGGGATTATTTAGCTGAGGTTAGTCCTGCTTTGAGCAGGGGGTTGGACTAGATACCTTCTGAGGTCCCTTCCAACTCTAATATTCTATGATCATTGTGAAATGTAAGGGATTTTTTAAATTCAGTTTGTTACACCTTGGTAAACATACTTTGCAGTTTTACACATGTGATTTGAGATTAACCTAAACTTTAAGCAGCCTCCCTATGTTCTGTGAACAGCCTCTCCTTTTCCTTTGAAAAAAACTTCCCCCACGCTGTATAAAAACCATCTAGTGGGTTTTTAATAGGGTTTACCAGATTCTCCTTTAACTTGTCACGCATTGAAAACTTAATCCTTGAAATTAGAGCCTAATATTTATGAATTAACTACTCTAAAAACCACCAGTGATGACCCAAAGTGCCTCATTATGCCAATTAAAAACTCTATAATTGTTTTCAAGCCTAAACTGGGGGTGTGAAATTTACAGCTCATATGACATTTATAATCTCCAGAATTGAGTTTATTTGAAGAGTTCTAGCCCCCATGGCTGCAGCGAGCCTTCAAAATGTGAAGGGAGTATAACAAATTATATCTGACTGAATTGAGCCTGACAATGTCACAAGAGGTGTGAACTTCCGTCACCCATTACACTGACTTGGGTGTCAATAAGATAGAGCCCAACAATAGCTGAATGACCCATGTTTGCTATTTAATTTTTAATGGAGGGACTGGAGATGGGGCAGGCTGGAACTGCTGCAGGGATGGGAACAGAGAATGCTCAAAGATATCAAAAAGGGCGATAAGAGGATGAGGAAGGAAATAGCAATGAGTCTAAAGGGAAGCATGTTATCCTCATAACATAAGACACTGAACAAATAAGACATGGTTACTAAATAAAGGCTGTATTCTACCCCATCAATCTCCAAGCAAGCATCTTACGGACATTAGTGGGCATCCCACTGCCCCGATGGACAGTATGCAAATCTTGATTTTGTATTTTGGTCCATGGACCATAACAACACAGAATATATCCCTCTCTCTGGATGAACTTGATACCTGCCTTAAAGAACATGAGGAATGAATGAAATAATTAGCAATTGGAGAGAGAGGTTTGGCTAGAATCAACAGCAACTGAATTCACAGTGGCAGGTTTTGAAGGGCTTGTCTACACATGGAATTATGGCATCGTAACTCCCCTGGAGGGTTATTTTGTAGCAAAAGTCTTTATACAGGGAATTATGCTGTTATAGCTACAGTGAGGTACCTACTAGCAGAGTCACACTGGTAAAGTTTCTGTGTAGACAAACCTGGAGAGATTCCTTTCCATGCAGCCCAATATCACCTGAGTATGTTAGCACATGTGGATTTGTTTGAAACTAAGAGATGGATGCTGAACAAGCATGTCAGGATGTACATAGTGTATTTTAACACGTTTACCTCTATCTTCACTTAAATTGGAGATATGATTTCTTATGATAAATTGAGCTTTTGGTAAATTCCCCTCACTGCAAATAATGAACAGAGGAAGAACACATTAAGGGAAGCATTTTCATTAAGGTCCATGATAATTTTATTCAGACTAACAAATATTTTGAGAGAGACACTCAGCAGGGATATTTGTGTTTTGTTTGCATTAACACCAGACTATTAAAATTAAGGGTTTTCCACAGATCGACTTTTTTTTTTTTTAAACCACACACTTATGTCCAGTTTGCATTTGGATAGTGCAAGAAAAACCTGGTCAGTTTCACTAACAGGTTCTCATGCACCAGAATAACTGTTTCAGTTCAATTTAGACATTTAAGCACACACTTTAGTCAAGTTCTCTGAAATACTGACAGTCTTCCAAAATTAGCAAGAAAACATACCTACCCAGATATAAGATGTACTTGCCCAGGCTCATAATATAAAAGCAGTGTTTTACTCCCTGATCCAAAGCAATTTTTCACCAAGTGCAAGCAGAATTTTCTAAGGTTGTTTTGCAACACTTAGTTTTACAGTCACCAACTTGACTGTGCGCCTAAGGCTTTGTCCACACTAGAAATATATATCAACTTAATATAGGTCAAATTACAGCCACCAGTGGCTGATGTCCACACTACCCTCCTTCGGTCAGTGGACTGCATCCTCACCAGGAGCACTTCCACCGACCTAAGAGGGGCAGTGAGGGGAGCGGAGAACCCCAGTCTCAGCCCCTGGTCAGGAATGCCTCCCCCCCCAAGGCTTCTCACCTCCCTGCTCCAGAGCTGCCCAGCTGGGGGGGGGGGACCTTTTTGTCTATTTCACCACTGTCACAGTGAAAATGACAAGGACAGCCCCACAGCCCAGTGTTTACATTGACACTGCCACACCCTAACTAAGCCAATATAAGCCCTACACCTCTTGTTGAGGTGGTTTCATGTCGTCAGTATAGCAGGAGAGTTACATTGATGGGAGAAGCATTTTCATCTGTATGCTTCTACTGTTTAGTGACAAAACCTGACTTTTGTCAGCAAAACTCTCTAATGTAGACCAACCCTAAGTTTACTCCAGTACAAACATACTACCAAATCTTAATTTGCTTCAGCTTTCACTCTGACTTGAAGGTGTCTGCACTGAACTATTTTTGTTAACAAAACCTTCTTGCTGCCATTAGTTCAGCATCACCAGTAGCAGCAACAGTTGAAGTCCTAGCATAGAAAAGGCTCTAGAAAGCCATTTAAATTTTAAACATCTTAGCTAACTTTGTGCAGAATAGCCCTACACTACATGATGTCTTACCACACCACTGTGTAACATCACTTTATGTACATCAATCTGGGTATTACTGAGACAGCAGATCCAGTAGCAGCAATGGTAGGGAATTTGGGGAAACAATGTAGCCAACACCAAAATTACCAGAAGACAGTTAAAATCAAAGCAGTGATCTTTGCACTTACTACAGGACTGCTTAAAGTAGGCTGTGAATATCCCATGGAAGGGGTAAAAATCTGTCATAAAGCAATCATTTTTAAAATAAGTCACAAAGCTTTCAAAGACAAATTCCCTGCTCTATTCAGGGATGTTATGACGACTTAGCAATTCTGCAGGAGAGCCATTGACTTATTTATAGCACCTCTAGCCATGGTAATTAATTCATTCACATATATACAAAAGTTCAACTCCTGCTTGGAGAATGAACTAGATTGCTGCTTTTAGCAACAGACTACAAAGCTCTCAAAATATACCAAATTACAGTCAGTTAACCAGTAGCAATCATGTTTCATCCACTCTTATTTAAATATGATAAGGCGCTGATATAACTTAAAAGTAGGTAAATAAGCTATAGTCCATCTTACCAAATCGATACAAACTGGAAATGTACATGTAACTTCCTTGTTGCACCATGTCAAAGGCTGCATCTGCACTGAGCTCTGTTGAAAGTCTCCCACCACTGCTGCAGAACTGGTACAGCACCTCTCTTTTACCAGGCGAAGTTCTCACGAGAGGCCAACAGCATCATTACCACATCAGAGAGATCTGTCAAACATTTGTGGGCTCTGCACTAGCATGACACCAGTGGAGCTGTGCTAGTATTACAGCAATGGAGGAGATTTTCAGACAGTCTTTAGTGCACGCAGGACCTATGAGCTACAACTGAAAGCGTTAGTGTGTGATAATCCATTTTCAAACAGATTATTCAGCCATTTTACATGTTAACACAATGCAACTTTAAGAGTAATGCTTGAGTTAAAACATTGCCCTCTTGCACTTGCTCACCTTCAGATCTTTCCATAGTTTGGGTGGGCCACATCTTAAAAGGGAGTCACATGGTTGACTCCTACTGTATTTGCATTCATACTACATCCCTTTCATGAATTTGTAACAGCCATGCAGTAGGTTTCTTAGATGGAAAAAGGCATTTTCAGCCATCTTTACACAATTTAGCTGTCAGAAGACAGCATTATGTGACAAAACAGTTTTCCACAATCCATTAGCAACTATTCTACATGTCAGTTTGAGAATCTAAGTCACTTGGTCATAAGGGAAGTTCTGAATGTCATATAAAACTTGAATTCTTAGTTCCCATTAGCTTTGAGACACACCAATTCATTTAAGCAGGATTTTGTTCTTAAAAAAACCCCACAACTGTTTTATCCATTCCAGCAGCAGAAATTAGATGTATAGAGTAGGATTTCCAGAAGCACTAAGTGAGAGAAGCACAGGTCCCATTAACTTCCAATGGGATTTGTGCTTTTCAGTTTATACCCTCCCTGTATTCTAAAGTCTACAGACAGAATTTTCTAAATGTGCTTAAATCAGTGTAGGCACACTTTAAAAAAATCCCATCCATGGACTGTTGAACATAGTTATGGGTAGACTGAGAAGCACGAGGGAGCCCAACACTATTAATCTCTAGTAGATCAAAACTGCTCAGACAATTTGCTTCTAAGAATAAACTTTTGTCTATACTCAAGCTAGTTACAAGGATTCAACCAGTTTGTAAGCGTCTAAACATGATGTTGTTAATGCACATTCTCTGTGGCATGGCTAGGGCAGTATCACCACTACATAACACCAATCCCTTAAATTGAACACTAAAGGGCTTTAACGTGAAAGAGACTAAAGCAAACTCCATTTCCCACAGCCACAGAAAGAAACCAGTGTAAACTCAGACAAACACACGTCAAGTGACAAACGTAAGTATTCAAACTATGATCCTTGCAATGAAATGAAGCACAGCCTTGACCAATTCTACTTTCTTTAGTTGAGGTGTCACTGAGGTTAGCATGGGAACATGGGCTATACAAATAAAGCAGTTAAACGTTCCTGCCCAAGACAACTGAGTTGAGATGCATATTGTTGTTAGGCAGCAACTATCCCTAGCTACTTCATGATCTGAAAAATCAAAATATCTCTCCCTGAATTACACAAACCTGCAATGATTGAGAAAGCACCATTTCTTGTAGGGCTTTTAGGGCCACATCTCAGCTTTGATTAGAGATAAAGCAAACTGCCAACACGAGACATAAGTATAGTTAGGAACTAGTGTTCTACCACTTTTGATACTTCATATTTGTATGAATGGTACTATATGCTCCCCTGCTTTAAAAGAGCAGCAGCACTGAGTCATTTGAGCAGCATACTAAATACTACAGAGCTTGATCCAATCCAAACACCAATCTCATTTCTAAGACTGAATTGCTGAATCAATTAACTTCTGCTACATGTGGTATGCACCTGTACACACTGCCTGCCAGTAGGCACCAGCAGATATACCTGAGGTTTAGAGTCCTGTTAAGTTGGTACAGTTGACCAAAGAAGTTAGAAGTCTCTACGCTGGAGGGTCAAGCGTTCAGCCCAAAATAGTACATGCGGATAATGATCAGGGAGAGGAAAAACAAAACAAAAAAACCCAATAAAGAACTTGTCCTCAAGACCCTTCCGCTTAAACAAGAACTGGTCAAGAGCACAGAAAGAGTGGAGGGAAGATGTCAAAAAACACACCGTTTTTCCTTAACAATGGAAATGAAAGCCATTTTGAGGCAGGGATTGCACTCTCAGATATAGATAGGGCTGTACTGTCACTCCTGGAGGAAGTCTGCACTAAAAATTCTGCAAAATTCTGCATGTTATTCATCAAAACACCACAATAAAATCACACTAGCTTCAATTATTTTGGTAATTTATTTAAAAATACCGGTCAGCAAGTTTGTCTTTAACAATACAGACAACAAAAGAGATTCAGGAAATGTTGCCCTCCATGACCAGGAGGGACAGTTAGAGCCTCATGACACCTGGGGCTGGAATCTGATTTCCAAAGAATGGAGCATTTTGGTGGAAATCACAAATTCTGAAGGAAAAAACAGAATTTCGCATTTCACAGTGGTGCAGAATTCCCACAGTAGTAACAGTCTGTGCTGACCTCATTAGTGGGCTCACCCACTAATGACAGAGTGAGTGGCATCAAGGGAAAGTAGTGGGTATCCCCCAGAATTCACCAGTGGTGGGGTCCTGGTCTTACCAGCCACTGGTGTAGATGATGTTGGGAATGAGAGGGAGTCCAATTCCCAGAGGGGAGGGAGATTCCTCAGGGTCATTCACAGATGTTGGAGATGAAGCTTGTGTTGGGATGCATGAGGAAGTGTTAAGTCTCATCCTTGGGCAGAGGTCAAAGACCCTCTGGAATTACACTCCAATGGTGAAGATTAACTAATGATCTCACATGAACGGTGATGGCAGGAGATGAGGGGGAATTCAACTGATAATGGCATAAGACGTACGTGATTGGGGTGGAGAAGTGACATGAAAGGGTCAACAGTGTAGGGTGCCTTGAGGATAGAGGCTTCACTAGTCACTCACTAATAGTGGAAATTAATGTGGAGATCAATGTCCCAGTCACTGTCTGGTCAGTCAATAGTTGAGATACGGTGGGAATTAATGTGGCAAGGCTCAGGTCCCGAGGGTGGAGGTCAGGCCCACTGAGAAGGCCCCACTCCCACACCAAAGATGGAGAAGAAAGTAGGGATGTAGGTCCCCCTCCCCACCGTAGTGGGAGTCAGGCTGAGAATCAGCAAGAAGATCAAGTTCAGCAGGTCAGTCTCTGATGGTGGAGATGTGGGGGAAATGGGCCCAGTACACAGGCTCCGATCACTCACAAAGGGTGGAGATGAAGGTGCAATGGGGGTCAGGGTCTCCAGGGGTGGGGCAGCCAGTAGCTGGTTACCCACAGATGGCAGAGATGAAGGGATGGAGGGATGTAGCCCCCAGGGAGGGAACAGTGGGGCTGATCACTGAAAGGAGATGTTGCCCCCCCCCCGGGAGGAAACAGGGGGGGCCCTGCTCACTCAGCAATGGCAGAGATTAAGGGGGATGTTGCCCTCCCCGCAGTGGGGGGTCAGGTCTCTGGGATGCGGCAGGGGCTGGTCTCTCACTGAGAGTGGAGATGAAGGGGATGTAGCCCCCCCAGGGGTGAGACAGGGGGCCAGTTACACACCGAGGGTGGAGATGAAGGGGATGTAGCCCCCCCAGGGGTGAGGCAGGGGGCCAGTTACACACCGATGGTGGAGATGGAGGGGCGGGGGGTCACTCACTGATGGTGGCGATGGAGGGGCGGGGAGAAGGCCCCGGGGGGGGGGTCGTCACTCACCGATGGTGGCGATGGAGGGGCGGGGAGAAGGCCCCGGGGGGGGGGG
>ML675706.1:239239-270559 GCA_007922155.1 Mesoclemmys tuberculata
GCACGAGGCCAGCCTGTACGACGGGGACGGCAGTTACCCCGGCCGGCTCTGGACGGCACGAGGCCAGCCTGTTCGACGGGGACGGCAGTTATCCCGGCTGGTCCTGGACGGCTCGAGGCCAGCCTGTATGACGGGGATGGCAGTTACCCTGGACGGCTCTGGACGGCACGAGGCCAGCCTGTACGCCATGGACGGCAGTTACCCCGGCCGGCCCTGGACGGCACGAGGCCAGCCTGTACGCCGTGGACGGCAGTTACCCCGGCCACTCCGGGGACTGGCACGAGGCCAGCCTGTATGCCGTGGACGGCAGTTACCCCGGCCGGCCCTGGATGGCACAGTTTTGGGACGAGCTCCCAGCCTGAGACTCGGCCGGTGCACGCTCCGAGACGATGGGGAGCTGCCCCACGGCAGCGTGATTGCCCGGTTGGCACATCGTCCGCTGTGAGGGTGAACGCAGCAGAAGTGTGCTCAGCCTGGAAGAGCGCTGTGGGCGATGGTTGCTGATGGTGAACGGAGCCATTAACGAGTGTACAGGCAGAAATCCGCCGTGGTTAAGGATGCGATTCGGTCACAGGTTCCGGGACCTCCAGGACTTGTGGGGCAGGGCTGGAGCAATTGCCAGCACTAAGGCTACCGCCGAACAACTGATTGGCAGCCAGCCCTCAGGCAGGGCTGAAGCGCCTGCAAGCCCCAGCAGTTCTGTTTCCCCCCCTACACAAGGGTATATTTAGTAAAAGTCAGGGACCGCTGCTGGGCTTCCATGAATTTTTCTTTATTGCCCTCGACCTGCTCCTGACTTTTATTATAAATACCCGTGACAGAATCTTAACCTTAGATTCCAACGTCAGAAGAGACCGTTATGATCATCTCAATAGAATTTCCCCAAAAGAGTTCCTGGACCATGTCTTTTAGAAAAACATCCAATCTTGATTTAAAAATTATCAATGATGGAGAATCCACCATGACCCATGGTAAATTGTTGCAGTGGTTAATTACCCTCACTGTTAAAAATATATGCCTTAGTTCCAGTCTGAATTTGTTACAGGAGCCATTGTGCAAAGCACCCCCTAGACTTGAAGAACTGATAGTGAAAGTGCACACGTACTTGGTAAATGAGTAACATACATCAGAGAGGAAGCTTCTTGCAATAGACATGCTTTCAGGAGTTTCTATGAATAGTGCAAGTCAGCACTGCAGGAATTGGAGTTTGAAGTAAATTTGTCTCAAATACTGCCAATTTCTGAAACAAAATTTGACAAGTTCTAAAAAGAAATACAGAGGACACAATCTCACAACAGCTTGACAGAAAAAGTCTACGTACCTCCAGCATAAAAACACACCATGACTATGGTTATAAACTGTTGCATATGATGGGATTCTGTATAAAGGACTTTGTGTCAGAATATCACCCAGCACAAGGGCAGAATTGCTAAAAATTATCCACAGTGCCCATCTGAGTTCTGAAAAGTATAAACACAGAGTCCAAGATGTCCTATTTTTGCCAGATGTGAGTGCTGCCATTGAAGTGTGGAATCTACAATAAGCATAGAATACAGAACCACCATTGAAAACACACAACACGTCATCACCCAAAGCTGGTATAGATCTATTCAAATTAAACGGCAAAGATTATCTCTTATTAACAGATTCAAATATGTTTGAATTTGAGCAGTCAGGCCCAAAAATTATAAGATTGGCTTAAAATTGTAAAATTTGTGAAATAATAAATATTAAAAAAAAAAAATGTGGGGCTCCTTTTGGGAGATGTCCTATAATGGATGGCCTAACAAACGACAATCTGCATCTTGCCTACAGAGTTATCATGCGCCTGCCTGGACCCATAAACCACCTTCTAACATTCTCATTCTGCAACCAGACGGCTCTTCCTGCTCATCAATGGACCATGTCCTGGACAGATGGAAACCCCATTATGAAAGCATGCTGAACAACAGACCTGCTGATAACTGCCTACAACCATGTGACCGGGCAAACAGCACTTTTGCAGATCCAGGGTTGAGCACTGATATTTCATGGCTCTAGGAAGTACGAAAGACCATCGAAAAGTAATGTCATTGATGTGCTGCTGTACTTGATGGTATTCCACCTCAAAGGTGCTGGGGACCAGTGAGCATCAGCCTGCATTAACAGTTCTTAAAAGTGTGGGCATCAGGCAAAATGTCAGCAGAATGGAAAGATGGCATCATAATGTCCCAACGCAAGGGCAAAGGATATCACAGTGAGTGGGCCAACCACAGGCCAGTCTTCTTGTTGGTCCCTGCAAAGGTCTTTGCTCACATTCTGTGTGGTAGGATGCAGCAGCTCCTTAACAGACATCATTGTCCACAGCAATCAGGGTTCACTGTAAGGCAGTAAACAATGGACGCTGTCCACACCCTCCGTCTTCTGTCTGAGCTACACCGACTATTTAACTGCCCACTTCATGTGGCATATATCGACATCAATGCAGCTTTTGATTCAGTCAGCAGGTCAGCACTTTGGCTCGCATTGAAAGGAGTTGGTGTTTCAGATGTTCTGGTAAGTCTGATGCGTGATCTCCACACTGTTATAGGTGCAAGAGTTCATGGCTTTCACCAGGTTTCTGCACAACCTAAGGTTGAGCAGGGATATATTTTTGCACGTCCACCCTATTCTGTTGAGCTCTTGACTGAATATTAGGACCTGCTGCTCCATATGTCAGAATCAAGTCTGGCCAAGAAGTGGCTACTGAACAAGACCAACAACCCTGCCTTGCATGTGGAAAAGTCAGAGAATTTCAGCCCCACCATCCAATGTGTCCAAGACACCATTCAGATACCACTCACACTATGGAGTTGAATATCTCTTGCCAGAAGGCCAACGTCTAGAACCTGGGAGCCAGGTGACCAGTGTGACTCGTCCATGCCCAGGGTAGCCAATTGATAATGCCAGAGTCAGGGCAGGCTGTACAAGGAGAGCAGATTCTCCCAGCACTGTTGGGTGACACTGAAGTCAGACTTCCCAACCAGCCACAAACAGTGCTTCTGATTACCCCACACTGGTTATTAAGAAGCCATTAGGCAAATACACACAGCCCCCTTTACTGCATTTCAGTCTCTGGCTCCCAAACGGCCACTGGGTCCAGTAAAGAGACCAGTTATTTAAACTCTATGCTCTTTACTAAAAAGATTTCCTCTGATCCCAAAGGACCAGCCACAGTACCAGGTCACTATAAGTTTGGATCTTACCCAAATACCAAGGTGGCAGCCAATCCTTTAGTAACTAAAACTAAAGGTTTATTATAAAAAGAAAACCAAACAATCAGAGAAATGTTAAAGGATTAAAGCAATCAGATACATACAAATGATTTGAAAGTCCATATACATCAGGTTTCTAGAAGAATTGTGGAGTTGCAGGCTTGTATAGTCCCTCTGGTATACATCCAGTACCTGCATGGGTCTAAGTCCTTCGGTTCAGTTGCAAAATGCATTGATCCAGAGGTGGGTAGGTGTGTGTGCAGCTGGACAGTAACAAAGACCAAATGGTTTCTGTGTTTTGTTCTTATATACCCTCTGCCTCTTGCCATGCTGCTTGTGGAATTTTACAGGAATCAAAATGGAGTCCAGAGTCATATGGGCCAATCCTGGTAACTCTTCAGACACACCTTTAGTTCCTTCCTAGGCCTTTTGTTTCTGTAAAGGTCTTGATGGGCCATTAAGTGGGCTATTGTCTTGCGGTCTCTCTGTCTGGGGTGTGTCTTCTACAGCACAGTTTGAAATACAGGTATATCAAAGATGTTCATAACTTCCATTACAGATATAACACCTGAACATAAACATTATCATCTTACTCAGCACATTATAACCTTTCTAACAATACCTGATATGGCATATCTCACATGAATCACTATGATTTTGACATATTGATGTCAAGCAACACAAATGTACCCCCCAACCAATCCAGCCAGTGTGACAACCAGGTGAGGTTGAGTACTTTGGAGAGCCCTGATGAGTTCATCTACTTAGCTGCAAGCAGAGTTCAAACATTTGAAGCAAACTGGATGTTCTTTGCTGATTACATCTTGCCACCTCCTGCATTAAGTTCATGTCTTCCTTATAGAATCATAGAGAATTCAGGTTGGAAGGGAACTCGAGGTCATCTAGTCCAACCCCCTGCTCATGTTTTTTTTTTACTTACGGATGTAAAAATGTCTTTGTGCTGAGACAAAGGTCAGGATTTATCAAACTTGCGTATTACATGTACTGTTATGCAGGTCAGAAACCTGGACCCTTTTACAGGCAGATTTGGAGTGGTTAGAGGCATTCCATATGGTCTGCCAGCATCAAATCCTGAGCATAAAGTGATTTGAGTTTGTGCGACACATCACAATCTTGCAGAGTTCTGGCCTTCCTTCAATCATTCATTATATTCAAAAGCAGTGTTGCATGCTCTTGAGCCATATTGCCAGAATAGACAAAAACACCGCAGCACACTGTGCTCTCAGCTCTTCATTGACATACAAAAGGGTGCATGCCCTGACCTTACTTGGCAGTGCCTGCGAGGCCACCCCAGAGATGTGTGGAGCCAGATTTGGGAACTTCACTGCACAATGCCTGATGCAACACCATCAAGTAAAGGCACAGTGGCTGGTGCAACAGTCCTTAATAGACTATGTGAGTTTGGTTCTTTTGTTTGCATTCTGAATTTTCAGGGTGCACTCAAGGTCACATTTTCAAGCTTTTCTCCACAACCAAAAGGACTAGAAACTTACTTAAAAAAAACCAAAAAACAAAACAACCTGAGATTTTCACAAAATCCCTTGTTTCTGGGAGTTGGGGCTTTAAGCAAAATACCAAATATTGTGAGAATTGGCAGCCTCACATACAGTTCATTTTAGCAGTTGTCTGTGATATATCAGCTGAAGCACAAGATGCCAAGTCCTTATGCACAGTCAAATGGCTTAGCAGAAAATCAGTACAAATAACAAAGAACAGAATAAAAACCAGTTGATGCCAGGGATCCATGTGTTGCATTGTTAGAACATCACAGTACTCCTCACAATGCTTTAGTATGATCAGCTGCTCAGAGATTTTTAGGCAAAAGATTAAAACTTTTGTGCCAGCATCTAACAAACTTCATAAGCCAAAGACCGTTAACCTTAAAGTAGTTTTACAAGTTTTATCTTCCGGGAAACTGGAATGGAAGAAATGCTGTGAAAAGAATGCCAAACACCCCATTGCGAGTGGGAGAGAATGTTAGATTTCAAACAGAAGATGCCATCTGCCCTAAGGTTATATGTTATAACCACCCGTGAAGGCCAGTCTTACAGGAGAAAGAGACATCTGATCAAAACAGCTAGAACATCACTAACTGTTTCCAGAATGCTACTGACTGTTCCTGCACTGCCAAGAGAAACATTTGCCCACCCACTCACTGGCAATGAAAAAACACCTTGACCAACAAACACAGGCTGCAGGTGATAAACCCACCTCATCAACCAAACTGGCTACTGCAGAAGGAACTGCTTTGTATCAGGAAGTGGATGTGTGATGAGAAAGCCCTGGAGTTAGTTCAGTGATAGTAGATATTGACAGATGTCTCGTAAGAAGCAGAGTAATTCTCTCATCTGGGAGGATGGTTCGGGTCACTACTCTAACCTCCATACTGAATATCTCTGTGTTTTATTAATTTGCTGTATTGGTTTGTGATTGTTCTCAGTTGATGTTATGTATTTTTTTAAGGGAAGGTGTAACAGTAGCTACTGGAGTCAGTAGATACAGATTCCTGTCACGTGACAAAATTATAACCTTTTGGAACCTGGACCCTTCTCATGTGTCTAGAGCCAGATCAGTTGTCATGTCCAATATGCCCACTTCTTCACCTGAGCGCTCCATCTCCATTGCCTTACCAAGCAGCTCAATTCCAGCTGCTTCACTGAAATGCCCAATTCCTAATACCCCACCCAATGGCCAGATCCCCACTGTCCACCTTATCTATGTGCCCAATGCAGACAGCCTAGCCAAGAGGAGGGGAGGGCATTTCACACCGCCACTCCCAAATCTCATCCCCAGCTGTCACTTGGAGCTGCCACAGAACTTTCTGTCCAATTCCTACTGACAATATTACCTGCAGCTCCTGCTCTTAAATACTACAGAAGCTCTTGGAACTTTCTGATTGCAACATACAAGCCCTTCCCTAGCTAATGAGACATCACTAAAACACTTTGCACATGGTGTGAGTAGCAGAAGAAAGGAAATTAATACCACTGCATATGCTTCCTCATTACTTTTCTCTCTTACTTAACTTGCATAGCATGTGGTGATATTCTTAAAGCACCTTTGCTTTTCTTTCTGTACCTCTCCTACTAGGACAACAGCTGCATAGCAACACAGCGCACCAGCTTACAGAATACAAATAATAGGTATGGCTATGGACTCAGATGCAGCTCTCCAATTTTTGCTGCATGGAACTTAAAAATCAAGTTATTTCCAAGATTTAGTAACATGTTTTGAGATCCAATTGAATGGAAGATACTATATAAATGCAAGGTTATTTTAATTTCTGCAGAAGGTAGGCACTGAAAGGAGTAATGAGATCAATTTAAAAATACAGGAATGGTGGCCTGCACTGCCTTTCCCTCTTCATAAATATTTTCGTATGTTTTGGCATCGCCTTCCAACCATCGCAGCACCTTTAGTCTGGTTCCATGGCAACGCTAAAAGTTGTCAAATGCTGCTACCATTGTTTTACTAGAGGGACGTTTTATCATTAGCAAAATAAGCCAGCACCTGGATGATGCAAGAACACCCACTGAAAACTCCGATGTGATTTTCACCTTATTCTTTTTATTTGGAAAACACTTTTTGCAGCAACCTTACCACTGCATGCCGTCAACTTAGAACAGGCCTGAAAATGGTGGAAAGTCACAGGAAATAAAGGACCATTTGATGTATTTGAATGTGGATCCTGAATTTGCAACAAACATGATAACTCTTGTTTCCTTGGAAATAGAGAAATACTATCTAATTTAGTTTTCCATATAGATACCATGGCGATAGGTGCTAAGTGCCGATTAAATAGTTTAAATTGCAGTAAAAGAAGATTTAACAAATAGAATGCAGGAAGAGGCCACACCAAAAGTCATACAGAATTCAACTGGAGTTTGCCAAAGAGCGTCTCAGATTTCTAGGCCCATATTTCTGCACCACAGTCATCTCAATATGATTTCTGAAGAGGAAGTTGCTGAGGGAGATGGTTCAGCAGAGCTCTCCCTGGTGACAAGCATCTTGTTGGAACATGTTTTAGGAGTTTTCTGTGCTCCACATCTGCCAACTCAGAAATCTCTAAGCTGGAATGACAAGAGCAGCCTGGAAGAATAACAAAGGGATTCCTCCCATGGATTTGAGACTTCAGGGATTTCATGTTCCCATGTGTCTTGATGACTATAGCTATATCTGTAAGGTCACCCCCATTCAAGACAGTCAAATGCTTTATCTGCAGATGAAAATCTCTGCCCCAGTTGCAGCATTGCTTATGGTAATATCAGGTCATGTTACCACAAGCTGCCCACAAGTGGAGAAAGAAGCTTTGCATTGTTATCATTGCTGCTTTGCAGAGCCAGTCACTGCCTTGTTTTCTAATGTTTTCACCATGGAGGGAGAGTGAACTAGTGATTAGAGCAAGAGATTGAGAGACACCAATTCTAGCCCTGCCTCTCTATTGCTGTTGATTTCGAGGCAAGTTACAATACCGTCTCTCTGGGCATGTATAAAATGGTTGCTTACTTACCTCACAGAGATAGTGGGAGGCTT
Source organism: Mesoclemmys tuberculata (assembly GCA_007922155.1). Lineage (NCBI taxonomy): Eukaryota > Metazoa > Chordata > Testudines > Chelidae > Mesoclemmys > Mesoclemmys tuberculata. The sequence continues at coordinate 247,027 of ML675706.1, forward strand.
AATTAAGTCTTGTTTGTAAGACACTGAAATACTTATATGAAAGGAGCAATATAGGTGCATATTTATTGTCATTGACTATTAATAGTTACTTGAAAATAGGGTGCTCAGAATTATGTGGTAAAACAAGATTGTCTTAGAGTCCTTGGAATAACCATCATTGAAGGGGTGTTAGTCCTGGAGATGCTGATGGCAAAAAGAATCAAGTCCTGGCAATGGCCTAAACTTTGTTCAATAATGAAAATGGCTTTGGGGAGAAGTGGGGTCAGGAGGGAATTCATCTTAAGATCTCTGTTTATGTACTGCTTTTAAAACATTGGGTTCTGCCTCTTTAAATTACATCTTGCTGGGACAGTGTATTAAAACCCTTAATCTCTTTTAGCAGCAACGCTGATCTAGTTTCCTTGCAGACATTGCTCACATCACATCTGTGTTGAAACCCAGATCCAAGACGAAAGCCAGGAGCTTCCCATCTGCTTTTATGCAGCCTGCCTTGTGTTTTATCCTCCAAACACAAGAGGAGAAGCAGGGTGAGGAGAGAAACAATAGAGTCCCTTCCAGCTGCAGTTGCTTCACATTGTCTCTTGCCAACGGTTACACTGCCAAGACTCGCTAGGCTCTGGAATCTGGAATGACCTAAAGGGTTATCAGCAGGAAGACTGGCTGGAGTGACCCACTTACTCCCATTAATAGGTTGGTGTTCATGGAGTGTAGGAAAGAACTATTAGATTGCTTTTATATTCCGAAGCTGCAGTGGTTATATACCACAGGTAGGGAAGTAACTATGTGAAGATACACAGTAGGGTTGGAATTTACCCAACCTCACAGAGGAAGATGGTGATAGAGTCAGATAGAAACCACAATTGCTGACATACACATCTGAAGAGGGCCAAATTCAGCCATGCCAGAAACAGAAGTTGCTTCCACTGTTTTCAGTTGGAGTTGTACTCATTTATGCCCAAACTGACATACCATGGCATCGCTTTTGTCACACACATTTTGCATGCCTAGTGAATATCAAATCAATGCACGTTACAATGCTAAACCAATTAAACCCACATGCAATTTACAGAGCCATATAATGTACACCATCATTTATCTCCTGAGTGAAGATGAATTTAACCCAGAAGTTTCCAAATTGAAACTGATTAGACTGATCACATTTTTTTCAAAAGTTTCCATCTTCCTGTGAAAGAGCAGTTCCTGACACCTATAGAGTAAGAAACACTGTATATAGGTAAAATTGTATAATACACAAAGAATACAGGATTAACACCAAAAAGAGGCCCCACAAAGAGTTGTTTGTCATGCCATTTTAAGCATCGAAGATCATTTTGACAGTGGGTGGTTTCCTCTAATTACATATCTGTGGGTGGTTAAGAAATTGGAGCTCTGTGCTCCAACAGAGTCGGCTTCCTACTGCAGACATCATCTAATTATAGGAAATCAACTGCCTGCAAACTGATCCATCATAAATCCAGATTCTAGTTTAATCTGCCTTATTATTAAACAGGGCTGAGTTTGTCTCTCTAATCTCTCTCCATCCTGAGTAGAGGTAACTTTTTTTCTATAACAAGAAAATTCCTCTAAGCACCACTGACCACAGAATTCTCCCACCAGACCCTTGTTGTTTGTTTAGCTAGCATAAGTCAGACTTGCATTAGTGAGCATACACTGGGCTGAGAACATCACAGCAAAAGGAGTCACCAGAAGAAACCACCTTGAACACAGCCACCCAAATTTTGTCCAGCTGAGGGTATTGTATTGGCAACTTGTCAGAAGCTTCAGGGACATAACTAATTTGCATGTAATGGCACTGATCTTAACATGAAGATGCAGCTTGCATAAGAACATAAGAAAAACTATACTGAGTCAGACCAAAGGTCCGTGTAGCCCAATATCCTGTCTTCCGACAGTGGCCAGTGCCAGGTGCTTCAGAAGGAATGACTAGAACAGGTAATCATCAAGTGATCCATCCCATCGGCCATTCCCAGCCTCTGGCAAACAGCAATCACTGTGTATTCTGGCTAATAGCTGTTGATGGACCTATCCTCCGTTAATTTATCTAGTTCTTTTTTGAACCATGTTATAGTCTTGGCTTTCACAACATCCTCTGGCAAAAAGTTCCACAGGTTGACTGTGTGTTGTGTGAAGAAATACTTCCTTTTGTTTGTTTTAAACCTGCTGCCTATTAATTTAATTTGGTGACCCCTAGTTTTAATGTTATTTGAAGGAGTAAATAACACTTATTTACTTTCTGCACACCAGTCATGATTTTATAGATCTCTATCATATTCACTCAGTATTCAAGATGTGTGCGTACCATGGCTTTATAAAGAGGCAATATGATATTTTCTGTCTTATCTATCCCTTTCCTAATGATTCCCAACATTCTCTTAGCTTTTTGACTGTCACTGCACTTTGAGTGGATGTTTTCAGAGAGCTATCCACAGTAACTCCAAAATCTCTTTCTTGAGTGGGCAACAGCTAATTTAGACCCCATCTTTTTGTACATGTAGTTAAGATTATGCTTTCCAATGTGCATTACTTTGCATTTATCAACATTGAATTTCATCTGCCATTTTGTTGCTCCGTCACCCAGTTTTGTGAGATCCCATAGTAACTCTTTGCAGTCTGCTTTGAACTTAACAGTTATGAGTGATTTTGTATCATCTGCAAATTTTGCCATTTCACTGTTTACCCCTTTTTCCAGATCATTTTACCACAACCACACTAGTCCCAGAATAGCCCCCTGGGGGGACCCCACTATTTACCTTTCTCCATTCTTAAAACTGACCATTTATTCCTACCCTTTGTTTCCTATCTTTTAACCAGTTACTAATCCAGGAGAGGACCTTCCCTCTTATCCCATGACCACTTACTTTACTTAAGAGCCTTTGGTGAGGGACCTTCTCAAAGGCTTTCTGAAAATCTAAGTACACTATATCCATGGAATCACCCTTGTCCACATGCTTGTTGACCCCTCAAAGAATTCTAATAGATTGGTGAGGCGTGATTTCCCTTTGCAAAAACCATGTTGACTCTTCCCCAACAAATCGTATTCATCTATGAGTCTGATAATTCTGTTCTTTTCTATAGTTTCAACCAATTTGACTGGTACTGAATTTAGGCTTACAACCTGATCACCTCTGGAGCCTTTTTTAAAAATTGGTGTCACTTTAGCTATCCTCCAGTCATGTGGTACAGAAGCTGATTTAGTTAGTCATTCTGCAATTTCACATTTGAGTCCCTTCAGAACTCTTGGGTGGATACTATCTGGTCCTGGTGACTTCTTATTGTTTAATTTATTAATTTGATCCAAATCCTCCTCTTATGACACCTCAATCTGGGACAGTTGCTCAGATTTATCCCCTAAAAAAAATGGCTCAGATTTGGGAATCTTCCTCACATTCTCAGCTGTTAAGACCTATGCAAAGAATTCATTTAGTTTCCCCACAGTAGCCTTATCTTCCTTGAGTGCCCCTTTCGCATCTTGATCGTCCAGTGGCCCCACTGGTTGTTTAGCAGTTTCTGATGTACTTAACAAAAATTTTGCTGTTATTTTTTGAGTCTTTCACTAGCTGTTCTTCAAATTCATTTTTGGCTTTGCTAATTATATGCTTATATTTCACTTGCCAGAGTTTGTTCCTCTCTATTTTCCTTGATAGGATTTAACTTTCACTTTTTAAAAGATCAGGGCCCCCACAGGGGCTCTGCCCAGGCTGCAACCCCTCTTACTCCCCTTACGGGAGGGGGCCCGTGTTAAAAGTTTGTACTTGGCCTAGGAAAATTATGCTTTGGCCCTGTAAAGGATGCCTTTTTGCCTTTACCTGCTTCTTTTACTTTGTTGTTTAGCCACGGTGGCACTTCTTTGGTCCTCTTACTGTGTTTTTTAATTTGGGGTATACATTTAAATTGAATCTCTACTATGGTGTTTTTTAAAAGTTTCCATGCACCTTGCAGGGATTTCACTTTTGGCTCTGTACCTTTTAATTTCTGATGAACTAACTTCTTATTTTCATGTAGTTTCCTTTTCTGAAATTAAATGCTACTGTGGTGCGCTGCTTAGGTGTGTCCTCCCAACTCCACAGGGATGTTACATTTTATTATGTTGTGGTCACTGTTACCAAGCGGTTCAGTTATATTCACTTCTTGGACCAGGTCCTGTGCTCCACTTATGACTAAATCAAGAATTGCCTCTCCTCTTGGGGGTTCCAGGACTATCTGCTCCAAAAAGCAGTCATTTAAGGTGTCAAGAAACTTTATCTCTGCATCCCATCCTGAGGTGACTTGTATGCAATGAATATGGAGATAATTGAAATCCCCCATTATTATTGAGTTTTTTATTTATAGCCTCTCTAATCACCCTGAGCATTTCACAGTCTTTATCACTATCCTGCTCCAGTGGTCGGCAGTACATCCCTACTGCTATATTCTTATTACCTCAAGCGTGGAATTACTATCCATGGAGATTCTATGGCACAGTTGGGTTCATTTAAGATTTTTATTTCATTTGACTCTATGCTTTCTTTCACACATAATGCCACTTCCCCACCAGTACAACCTAGTCCGTCCTTCCGATATAGTTTTACCCTGGGCTTACTGTGTCCCATTGATTATCCTCATTCCGCCAAGTTTCTGAGATGCCAGTTCTATCAATATCCTCATTTAATACGAGACACTCAAGTTCACCCATCTCAGTATTTAGACTTCTAGCTTTTGTATATAAGCACTTCAAAAGATTGTCACTTTTTAGCTGTCTGCCATTACTATGTAATGTAATTGAATGAGACTCTCTTTCATTTGACTGTTCCTCATCAGATCCTACCCATATTTTATCCTCCTCCATCCTCCCCTCCTTACTAGTTTATAAAGAATCTCCATTAATAGATCCTATCCTAAGGGATGTCTCTGTCCGAATCACATGCTCCTCTGCACCTGTTGGCTTTCCCCCAGCCCTTAGTTGCAGGGTCTACAGATTCTAGCAGAGAGTGTTCCATCTTGACATAAGGGGCTCCAGAATGGCTAAGCCCTAGGCACATGTGTCTGCCTCATCTGAGCCTGCTTGTTTGTCTCATCCACCTGCTATGTTTTGTCTTCTAGAATGTAAGTTCTTTGAAGCAGGAATTGTCATTTACTATGTTTGTACAGCACCTAGCACAGTGAGGCCGACACATTATTAACAGTGTTTGTTAATGTTACCATCTGTGCTCATGGTGGCTCTTTGACATAGCAGGACCTCCAGACAACACAGTGGTAAAATTGCTGTTAAATACCAGTGCCCAGTCTATACAAGTGCTTCACTATCGATAGAGCAACAATAGGAAATGTTAAGAAAAATCTCAGTGTAAACAAAGGCCATTGTTTCAGCACAAACTCCCAACACAGGAGAAACCAAAGAGGGAAACTGAATTTAACAGTTGGTATTTAGTAGCTATCTTCTCAAATATGTCTCTAGGGTTTATGAAGAACACGAGTCCCATCTTCAAAGGGAATCTTAAATCCTCCAAGATTTTAAAGTCACTCTTATAACACAGATGGGAGAGTCTTGCCCTCTCATAAACAGTGCAAAGTAGAATAAGCTAATCTTGGACTTTTTGTGCAAGCAGATCCCAAAATGTTTTGTAAAAAAACAGTCACAAAATGTATCTTGAGCAGGTTTTAGAGGTGTGTGTTGTTAGAGGGTGTGTGTTAGCATGTTCTAACTAAGACATTCTAAAACTCAAGTGTCGATTTTACCATGTCGTCAGCTCAACTGCTTAACACGTTAAAGCCTAAATGAGAGTTTTAGAACATTAGTTAGAACATGCTAGCTAACATCTGCTAACAAGGCACCTTTGAATCCTCATAGACTCGTAGACTAAAGTCAGAAGGGACCATTATGCTCATCTAGTCTGACTTAGAACCTCAGCCACCTACTCCTAGACACCCTAACCTATGAGTGAGTTATTGAAGTCCTCAAATCATGGTTTAAAGACTTCAAGGTATAGAGCATCCATCAGCAAGTGGCCCATGCCCCATGCAGCAGAGGAAGGCGAAAAACCGCCAGGACCTCCTAGTCAAGATAAATCCGTACATAAACTAAATTATTCAAGCACATTGAAGAGCGGCCCAATGCTGTGCCCAAGGGGACGAGTCCTATGGGAATTCCAGCCACATAGTGAAAGCAGGATATCAGCCAAGAGAGCCAAGAGGAGCCGTGCTCTTAAAGGTACCTGTTTCACCCGCTTTTCTCTCATCTGCTCATGCTGAATTCAGAGCCTAGACTCTGACCAAATGCTGGCTTCTTCTCTCCATGTGCAGCCTGGTTTCAGAGGAGCTGAGTTAGATGGCAGCCCACCTCTGCACAGACTTAGGCTGCACCAAGCTAACACAGCAGGGGGGTTTATATTGGGTCTGCTGCTATGCACTCACCCAGGGCCTTATTCTCTCTTCTGCGTGCAGGACAGCGGGGCTGTCTTTGTCAAGGCATGTGCCTGCCAGAAGGAATCCTACCCATTAATCAAATCTTGTCTGAAAAATGCCCACATCATGTGATTGTACCTATCCGCTTGTTACCAGCACTGAGATAACATCATCCTTTCCAGCCTGTGTGATTAATCTCCCTCTTTGTTCCCCGAACAGTATTCTCTCCATTCACAGATGGCTGATGTCATCCTTTCAAAAAGGTGAGACATCCTTGGGAGAGGGTTGCATATATTGAGACTATGGCAATTCAGTTCAGACCCCAAATGTAGATTTTATTAAGTGCTTTTTTGCTAAACTCACTCCAAGCAGAAATCTTTCCTTGAGTTCCCGCCTCCCACTTAATAAATATTCCACCACAACCTTTGCAACCCACACAAAGCAACATTGTGCTAAGGAAGGAGAATGAGAAACTGAAAGGGACTTGAAAAAACAAGAAAAACTGGCCAACCTGATTATTTTAGTGGCAAAATCTATATGCACAAGCTCTGTGAGCGTGAGGTAGAAGAATAGGGAGGGAAGGGAAAACTGTAAGAGGAGCTAAGAGAAATCCTCCCCTCTGAGTGTGTGAAAGAACTAGAGAAGGAAAAGGTGATTAAAAAGAAAATAGTGCCATCTCTTGCTGGTGGGGGTGGATAGTGCCTAGGGTTTTCACCACCAGTTCTACACTTAGCACTTAGTAATGTTTCTATTTAAACTATTACAGTAGGCCAGTAAAAACCCTCCCCCCAAAATCCTGCATGTATCGTCTTGGTAGTGAGGCTGAGTTCATTTCCTGGCCTCCGTCTCTAATCCCTTGGCTTGCTGGGAGTGCCATGCAGTCGTGGCCACCTCCCTTTCCCACACACCAGAAAGATTTAACCCAAGATCTTCAGCACAGCAGCATCAGCCTCCACTCCTTGAGTTCAAGAGTAACTCCGCTGACTGGCTGTTCACAGACCACTTGCTGGAAGGGGACGTGGCATATGCTTAGCCCTTGAGGAGGCAGGGATCACCTTGGGTTCACTCCAAAGGGCTCCCTGGTTCTGCGGGAATAGCTTGAATGGGAACTGAAGGGAATTCTGCCATTCTGCCTGGTGGTTTCGGTTGCCATGAGTCTCAGGACCAAAGAGAGAGGTTAGGAGAATGGTAAAATGGAAGGATTCTCAAGGATCCATTATGAACGAATGATTATTCATTTAGCTCTAGTATGATGGGAGCTTTGCCCACAAGAAGACGCAGCCACAGCCTGTAAGAGTGCCTGGCCACTCCATAGCATCCCCTCCTGGCCAAGCATAGCACTGCCTGTACTCCCTGCCTCAGTTTCCTTCCCGGTGATGGGGCACACTTGCCCGGCATTTGTCTCCAAGGGTTAACTCTTCCTTGTGCATTGAGGAGGTCATGCCCCCTCGACCCTGCCGGGCATGCTTCAGCTGGAGACCGGGTATAAGAGGGAGCGAAGCCGCTCAGTCAGGGCTGGCTGCTGAAGGGGAGGATGCAAACAGCCGGCTCTTTCCTGACAACAGCAACAGGTCCTGATCCCAGAGCTGTGGCACGCAGAGCCCCACGAGGGTTCCAGGCTGTCAGATGAACCAAGCTGCCAGGAGCTGCGCCAGATTTGGACCCTGGAGGCCCCAGGGAATCGTGGGTCATCGCTGCAGAAGACAGGGTAGAAAGCAGCCCAGGGGACTTAAACATTGCTACGTTGGGAGAATCGGGGAACCGGTCAGCGTGTTTCAGGAGGATCCTCAATGGTGAGCACCCCTGCCACTGCCACAGCCCTGGGCAGGGCCCAAGCCTGCTTCCCTAGGCACCACACACCCCTAGATGTGCCCCACTTTCCCAATGTGCCAATCGGCCTTATTATCCCACAGAGATAGGAGACTTTATGGACTCCAGCCGTTGGGCCACGCCGCCCTGACTGAAAGGGCCACTTCCTTGACTTTCTTGACATTCCCCAAGGCGGGTCTCCTCGGTTCTCCATGAACAGGTGAGTGCTGGAAACCTGGCTTGGCCCTCCAGCCAAGTCACAAACAAACTTAACCCCTTCCTGGCAACAGGAGTCCTACAAACAAAAAGGTTCTGCCACCCTTTGGGGGCATCTCGTCAGTCGACCCACAAGACCCTGTTCACAGCCCCTTTCCAGGCTACACTTGAGCCTTCCCGCTGATCCCGAATACAGGCGGGGTCCCCCACTCCCAGCTTCTTCAGGTCTCTCTTCCCTGTGTCCTTTCACTCCAGTACAAAGCACTCAGCCCCCAGGCTGGGTCCCGTGGAGGACCAGCCTCGTGCAGACCTTGACTCAGAACCTTCCCCAGGAGCCAGCCTCTCTGCTTCCTGTAGTCCCACCCCACAGTGGGGCTCAGCTCTCCCAGCCCTTTTATAAGGCCCGGATGACCTTTAAGTGTCATCTGACCCCCTTAGTCCCATCCCCTCAAGCTTGGCAGTAGCTGATTAATTATGGAACAGGTGGAGCTGGCCCCATCTCCCCTTAAAAGGGACGGGCAGCCTGTGACACTGCCCCAAAGAGCTTACTGCATAAAGGAGACCATGTAAATAGGCATCATATAAATGAGAAGGAGCTGGAAGGGCTGTGAGCAGCATAGGTGAGTGGTGAAGGTTTAGTCTCCATCTTGCGAGTGCTGCAATTCGACAGGATTTGGGGCTGATTTTTAAAGGAGGAAAAATGTTCAAGCGTTCATATTGAGGAGACGGCGCAAGTGGAGGGGGCGTCAGGAAGGACGTAGAAGAGGAGAAGCTCAGGAAGATAGTTGCTGACAGATAGAGGAGCTGGACAAAGGTGGGGAGAAGGGCACAAAGGCTATTTCCCCTCATAGGGAAACATCCCAACTGATCTGCTGACACCCACACAGGCAGAATCCTGCAAGCTGCCTGGATCTGGGATCTGACACGGTTTATACTACACTGTCTGCACCTTCATGGCTTCAGAGGAGGAATCCCAGCCCCATATATCTAGTTTATTAGGATGATGTGAAAGGAGAAAGCACGTGTGCTACAGTACAGAATCAATCATGCTGACACGGAGCTGCATGTCCTGCCCGTCCCCCTTACAGGCAGACAGGCTTAGACTCACAAACCTCTTCCTGTCCACAGGGAGTGGAGAGGCGACCTTTGCCAGCTGCCATTTAAATCCCAATAAATGCACAACATGCACCGTGAGCTCCTTGGGGCAGAGTTCATGTCTCAGAGGAAAGGACACGACCTTCTGGGCAGACGTAGATGTAAAGGCTGCCCAAAGACAGCTTGAAAACTAATCACACCCACCTTGGGAACAAATTGTGAATAAACCCGCTCGGTCCAGCTGTGCTAAAGCATTCTCAGCCTCTTGGATTTGCACAATCCATGCTGGAACAAGTTCTCGGGTGAGATGCCCAGGATGTCCTGCAGCTGGTTGGGCTGTAAATGTGACTCGAGGGGCCTTTCTGACTATATTCCAGGACTTTTGCTTCCGCCAGAAGTGCAGGTGAGGAAAAAGAGACAGGCCCTGGGAGTGGGGCCAGGACTGACCAGCAAGGAGAGAGGAAAGGAGCTAGACCTGTACAGTTGGGCTAAGAGGCAACGAGGTAGAGACAAAGGCCAACACTTCAACTCAGGTGTACTCTGTTTAGGCCTCTAACCAACTACGGTGCCAACCAGTGCTAGCTCCTGTTGAAGTCTATGGGCGCTGCATGCCCTTTGCACAGGAACACAGTAATTGCCAGACCGGACCAGACCATGGGTCAATTTAGTCCAGTCTCCTGCCTCCAACAGTAGCCCGCACCAGATGCTGCAGCAGGAAGTTATGGGATACCCTGGTTGCTTTATGTCATGAAGCATGAAGGTTTATGACCCTTGAAAGCTCTGGTTTATTTAAATATTTACTCTGGGTATTCTTGTTATTCAGGCCAAGTGAATAATCCATTCTTAGATCCTACTAAGAGCACATTGGACAATCAGGCCGCTTCCTTTTAGATGCCTTTGCAAGTGCAATAGCAGTGCCTGTGCTAGCTATCTGCAGGGCATAACCCCACAAGGAAGGAGAAGAGTCAGTTTGGTGGTGCACTGAGGTAGAATTAGGCGGAATGGGAGGAATCTGAGCAAAGGGAAAATGGAAACTGAATAGTAAGCTAAAGGTCTTGACAATGAGTTTAAGCTTTGGAATCCTCTCTCATGAGACATGGTGGAGGCCACAGTGTTTGGGTCATTTAAGTCTCCACTGGATAAAAATAGAACAGACTGTACAGAAGCAGAAGTTTGTAGGGAACTATCTTGTACTGCCCTCCTTTGGGAGGATTGGGGGAAATGTGTGGCTGGGTAGGGCTGGGAAAGCCCTTTTACCATCTATGAATAGGAAAATTAATGGGAGAGGAGAGAGAGAAATCAATTAATGGAGTTTTAGAAACAGGTCTTTATTTGATCAGGGCAATTTCCCCTCCCTCTTGGGGCTTTACAAGAGAGTATGAGATCAAGGAATAAAATTGCTGCTCAAAGAATCTCAAACTGCCAAGCAGGAAAATCAAAAGCGGTGTGAATCTTGAAAGCAGCCCTTGTCTTCCCAGCAAGGCAGGACGCATGGTTCTGGTGTGGGAGTCAAGGAGCCTGGACATAGGAAGGTCAAGCCAAGGTCAATGCTGGAATACAGCGTCTGGATGCTGAAGGACACAGCAGTAGGATGCGGAGGCCAAGAAGAAGAAAGAGGAAAACAAAAGGACTTTTTAATAATTGAGCAGCTGGGACACCCGATCCAGCCTGCCTTTCCCGTGTCATCACAAAACCTCTCTGCAGCTCTGTGCCCCAATCCGTAAAGATGACCTAATTCTTTTCCTAATGCTGGGCTCTGGGGTTTCTTGCTGTCTAATTGCACCCTGGAATGGAGTGACTAGGATGTCATCCTTGTGGGGCTGAAACCCAATCCCCATGGCAGGGTGGAGCCAGCCGTCCGCCACCCCCTGCGGCTGCTTTACTCCTCTAGCTGGGGGAGGGAGCTGCTGGGATCGGAGACTACAGGGGATATGGGAGACAGGATGGGGAAGCAAGAACCTCCTGGGGGTGCCTGAGTGGACATTTGCTCCAATCTGTTTTCAGTACAGACACAGCTGCAAGCTGGCAGGGAAAAACAAAAGATCTGAGGCGACATGCAAGTGTCTGTCTGGGGGGTGGCAAAACCTGCTGGATTTGGAGCTTGTGGTGACTGTGACACAAGGAAGAAAAGAAAGGGGGTGTAGATGATGGGAAACGCCCCACACAAATCATTACAAAATACAATTCCGATCCCTGTTAGACATGGTACACTGCACGCTGCATAATTATCCTCTCTGGGGCGTGACCCTGGGGGGTGCAGAGGAATGTTCAGAGGAGTGGGATGGGACTAGGGCCAGCACCTGGGGTGGGGGGATGGGGAAGGCGTGCCACCCAGCCCTGCTCTGCACCCAGCTCCACCCCATCCCTAGCCTCTGCCCCCATCTCCTGGGCCCGCTCCCATCCGTGACTCTCCTCCTGGTCACGGTCCCAGCTTGCGGCCCCAGCTCCAGCCCTGGCTGCGACTTTGCTTCTGACTGTAGCTCTGGCCCCAGCACCTAACTGTGGCTCCTGGGAGGCCATGGACCGGGTGGCAGGGGTGCAACCGAAAAAGTTTGGAGTCCACTGCTCTAGAGCTTCCAAAAAAGCTGTAGCATGATGGAGAGGGCTCCTTACCTCTGCCTGGGGTGGGTATCAGCAGCCCCATTTTACAGATGGGAAAAATGAGTCCCAGAGAATTTAAGGGACTTGCCCAATGCCCCACAAATAGCTAGGAACATATCTCAGAAGCCCTGATCTCTCCCGCCTGCACTTTGACCATGACACCACATCTATGCTGGGCCATCACGTTGGGTGTCTCTCCCCTTCCCTCCCGCTAGGGCTGGCTAGTCTATTTAGCCAACATGATCTCATCATTTCTTGTGCCCTCCCATCCATCCTATTTCCATTTGGTGTCTCTTGTCTTAAACTTAGACTGTCAGCTCTTCAGGGCAGAGACCATCTTTGTGTTTGCTTGTTGTAATAAAGTCAGGCCAGAGGGCCCTAAAGGGTTAAAAACCCTCTGCCCTTCTATTTGAACACCAGGGGTACGTGGGTGGGCGCAAGCCCACCCACCGCTAAAAGTTCCCCTCCGAGCCTAGAGGAGGAACCACTGGACCCGGGTCCAAGAGATTACGGGGGACAACAAATGAAAAAACAGGAAGGGGCGTGAAGGTCACAGGGTCAAACGAAGGAGACCAGAAGGGGACACCGAGCAGAGAACCCCGGACAGCGCCCACTGCTCCTCGAAGATGTCCAGGGAGCCAGCGGATGCTGCCCAGAGGAACTCCGCCCGGAGACGTGAGTTGACAAGGGAACAGAAATAGACCCCACAGTCACAGAGAGCCCCCCCTGCCAACCTCCTCTCCCTGGTCCTGTAGATGGTTAGTTTGGCCAGGGCTAGGAGGAGGCTGACGAGGAGGTCCCGCGACTTCGTGGGGCCACGGATGGGGTGTGAGTGGATGAACAGGTGAGGGGAGAAATGCAGCCAGAACCTCAACAAGAGGTTCTGGAGGAGCCGGAAGAGGGGCTGCAGCCTGGCGCACTCCAGGTATACGTGCGCCAGGGTCTCCCTCACGCCGCAGAAGGGGCAGGTGTTGGGATGGGAGGTGAACCACGCCAGGTACGCGCCCGTGCTCACGGCTCCGTGAAGGAGCCGCCAACTGATGTCCCCGGCAGGCCGTGGGATCAAGGTGGAATACAGACTGGCCCACCGGGGATCCTCGCTCTCTGAGGGTGGTAAGAGGTCCCGCCACTTGGTGTCCGGGCGGGACGCAAGGGCGAGGAAGTGAAGGGTGTGGAGCACGAGCACGTACAGATGTTTCCTAGGCGTGGTCTGGAAGAGGACCGGCTGCAGATTGAGCAGCCGGCTTGGGGCGTGAGGATGGGGGGGCCGAGGGGGTTCGCGGGGCTGAGGCCCGTTGGTAAGCACTTGAGGGCCAGGGCTAGGGGGGGCGGGGAGCACCCTCCTGCAAGACCCACTCGAGGTACATCAAAGCAGTAGGGGGCAAGGCTGCCTGAACCTCCTGGAGTACGCGTTGGGGGGTTCGAGGGGTGGAGAGCCCCATACGCTGAGCCAGCACATAGGGGTCCACCCAGGCCCCCCGGGCGTAGTCCAGGAGGTCTCCGACCCTGGTGACTCCTGCCAGAACAACCGCCGTCGCACCGAGGGGGTCTCCACCACCTGCACACGCAGCTGGGGGTTGTGTAGCAGGGGCTCCGCGAGGAGGTCCTCCCCCTCGGTGACTGCAAGGGGCCTGAAGGCCGAAATGAGCCTCCAGGTCCGGAGGAGGTCCTGGTAGAAGACCGGCAGCTCGGAGAGGTTTCACGGAAGACCTCTCGGGTGAAGAAAAAAGAGCTGCCGGTCGTATCGGAGCCCTCGGAAGCGGCGGAGGAAGACGTGCGCCAAGTGGCTCCACGCCAGACTACCTGCACCATACAGGAGTCTCTGCAGGGCCTGGAGGTGGAAGGTGTGGACCTGGCTGCAGATGCAGCACAGGCCCTGCCCGCCCTCCTCCAGGGGGAGACTCAGAATCCCTGCAGAGACCCAGTGCAGTCCCGGCCAAAAGAACTCCAGAACTGTCTTCTGGACGTGGGCCAGGAAACTCGGGGTCGGGACCAGGGTGTTGAGCCGGTGCCAGAGCATGGACAGGACCAGCTGATTGATCACTAGTGCCCTCCCCCGAGGGAGAGGCACCGGAGCAGTCCTGTCCATCTCTGCAGCCGCTCAGACACCCTGCCCTCCAAATCCTGCCAGTTCTCTGCCGGGGAGGGATGGGTGGCGGAGAAGTGGATGCCCAGATAGAGCAGCGGACCCGCGCTCCACCGGATGGCTTGAAGCGCGGGTGGGAAGGAGCTCGCCCGCCACCCGGCCCCTACCGTCAGGGCAGAGCTCTTGGCCCAGTTGACCCGGGCGGAGGAGGCTGCCGAGTAGACAGCCAGGCAGTCCTCCAGCTGCACCAGGTCGCCCGGGTCCTGGACCACGAGGAGCACGTCATCGGCGTACGCCGACAGCACCAGCCTCAGCTCTGGCTCATGGAGCACCAAGCCCGTCAACCTCCGGTGGAGGAGACAGAGAAAGGGCTCAATGGCCAGAGCATACAGCTGGCCGGACAGCGGACAGCCTTGGCGTACTCCACGCCCGAAGCTGACCGGTTCGGTCAGGGTCCAGTTGAGCTTGACCAAGCACTCTGCGGAAGCGTACAGCACCCGGAGAAATCCCACAAAACGGGGTCCGAAGCCGAACGCCTGCAGGGTGCTCAGGAGATACCTGTGGTCCATCCTGTCGAACGCCTTCTCCTGGTCCAGGGACAGGAGGGCAAACGACAGACCATCCCTACACCCAAGTTCTAAGAGGTCCTGGACCAGATACAGATTGTTGAAGATGGTGTGGCCCGGGACAGTGTAGGTCTGGTCGGGGTGGACCACGTCCTGCAGCATGGACATCAGCCGCAGTGAGACGGCCCTAGCCACTATTTTGTAGTCCGTGCCGAGGAGCGAGAGGGGACGCCAGTTCCGGAGGTCGTGGAGGTCCCCCTTCTTTGGCAATAGGGTGAGCACTGCCCACCTGCACAACAGGGGGAGCACTCCACTAATCTCGGACTCGGCCCAGATGGTGGCGAGGTCCGGGCCGAGGACATCCCAAAACACGCGGTAGAACTCCGCGGTCAGCCCGTCCATGCCCAGGGATTTATTGGTAGGCATGAGGCGGAGGGCTTCCGAGAACTCGGCCAGAGTGAGAGGTTTCTCCAGCTGGTCCCGGTCGCCCGCGCTGACCGCGGGGAGTTCGTTCCAGAGCACCCTACAGGCGGCGACGTCGATCGGCTCCGGGGAGAACAGGTCCACATAGAAGGCCCTGGCCCTTCCACGCATCTCCTCCGGGTCCGTGAGGGGGCTGCCGTCGGCAGCCAATAGGCAGATGACATGCTTCCGGGCCCCCCTCCTTTTCTCCAGGACATAGAAGAAGCGGGAGCCGCGATCCATCTCTCGAAGGAGATGGATGCGGGACTGGACAAAGGCACCTCAGGTTCGAAGATCCTTGCGGGCTCTAAGCTCCTCCCGCTTCTCCCGGCACGCTCCGCAGAGGGACGGATCCTCGGGGCTGGTGGCCAGTCGCCTCTCCAGCTCCAAAACCTCCCGCTCCAGCTGCTCTATCCCCACTTCCCACCGCCAGCTGGCTCCCCAAGTGTAGTCATGGCAGAAGAGCCGGGCACGCAGCATCCCCACATCCCACCATCGCCGCACTGAGGGAAAGGCGCCCCTCTGCCCCCGCCAGGCCAGCCAGAACTCCCGGAAGGATGCCACGAAGCCCAGGTCCTCCAGCAGGCTATTGTTAAAATGCCAGTAGGCCGGCCCCAGCCTCTCCGCAGTGAGAGGGGCCGTCACGGTCACCATATGGTGATCCGAGAACGGGACCGGCCAGACGCTGGAGGAGTGGGCCTGCGCAAGAGATGTAGATATGAGAGATGTAGATATGGTCCAACCAGGAGTGGCGCGACAAAGCTAAAGGTGACGACGTCATCCGGGTGGTGGTCGCGCCAGACGTCCACCAGGGAGTGATGGTCGACGATCTCCCTGAGGACGTCCGCGGCGGCCGGGCACTGCTCGGTCCCCGTGCGGTCTCGCTCCTCGAGGGTGGTGTTAAAATCCCCGCCCAGGACCAGGCATTCTTATGGATCCAGTGTGCTGAGGAAGGCCGCCGCCCGCTGGAAGAACGGCACCCGCTCCGGGCCCGTGTTCAGGGCGTAGACATTGACAAGACTCAACACCAGGCCCTCCACGTGGACCCGGAGGTGCAGTGGGCGGCCCGGCATGACCTCGGCAATCCCCAGCACCTCGGGCTGCAGGTCAGGGGAGAACAGGGTGGCCACTCCTCCCGTGTGGGCGGAGAGATGATTGAGGTGCACCCCGTCTCCCCACTCCAGCCGCCAGCTGGCCTCAGCGGCTGGGTCCGTG
This sequence comes from Mesoclemmys tuberculata, assembly GCA_007922155.1. Lineage (NCBI taxonomy): Eukaryota > Metazoa > Chordata > Testudines > Chelidae > Mesoclemmys > Mesoclemmys tuberculata. The sequence continues at coordinate 263,479 of ML675706.1, forward strand.
TGGGTCTCCTGCAGGAACGCTACAGAGTAGCCCCCCTCCCGAAGGAAGGAGAGCACCTGGTTCCTGCAGAGACCCGTCCTGCAGCACCTCGTGTTCAATGTGCAGATGGTAAGAGGCATTATGAGGAGGGCTGGGAGGGATCCCGGTGGGCAGGAGCGCTAGCGGTCCTCGTCGGGCTCCGCAGCAGCCCCTGGCCTGTGCCGTAGACCATCAGGGCATCGCGGAAGCTGCAGGCTCGCTGGTAGGCCGCCGCGCCCTGCCGCCCAGTCCCTTTCCCCTCCTTCGTAGTGGCCCTCACGGCCCGGAGGACGCGGTGGAAGTCCCCCCAGCGCTGCAGAGCGAGCTGCACCCGGTTCCGGGGACCACACGTGTCCCGGAGAAAGATGCGCAGCTCCTCACACAGCGCCTCAGGGGGGTCGTCCTCCGGCTCGGCCCCCGCAACGGCCCTCTGGCCCATTGGGACACGGGCTGGGGGGGACGGCGGAAGACAGCAGCCCCGAGTGGGCTGGGAGTGCTGAAGACAAAGGCCGCCTCCTGGGAGCTCTTCAGGGGGAAGGAGACAACCCCAGGGGCGGCAGATGCACAGGCAGCAGGGTGGGGGGAAGAAGGTGCGGGGACGGGAGGGGTGAGGGCTGGGGAGAGGTTGAGAGCGGGGAAGGGATCAGGAGTTGAGGTAAGGGAGGGGTCGGGGGAAGGAGCGGGAAGGGGGTCAGGGTCAGACTTGGGGGTGGGGCCCTCAGCCAGAACGGCCGGGTCAGAGGGGTGTGCAGCCTCTTGGCTGGGGTCGGGAGTTGAGGGGGTGGGCATGGGCCGGGTGTTCTCCGGGGGGCCTGACTGTGGGGTCACAGCACCCCCCGGTTTCAGGGCCCCGTGAGGGGGCGGCCAGGCAGGCATTCGCAGGGGGGAGGGAGGCCAGCTGGCCCACAACAAGGGGCGGGGCATCCGGTGGCCTGGGGCTCGGCCTTTTGGCCCCCGCCGGTTCCTCGGGGGCTGTGACAGTGGGTCCCCCCTCTCCAGCGTGGAGAGTAGAGGGACTGAGGGGGGCCTCGGTGGAGGGAGCAGGGGGGGCAACTGAGTATGGGGGTGAGGGAGAGGGGAGAGGCGGTTCAGGGGTGCCCTGCTGAAGGCCCTCCATACAGGGGGCGGGGTCGTCCACCCCCGGGCAGGCCGGGGTCAACCCCAGGGAGTCAATCTCCTCCATTAAGGAGGAGAAGAAAGCCCCCCCTGCCACCCCGAGGTCCTCTCCGGCACCAGGGGGGTTTGGGTGGCGTTGGGGCTGGGGGGGCTCCGGACGAGGACTCCTCCAGGAGGGACTCCAGGGGGGCGATGGTGTTGCCCACATCTGCCACCATGACTTCCTCGGTCGGTGCCCCTCGCTGGGCTCCGGCAGGGGGCGCGGCGGCAGGCCCGGCCCCAGGAGCCCCCCTCCGCTTGGCCTTGTGGGGGCTCTCACTCCCCTCGGCCGTGGGCTGGAGGGGGGGCTGGGCTCCAGCCTTGTGATTGCTGCGCCTACCCTGCAGGAGCACCCAGCCCTCCGAGGTGGAGGGTCGGGCAGCGGGGGCGGGGGCAGGGGGCAAGAGGACAGGAGTCAGGGTGTGGGAGAGCGGAGGTGGGGTAGCAAGGGAAGGAGAGGCCTCTCCCCGGGTCATTCCCCCTCCGATGCCCTACACTGCCGGCCCTGGCTCCCTCCCCTCCGCAAGCCCTGCTGGACTGCTCCGGGCGTCAGCGGGGCCCGTCAGCTCGCCTGGGAGAGCCGGGGGAGGCGCCCCCGGGGCCCGAGCGCAGGTGACAACTGCTGGCAGAGGGGGGGCGGCCACAGGGACCGCACGGCTGCTGGGGGGCGCTGCCGATGGTCTGGCTGGCGCCTTCCTGGGTCCCGGGGGTCCCGGGCCTCCCTCCTTGCCGGGCAGGGGGTAGTCCCTCTGAACGTGCGCCGCCGCCTGGCAGAGGTAGCACCGGGCCTCCCCCAAGGTGTAATGGACCCGGTACTGGGCCCCTTGATGGGGCACCAGAAATGACCCCTCGAGCGCCTCCCCGCCCCGTGCCACCGCTGGCAGCAGCTGGAGCTGTACCTGCCGGCGGAACGAGAGGACATGGCGGTGGGCGGGGTCCTTGCAGCCGAGGGGAAGCGGGCTGATGGTGGAGAGGGGCTTCGCCAGGGAGGCAAGGAGAGGCAGAAGGGCGGCATTGGGGAGGAAGGACAGGACGGAGGACAAGACCACCCGTACGCCCAGGTCCTCTAGGGGCTCCACGGGGACGGGGACGCCCCCCACCGCCAGGCCTGTCTCCACCGCCTCCTGGGCGGCGGCCTCCAACGCCAGGAAAAAGACCACCTTGCCGTACATGCGGGAGGCCGCCACCACGGCCGTGGGCCCCACCACCCGCGCCATTGCCCGCACGTAGGTTTCCACGTGGGGCGAGGCAGGCACCAGGAGGCACTGGACCCCATGCCTCCTGGTAAGGGTGGGGAAGGGGCCCTGGCCCCCTGGGATGGTGTTGGAGGCGGCGGTCAGGGCAGGTGTCTTGGCGGGGGGCCTGCGGCCACCTGGGCGTACACCCTGGGGGCGCTGCCGCCCCCAGAGCTGGTGGAAGGGACAGTGGGAGAGGATAGAGGGAGAGGAGGAGGGGCCCCAGCCACAGGAGGCGTTGCCTTCCGGGCGGGGCCTTTGCCCTTCTTTTTACCCCCCTGATTTTTTCTCCCGACCAAGGGTGTGGCCCCCGGATTAGGGGGGGCGGGAGCCATGGCAGCAGCAGAGTCCCTGGCGTCCCCACCAGAGTCGTCCTCCGCCCGCACCTGGGGAATGACTCCTGGCGGCTCAGCGGGGGCGGCAGGGCCAGTTGTTGTGGGCAGGGACGGGGCCTCGGGGTGAGAGGGAGGGGCAGGAGTGTCTATGGGGGGGGTCCCGGTCACAGGTACAACCGCCATCCTGGGAAGGGGTGGGAATGGTTCGGCCTGGGGGGGGTGTAAAGGAAAGGGAGGGAGAGGAAGGGGGGAAGGGGAGTGGAAAAGGGGGGGAGGGGACGGGGTAGGAAGGGGAAGAAGTGGGGGGTGACCGCTCCTCCCCGCTAGGCTGGAAGCAGGGGAGGAGGGCACCAGCAGAGGGGAAAAGACGGGGTCGAGCCAGGCAGGGGCGCAGGGGCCGTGCACTCACGAGCCCAAGATGGAACGTCGGCGGCTCCTTCGGCTGCACGGGGTGGGGGGGGACCGGGGTTAAATGAACTCAGGAGGGGGGTGCAGTGTGTGAAGGGGGGAGTCAACGAAACCAGGGGGGGTTGGCCATTGGTGCTGCCAGAGCACACAGGCCAAAGCGCGGGGGAGCTACAGTGGTGGGGAGGAGAAGGGGAGGGTCGGGGTCCCCCAAATGTGGGGGCCAGGGCAGGGGGCAGCAGCAGGGGAGGGGGAAGGGAAGAGAAGGGGCAGGGGTGTCCTCAAACACAGGGGCCAGAGCAAGGGGCAGCAGCAACTGGGGAAGGGGGGCTCATGGCAGCAGAAGGGGGAAGAGGCAGCCAGCCAAAGGAAGGGGAAGGGGCCTTTCGGCAGCTGGTGCTGGCCCTGGAAGCAGCAGCAGGGGGAGGGTGGAGGTAGCAGCTGGGCGGGGGGTGGTGGTGGAGGTGGAAGGGCCACACACTCACCCCCAGCTGGGAGGGAGGCTCCCCAGAAGAGCCCTGAAGCAGCAGCAGCAGCAGGGTACCCCAAAAAGCAGCTGCAAAAAGGGAAAGAAGAAAGGAAAGAAAGAAAGAAAGAGGGGCCAGGGCCAGACCAGAGAGCTCAAAAACCCTCTGCCTTGCAGGCAGAAGAGAAAGCACAGCAGGGCGATTAGAGGCACCCGGCCCCAAGAAGGGCCAGGCCAGATGTATTTAAACCCTGCCTTCCCTCAAGGAGGGAGAGGGAACAAATGCAGGCAAAGCTGCCAGAGGTTTGAAGCAGCTGGAGGAGAAGGTTCCTTCCCAGGCCAGGAGACAAAGCTCCTCTGCAGCCAGGGAAGATGAGGTAGCTGGGGGCGCCCTGGCCAAGGAACAGAGGTAAAGCATGAGACCCACCAGGAGGAAGCTGGCGGTTTGCCACACTGTACAGCGCCTGACACAATGGGGTCGTGCTTCATGAATGTGGCTCCTAGTGGCTGCACTTTTTTTGATGTTCACTCCCAGCTGGAGGCCACTTCCTCTCTGCACCCTTCGCACTCCGCTGTGTTGTTGCTTTTCAGTGAATTCCATGCTGGTGAAAGGTGCCAGCAGGTTTGATCCTGGCAAGGTTGGTTGGCGATCCCAAATGAAACATCATCAGAGGTGGTCCATGAAAAACACTGGGAGCAGCTAAATGCAAACCAGGGACAGGAGTGAGAGCACAAGGTCAATACAAGGGAGCCTGAGCAGGAGGTCAAGCAGAGAATCTGGACAATCCCTGCTCCAAGAAGAGACATGAACAAACAAATGATGGGAAATACGCCCCAGAGTCACAGAAACTGCCCCCATCTCGCTTCCTCCTCCTGGACTGAGTGACGCCCCTCAACCAGCGCCAGGCAAGGAGGCTGCCAAGAAACCTGGGACTTCGCGGGCCACAGGCACGGAGCACATCAGTGAAAAGGTGCAGAAAGAAATGCAACTGGACCCTCAAAAAAGGGTTCGAGAGGAAGCAGGAGAGGAGCTGGAACCTGGCGTATTGCCAGGGGTGTGCACTCTCTGAGAGTCCTGGACACAGACTCCTCGAGCGAGGAGACCCCCCAGGAGACGTACAATAGAAGCAGGGGGGTCAGCTTCCTGCACTCTGCCACACCACTGTGCAGGGACTGGTGTGAGGGCCGGGAGACAGCGCAGATGCCAGGGCCTCTCTGCTCAGACTACCAGCCATGGTGGCTCTGTGACAGACACCTGTCCGCTGGAAACCAGACAGAGACCCTCCTCTCATTTCCAAGAGCCCCTCCGCAGACTTTCATTGACTACCAACACTGCCTGCTCACAGCTTTACCCTGCACTGGGCAAGCTGGCCACCTCCAGGAGTCTTGCTAATCTCACAAGGCTAGGACCCACGGCCTTTAGCACTGTGGGAAACACGTAATCAACTGGAGCACTGAGTCATGCCGTTCTCTGCAGATTCAAACTGCTGAACTAGAGGCAAGGGCTCCATGACTCGTCTTCACAGCCACCCAGCTAACCCTCTCCCCATCCCCAGTGACTCAGCAATCTGCTTTCTAAACCATTGCTCAAATCAAACCCCAAACCGTGCCAGCGTGAACTCATGGCACTGACGCTTTGGCACTCTCCGATCTGTGGCTTCCCCCCCAGCACTTTGCATTGGATGAGCTAAGCATTCAAATAGGAAATGTAACCACTTTTTCATTCTTTGACCGTGAGCTGTGCTGTTCGTGGTTTTGGGTTTTGGTTTTTTTTCTCTCTTCTCCCAGGCAGCAAAATGACAGACACCCTGAAAAACAGCCTTTGTTCGAAGGAAAGTGGAGACGTTTCCATTGTACTCTCCCATCTCATCAGATAAAATGTCAGCTGGCTGGACAGAAATAACAGGGACGTGAACAGAGCCTAGCACAGCTGATTTATTGCCTTTGGCTAGACAGGGTTATTCCTGTACAATTTGCAATAAGGGCCAAAGCCCCCAGAGAGGTGAGTTCAAGGCACTAAATTCAGATTGAGAGCTGGTGTTTGAATCAGTAGGAGTGAGGTAGGTTCAGAGAAGGGAAGAGGTTGGGCCCCCATCATAAGCAGAACTCTCCTACATTCACAACGCAAAAACGAGAGTCCTGTAGCACTTTAAAGACTAACACATTTAATTTCTGCAGGCATCAGCCCACCTCACCAGACGCAGGAAACAGAAATCAGATGGGTACATACACACCCAAGGGTAAGGAACAACAACGGGTAGGGTAGGTGCCCGCAAAGTCCATCCAGTTAGAGCAGATGAGGCCCGCCCACAACCACCGACCAGAAGGTGCGAATGCGCAAACAGCAACACTCACCCCTTGCAATGAGCCAACCACTCCAAGTCTAGAAAGTGCTACAGGACTCTCGTGGTTTTTGCTTATACAGACTAACACGGCCACCTCTCTGGAATTAGTCACAGCACAGTTTCTGTTCCTCATGCATCCTGGGTTCTCCTGTGGAGCTCACCCCACCCATCTTCCTTCCCGTTGCATCAGCGCCCTCCTCCCTTAGCCAGACACTCCCCTAACCCTGTCACTGCCGCCTGTGTCCTGGGAGCAGTTTTCAAGATGTCAATTTATTTGAATGGAGCGTGACAGCGCCTGGGGAACAGCAGTTGCCTGCACGTACCTGGACCTCCAAGCAGCACTCTGCTCTGTAGCGCTCAGTCAGAGATTTTGAGGCCAGAAGAGACCATTGTCCAGTTTGACTCTTGCCATAGAATGCCCTGAATTTATTCCTGCTTCACGTCCAGTAGCTACCATGGCACTAAAGCCGATCTCTTGGGAAAATAGCTAGTCTTGATTTTAAAATTGCCACCACAACCCTTGGTAAGTTGTTCCCATGGTTAATTACTCTCCCTGTCAAATATGTGCACCTTATTTCCGGTCTGCATTTGTATAGCTTCAAATTCCAGCCATTGGATTGTGTTACATTGTGGTCTGTGAGATGGACGAGCCCGCTATTATCTGAGTTGTGCTCCCTGTTTAGATACTTAAAGACTGATCGAGTCACCCCTTGAACCTTCTCTTTGTTAAGCTACCATGATTGAAGTCCATGAGTCTATCACTATAAGGCACGTTTTCCAATCTTTTAATCAGTCTCATGGCTTGTCTCTGACCCCTCTCCAATTTATCAGCATCCTTCTTGAGTTGTAGACACCAGAACGGGACACACGATTCCAGCCGTGGTCGCACCAGTGCCAAATACAAAAATCATATAACCACCTTATTCCTACTTGAGATTTCTCTGTATTTCTGCCTTTGCCCTTTTGGCCATCATGTCACACTGGGAGTTCATGTTCAGATTGTCAGACTGTCTGGAGTGACTCTCAACTGTGAGCGGTAACCTCAGGGCAGACTGTCAGAAACAGGGCAGATACCCCTAGCTGGTGGTGTGCTCTATAATGTGACAAGGTTGGTGGGGGGGG
>ML675706.1:270959-285918 GCA_007922155.1 Mesoclemmys tuberculata
CCCCCCCCAACCTTATCACACTGGTGTCAGAAGTGGGATCTTCGCGCAGCGGCTGCATGGGGAAAATGGAGAATGTGGTCAAGGCCCTTGTACAGGCCACGGCGGCCCAGCAGGAGGCCACCAGGGTCCAGATGGCAACCCAGCAGGAGGCCATGAGGCTCCATCAAGAGACTACTCAGTTGTTGGTTAACCAGGCCAACCAGGACCGTGCCCTCCTACGGGAGGTGGTAGCCCAGCTGAGAACCCTGTCGACCCGAACCCCAGGATCGGATGGGACCCGAACCCTACGGGCCACCAATTTTCTTCAAAAAATGACGGCAGAAGATGATGTGGAGGCATACCTCCTGGCCTTCGAGCGGATAGCCACTCGGGAGGCCTGGCCACAAGCTCAGTGGGCGGGGATCCTTGCCCCCTTCCTGTGTGGAGAAGCCCAGAAGGCCTACTATGATCTGCCTGCCGTGGCGGCAGCAGACTATGCCCGGTTGAAGGCGGAGATCCTGGCCCGCTTGGGGGTGACAATGGCCGTACGGGCTCAGAGGTATCATGATTTGGAGGCTCAGGAGCTGGGATTTCTGTGGGTAGCCAGTGTCAGGGCTGATTCAAAGAGACTGGGAGCTGGGGGACGCCTACTGTTAACCGGCAAGGTGAAGACAGGGCTGGTCTAGCCCAAAGGACAGTGTCTGAGGGGCTGAAAGGCAGGGGTGGGGGTGACACCCAGCAGGACTCCCTCGTGCTAGAGGCAGAGGTAACAGGCTAACTCACAGTTCTGGCACCCCAAGAACCAACTTAGGGATCCCTGAGGCAGGCATTCATAGGAATATGGCCAGGGCTGCTTGCCACTTAATATGGGGGAGCCCTGGCTGGGACCCACCTTCCTATAGCAGCAGAAGAGACCCTACATTTCTTCCCACCTGGGGAGGTCGCTCCAGGGAGCAGGGCTGCAAGCGTGAGTCGCAGACAGGCTGTACTGGCAGGGAGTCCATTGTTAGAGGTATCCATAGCTGGGTACCAGGGACTGTGAGATCCAGCTGGGGACTTGTTTGTCAGGGTCTCATGAATCATCCAGAGACCTGTCCATGTCCGGTGAGTGTCGGGGAGTGCCTGTGATTGTGACACGTCAGTTGCAGTGACATAGGGAGGGGTCAGACAGGTCCTGAAGCTACATTTACATTATCGGGAGAGAGGTTAAAGGGCCTGCATGGGAGCTTTGTCCTTCCAGTTCCATGCACAGGGCCAGCCAGAGACGGCCTTCGGAGTCGCACTGTGTGCTTAAGAAGATAGTACAGAGAGGAGGGTGTTGCACTGACTAAACACTGGGGTCATTTGAGGGCAAGGGAAACCAGCTCCTGGCACAGAAGCAGATCCTGAGTACAGAAGTACATCCTGGCACACAACGTTAACCAGGTTTCGGGGGTGCAAAGGAGTTATTTCAGTGTGGAGCTGGGGAAGCAGCACTCAGGGATGTGACAATGCAGCAGCCTCCAGGACAGTGATTCCACCTGGACAGGCTGAGATCACAGAGGTGGATTCCAAAAGAGGAACAAGGCATCGCCCTGGAGAGTAAAATAAGAGCAGGGCTACAGCCCAAACTAGAAGCTACACAAGTCTGGGTATTAGTGTAAGAAACTTAGAAGCAGAGAGAAATGCCTGACAATGGAACATAAGGCCATAAGAATGGTCAAACTGGGTCAGACCAATGGTCCATCTTGCCCAGATCCTGTCTTCCAACAGTGGCCAATGCCAAGTGCTTTGGAGGGAATGAACAGATCAGGTAATCATCAAGTGATCCATCCTGTCGGCCATACCCAGCCTCTGGCAAACAGCAATCCCTGCCTATCCTAGCTCATAGCCATTGATGGATCTATCCTCCATGAACTTTATTTCTTTTTTGAACCCCATTATAGACTTGGCCTTCACCACATCTTCTGGCAAGGAGTTCCACAGGTTGACTGTGTTCATTTTAAACCTGCTGCCTATTCATTTCATTTGGTGACCCCTAGTTCTTGTGTTATGAGAAGTAGTAAATAACACTTCCTTTTTTACTTTCTGCACACCAGTCATGATTTTATAGACCTCTATCATATCCCCCCTTAGTCGTTCCTTTTCCCAACTGAAAAGTCTCAGTCTTATTAATCTCTCCTCATATGGAAGCTTTTCCATACCCCTAATCATTTTAGTTGTCCTTGTCATAGACTCATAGACTCTAATGTCAGAAGGGACCAGTCTAGTCTGACCTCCTGCACAACGCAGGCCACAGAACCTCACCCACCCACTCCTGTAATAGACCCCGACCTCTAACTGAGTTATTAAAGTCCTCAAATCATGGTTTAAAGACTTGAAGGTACAGAGAATCCACCAGCAAGTGAGCCGTGCCCCATGCTACAGAGGAAGGCAAAAAACCCGCACAGCCTTTGCCAATCTGCCCTGGGGGAAAACTCCTTCCCAACCCCAAATATGGCGATCAGTTAGACCCTGAGCATGTGGGCAAGACGCACCAGTCAGACAGCCATGAAAGAATTCTGTGTAATAACTCAGAACCCGCCCATCTAACATCCCATCACCGGCCATTGGGCATATTTAACCTGTTGTCAAAGGTCAGTCAATCGCCAAACTAGGCTTCTCTGTACCTTTTCCAATTCCAATATATCTTTTTTGAGATGAGGTAGGCAAGACAATATTTTCTGTCTTATTATCTATCCCTTTCGTAATGATTCCCAACATTTTGTTAGCTTTTTTTGACTGCCGCTGCCCGTTGAGTGAATGTTTTCAGAAAACTGTCCACAGTGACTCCCAAGATCTCTTTCTTGAGTGGTAACAGCTAACTTAGACTCCATCAGTGTATATGTATAGTTGGGATGATGTTTTCCAATGTGCATTATTTTGCAGTTATCAACATTGAATTTCATCTGCAATTCGGGAAAGGCCCGACACAAGAGGCAATACTGAAGTGTGATGGACGGTCTAAAATAAAAAAACAGGATACTGCGGTACCTGGCTACAAACGGTGCGGGAAGAACAGATTAGGTATAGATGTGGGGTGAGCAGCACCACACCTGAAAGTTTCCATAGGACCCACTTTCTGAACAGAGAGGACCATATAGTAGAATCTAGATGGCTACAAATTGCCATTATACTAGTAGGGTTCTATTAATAGCCTCCAGGCCATGAAGTGATGAGCTCCTGAGGCCCCTCCAACCCTAATCTTCTATGAAATGGCTGTTGAATGAACAACATTGAAGGAGATCAATGAGGAAACTAAGTTGAACAAAACAATCATTGAAGACGTGTCCTACTAGGGTGACCAGATAGTAAGTGTGAAAAATCGGGACGGGATGGGGGGTTATAAGCACCTATATAAGACAAAGCACCAAATATTGGGACTGTCCCTATAAAATCAGGCTATCTGGTCACCCTATGTCCTATCCACATAGAAACCGGTCAAATGTCACCTCAGGTCAAGGGTTAGTGATGCAATTTCCTGACATTTTACATGATTTCTTCTTGGAACAGTTTGTCCTAGCACATGCAAGAGGAGAGCTATTCTCAGCTTAGTCCCATGCAGCACAGAGGAACTGGGTCACCTAAAAACTGCAGCTCAACCACAGTAGCAGTGACCACCGTACGATTCATTTCATCATTGGCTACAGGGGATTGTACCAGAAACTAGCAGTGACCCTAACTTTTAGTGGGGTGGGGCCCTGAAGAAAGCAGAAGCTAGTCAGATACACCCTAAAGCCACTGGAAGAGAAGAAACTCAAAATCCTTCAGCTCAGCCCTGAGGCTATTTACGTGACCAGGAGTTTCAGACAGCATGTTCCCCCGTAGGAAAGGGAGCAGAAGAGGAGAAATTGGATTAGATGCCAAGTGTCACGAGGCTGAGTCAGTGACGCCGCTGGTAGGAAATGGAGACGGGGTCGCAGTGAGGCTGGCAGAGAGGAGTGTAAACCACTGCAGGTGGAGTGGGGGCTAGGCAGGCGAAGAGGGATTTGAAGAGCAAAGGAATTAGATGTTTAAAAAACTAACAAGTGTCTCAGGAGCGGGCCAGCGAGGAGAGCGGCGGCGGGCGACCGGATCTGCTTGCGCCAGGGAGCGACAGCGGTGGACAAGGACGTTGCCAAGAAGGTTGGTCCCTCCTTTGTATGAGCCTTCACCACCCCAGTGGCTCATGGGACACCTGCCCCATCCCTGCTCTTTCCAGGTAAAAGGAGCAGGGGGGCTGCTCTGACACTTGACACTGCCCCTTTAATCATAGAATATTAGAGTTGGGAGGGACCTCAGGAGGTTTCTGGTCCAACCCGCTGCTCAAAGCAGGACTAACCTCAGCTAAATCATCCCAGCCAGGGCTTTGTCAAGCCAGGCCTTCAAAACCTCTAAGGATGGAGATTCCACCTCCTCCCTAGGGAACCCATTCCAGGCCTCACCACCCGCTTAGGGAAAAACTTTTTCCTAATGTCCAACCTAGACCTGCCCCACTGCAACCTGAGACCCTTGCTCCTTGTTCTGTCACCTGCCACCACTGAGAACAGCCAAGCTCATGGGTCAGCAACCTTTGGAAAGGGAGAGGCAAATCTTCCCCTGCCCCTCTCCCACATGCCACCGTGCGCCCAGTGCCCTGACTTACCGGGTGTGCGGTGGCAGTGAGGGAGGGTGTCTGTGGGATGGTTTCCTGCTCTCCCCACTTCCCCCAGCTGTGGGGGGCAGGGAAGGGGAAGTGAGGATGGGGGAGGCTGCCTGGCCCCTGTACATCCAGGGTCTCCACATTGCCAACCCCTGGCCTAGCTCCATCCTCCCTGGAACCCCCATTCAGGTGGTTAAAGGCTGCTATCAAATCCCCCCTCATTCTTCTCTTCTGCAGACTAAACAAGCCGGGTTCCCTCAGCCTCTCCTCATAAGTCGTGTGCTCCAGCCCCCGAATCATTTTTGTTGCCCTGCGCTGGACTCTCTCCAACTTCTCCACATCCTTTTCGTAGTGGGGGACCCAAAACTGGACACAATACTCCAAATGTGGCCTCACCAATGCCGAATAGGGACACTGAACTCCCAGCAGCCAGTGACTGGGATCACAGGACCAGATGGTACCATCTGTCCCACAGACTCTTACTGGGGGGCCATGGAGGACACGAGCTCGGCAGCAGCATCTCTCCCCCTTCCCATGATATTGCAATGGCCCCTCCTGGGGCCCTGCATCGGCGAGAGGGGGCAGGGGCAGGGATGCACCAGTGTGTGACCTGGGAGGGCAGGGGGGTCCTGGCCGTGCACCATCCCCCCTCTACTCCCATAGCAAATCTCCCCCTCAGCCCGTGCTGCCAGGCTTGCTTGGAGCCAACGGCCAGGATGGGAGCATGCAAGGGGGCCTGGAGTCTGTCCCAGGCCCAGAGCCGCTGTGTGGCAGCCGTGGCCTTTAGGGGTCCCCACGATTCACATGGGTCTCAGGGGACCTGAGGGTTTTGGAAGCAAAGCCTCTTGCTCAGTGCATGGGGGGGGCAGCCCCCCCCCATCGTGCGACCCCAGAGAGCTGCTTTCTGCCAGTGCTGCACCAGGAGCTTTGTTCCCATACAGGCGCCGGGTGAGCCCTAAAGCTGCTGTTTCTCTGTGCGGCTTCTGCCTAGAGCCTGGCCCAGCCTCCTGCCGCCTGGCCACACACACAAAGGAGCCACATGCGTATTCTGCCCCCCAGGAGGGAGCAGCCGGCTGCGTGCAGGCACTGCTGCCTTCTGGCTCATTGGGCTGGAGGACCCGCCACTGTCCGGGAGCGTGGCTGCTTTCTTTCCAGGGTGACCTTGGTGCCAGCGCCAGGGAAGGGCTGATAAGGCTGGCAGGGCGTGGAGACACTGTGCAAGCTTTGCAAACCGCAGGCCTGGCAACACCCTTTGCTGAGCCAGGCCAGATCTCTCCTGCCTAGGAACTGTCAGCAGTGCCTCACTGCGTGGGGGTGGGAACAAGCCACCTACGAGCTCTGGGCTTGGGCCCTAACCTGGCCCAGGTCCCAGGACTCTGGCAGGGAAGCTGCCCGTGCGCTAGCCCCAGTGAGTGCATCTGGCTTCCTCGGGGCTGACTAGAACAGCAGAGATTCCTCAGCACTTAGCCGGCCTTCACTGAGCCTCCCCACCATGCAGGAGGCAGATCAGGGCTTCTGCAGAAAGGCAGGCCGGCCTTGTGGTTAGGGCCCAGGCTGGGGACTCCAGAGCCCTGGGTCCAATTCCTGGCTCTGCCACAGACTCCCTGTGGGACCTCGGGTGATTCACTCTCTCACATGGCACCTCAGTCCCCAGCTGTAACGTGGGGTAAGGATCCTGCCGTTCTCCGCCTGGCCGATGAGCCTGGAAGCTCTGGGGTGCGGACCCGGATCTGACTGTCTGTCCAGCCCTTGGCCCAGGAAGGCACTGGCCTCGCTGCTGTACAAAGAACACCCGTTTTGTTGGGCGTGACACCATGGCCCGGAGAGGCAAAGCAGGCTGCTCCAGTCTGCAGGAGGACAGCCAAAGCCAGGGCCTGAACCCAGCAGTTTCTGGCTGCCCCTCTCCTGCTGGGGCCACTAGACTCCATGGCTCACTCTTACAGGGGCTTTTTCGGTGCACACGACCCTCTCGACCTAGACGTGAGGCGTGGGTCTCACCTTGTCCATCCCCAGGAGGGCAGGCTCGTCTCTGCTGTATTATCCCCCGGGGGCTTCCCCTTGCTATTATCCTCCACCCTTCCCCTAGAGAGACTTCCACAGCCAGGCAGGCCCAACTCCGGCCTTTGTGCTGACACGTTTCCCTTCCCCTGTGCACCGTTGGCCCTGAGGTGCACCCTGGCTCCTTTAGCGACTGGGGCGTGTGCAGAGCCGGTCCCACCAACACCTGCCTTTTGGCCCACAGGACCGGACGGCAAAGATGTCCGTTCTCCATAGCTAGCTACAAGCGCCTCTTTAGCAACGGCTCCATCCCCTGGCGGGAGGGTAACGGGTCTCCGTTCAGGGCGTCCCCAGCAGAGTTTGCGTGCTGGGCTCCGGGGCTCTGAAGTCAGGAAGGATCCCAGTGCTGTGAGCCCTTCGCACATGCTTTTGCTGGCCACACAGGCCTGTCTTTGTGCCGGGCCCTCTGCACCCCTTCCCTGACCCAGGAGCCTGGGGCAACACCCTGCCTGCCAGGGAGATCAGCTCCCACCCCTGCCTGGCTGTGCCTCACCCGGTGAGAGCTGCGCAGCGGAATGGGGGGCAGGCAGCAGCAGAGGACGCAGCCCTGGCCTGGCCTGCGATGCTTCCGAGAATGGGGGCCGGAGCCAAGACAGGAGACAGCCAGTGCCCCCGGGAGCTGACGGCCTGCCAGACCTCTCCCTCCAGCAGCTCTGCTCGCGGCACGGCCGCGGCCGGGGACTGGCCCGTGCAATGCCGGAGGTCAGACTAGACGATCCCAGTTGACTCCTTCTGACCTTGGAGCAGGGATCGATGAAACCTCCAGGGACCCAGGTTCGTTATGAACAACCCGCGGGTGGAAGCAGCTGCAGCTGAAAACGCCCCCCACGACTGAGGGGGTTGGATGGAAGATCTGGACCCGTCTGGGTTTCAGTGGCGCTGGAAGAACAGCAAAAGTGTGGGGGGCGCAACCCCAACAGCCCATATTTGAGTGGTGCCGCAACCCCCCGCCCCAGCTCCCGAGGCCATGCACCCCTCCGGAGTGCCAGCGGAGAACAGCCCTCACCCCCCAGCACCAACCAGCCTTTTGCTGCACCCCTTTAAAAAGGGGGGTCAATGGCTCTTTGTGTCCCCCAGCACTCATGCCAGGTTTAACCCTAGACTGGACCAGTCGCGGGGCCCACCTGGTACCACCTCGGAGCCCTGTGCAGTGCAGCACCGAGGCGGAGCCCTGTGCAGAGTTAAAGGGCGAGGCCGAGGAGCAGCTCAGAGGCTCTCGAGCCAGGAATAGCAGGCCTCAGGCAAGCTCTCCTCCCGTACAGCATGGTCTGGCCCGGGGGGGGCTGCCTCTCCCCGGACGGATGCCGTCACCAGCTCCCTCAACCCAGGGCCTCTTTGTGGCCCCAGCTGTCTGGTGGTTTTGTGATGTGGACATCCGAGCAGGAACTAGATGGCGACCCAGGGCCTCTTTTAACACTGCTTTTCCCTGCTCTAGCACCCCCCATTCAGTGACCCCTGAGTGCACCTGCCCCATTACTGAGCCTCATCGCCCCGCTGCAAGGCACACGCCAGCCCTGCCCGCTTTGGGCTGAGAGCCGGTCTCCAGCCCTGGCCCGTGCAGCGGGGAAATCAGATGTGACATTTCCCACCAGGCTTGTGTTTCACAATCACGTTGGCTCCCTGCCCGAACCAAGCCTCTTCGTGAGCCCCGGCCCCACCCCGCCCTGTGACTCAGGCCTATATAATCCAGCAACCTGCAGTGACTGAAAGCATCGGCTTCTGCAGCCCTAGCACATCCCCCCGCAGAGCCTGCTTTCGCAATGGGGTCAGGCAGCGAAGCCTGCGTAGCAGCAGCAAACTCCCTGAGGTGTGCGGCTTAAACAACAGCAGGAGCTAGGCGGGGGTGATGGTTTCCTCCCATAGCCACTGAAGCTGTGGAGTGAGTCCAGAAGCTCCCTAGGGCTAAATTCTCAGAGCTGAATCAATGGGACGTACACCAAGGTAACCGGGGCCAGACTCGTTCCCTTAGGACAATGACACGGGCCCAGGTGGATCATCTGGAGAAACCGACCTTAATAACGTCCGTTAATAAATGAAGGGGAGAAAGCTGGGATCTGCTGGAGAACGACTTGCAAGCAGAAGGGAGGTGACACCCATCAAATAAAGGATTCCGTTCCCACCCCCTCGGGATGAAGAGGCAATAGGCCAATAGCCTGACAGGTGGGGAAACTGAGGCACAGAGCAGCAAACGGACGCACCCAAAGAGGAGTCTGGAGTTCTTGGTACCCAGTCCTGTGCTCAGACCACACCTTGCTGCCGGGGCGCCTGAGCCAAACCCCCTTCAGGTAAATGAAAAGACCCCTGCCAGCTGTAGGCCTGAGCCCTGCACGGGCCTGGTCCAGATGCCTGTCTAGACAGTCACAGGACTTGGACTCAGACACCTTGTGTCCCGAGGCAGTGCAGGGCATGGGGATGGGGTGCTCAGCATTGCTTCAACCTCCCGTGTAAGAAGGGAGCTTGTTTCCTGTGGCGCAGCTTGCTGCTGGCTCCTCCCTGTGCCAGCCGGGGCCTGCACCCAGCCTCCGGGGCTGCTCGGCTCGGCCCAGAGCTCGGCTGAGAGGCAGCATTTAGCAAGAGACGTGCAATCCACTCTCAGCTCCACCAGCTAGACAGCACCACTCTGACCTGCCTCCAGACCCTGGGGACAGGGGCTGCGAACCTGCAAAGCACTGTGTATGCCGGCAGAGCGGAGGGGCCGCAATGAGAGACAAGCAGATAAGCAGGGAGGGGCAGAAGACCCTGACGGGAAGGGCAAGAAGCTGGGGGGACGCCGACACCCAGGACTGAACCGGGACAAAAAGCAGCAGAAGCTGGGTCTGTAACAGTGGCACATAGTCTGTGGCTCCAGCAGCAAGGCGACATGACACACGCTGAGCCATGGGTCAGACCTACGCGCCGTGCGCTGCTTTCAGCTTTCTGAAAAGCCCGCGGTGGGGCCTGCCTGCACCACGCCAACAGAGGCCTGGTTTTCAAGGCTAGAAGGAACCGTTGTGGTCGTCTGGGCTGGGCTCTGCAGAGCACAAACACAGGTGTAATGGCGTAGCCAACGTCTTGGTGCCAGAAGCCGCAGGGGAAATAGGTGAAGCATGGAGCCCTAACATGAGTACGTGACCCTGCCGTTCCTCTTCCTCCCACTGCCGTTCCTCTTCCTCTGTGCATCCACACACTGGCAACAGAGGGAGGTGGTTGCAGAGACGGGGCCAGCCTGCTGCGACGGGGCACTGTGGAGGGGCAGAGTCTGCCTGGTGCCAGGAAACGGGTAGCACATTTCAAGGGCACTCAGCAGTTGCAGGGCTAAGCGGTTTCGTCGGTCAGGGAAAGAGCCAGTGTGCTCACCCAGTCTTGCTGCAGGGTTGAGCTGGATTTCCCGGGTGCAGCAGGGATCAGCTGCAGCTGGAGGGAGGACCCTGGGCTGGAGGGAGCAGCGGCCTGAGAGGAGGTGGCAAAACCCACGTGGCTCTGAGGAAGATGGGGAGCCAGTCGCCTGTCTCCATTAGACCGGACATGTATCTTGGCCCTGCTGACTGGTGTCATCTGTACAGACTAGGGACGCCTCAGGTTGGGCCCCCTGGGCTCCCGGTCCCCACCCCGGTGCTGTGCTGGCGTCCCCCTCACCAGGGCCCCAGTGACTCTTGCTGTGATGGTATTTTTCCTTGATCCCCTGTTCCCGCAATTCCTGGCAGAGTTTGTACTGGGGTCTTCCTCCGCTGGGCCGCCTCAGCCCTGCCCCAGTGCCTAGCGTCTGATGGGCTGAACTGACAATGGGGCAGACGGAGAGTCTCTGCAGTATCTAGGCAGGAGCCGAGGCTGGGGCCCTCGCTCACTCTCTGCTCTGCCCCAGCTGGCTACAGGGCAGGAGCTGCAAAGGAAAGCAGCAGTCGGCCACCTTGAGCCACATTAACGCTGCCACTCCAGAAGAATCTCTCTACCCACCACTTCCTGCTGTAACCAGCCAGTGCTAGCAGGATCCCAGCCAGCAGCGTTGCTCCTACTGTGGACCTAGCCTGTCTACACTACAAGCGCTACCAGGGCACAGCTGCAGCACCCGGGGTGCAGATGTTTCCTCAGTCGATGGCAGGTTTCCCATGCTGTAGGACCTCCATCTCCACACGCAGCAGAATGCTTCCATCCGCTGCACCACATCTCCCCCAGGGGTTAGGTCGACTTAAACATGGTGCTCAGGGGGGATGATTTTTTTATACCCATGAGCAGCGTAGTTCGGTCAATCTAAATTGTATGTGTAGCCCAGAGCTCTGAGAGCCCTGGCTGGCAAGGGACTCCCAGCACCGACACCCAGTGTCCCAGGCTGGTGCTGAGTGACCCTGGAGGCTGCAAGGGGAGAGGAGGCTCCTTCACGGGCCCTTTCACCATCGCAGTCACTTTGTGTTTCAGTGTCATTCACTGGCCAAGCCCCACGGCTTCTCCGAGCCATTGGGGCCCCTTCTGGTGAGATCCAAACTGGTTTGCTCGTCACCGACACAGACTGCTGCTCACTGCACCAGTGGAGTGGCCCCAGCCAAACCATCTACTCCCCCCATGCTCCATCTGTTTGTTTTGTCCACCTGTTGTGTCTTGTCCTACGTTGAGATGGGAAGCTCCTGGGACAGGGTCTGTCCTCACAACGTGTGTACAGTGCCGAGCGCAGCGGGGCCCCAAACTCCCAACTGGGGCCTCTAAGCATCAATGCAATTCAAACAAACAACTGCCACCCAAACACGTTCACACCCACTGCCACTCCCGACAGGTCCACACAGGATCCTCGAGGGGAGTCGGGTGTGTGTATGCTCTAAAATCCCAGATCAAACCTACCCCTCCTTCTCCACAAGGGTCTAGAGCCCCTCCAGCCCTGCCAACCCCCCTACTCTGTCTTTCCTCCAGCACTGGCTTCTCTCTCTGCTCCTCCCCAGACACAGGCTCCACTGCCCATTCATACCCTCCTCCATTAGCGTTAAAAGGCCCAGCATTAAGAACTTGGCCTCCAGCATGTCTCTTAACTCCTTGAGCCCCAGTACACAACAGCTTCCATTGCAGCTATATAATAAGAAAGGCGATGGTCAGAAGCCAGCGTATAGAGGAACTTGCTATGCAAGGGCTGTAGTGATTAGCGTGGGGGTGGGACGGGTTGAGAATCAGGATTCCTGGGTTCTATTCCTGACTCTGCACTGACTTGCTAGGTGATCTTATGCACGTGTGCTCATGACTCAGTGCTGAGACCAGATTTCTGCTTTGGGCAGCTGGGGGAATCCAGAGGGATGTGCTTGAGACGTGACCATCCAGTCACATCCAATCACAGAATAACTAGGCAGGTCAAAAAAGAATTTGAAGAGCAACTAGCAAAAGGCACAAAAACTAACAGCAAAAAAAAAAAAAAAAGTAAGTACGTCCAAAACAGGAAGGCTGCCAAACTGGGGCCACTGGACAATGGATGTGCTAAAGGAGCACTCAAGGAAGACAGGGCCAGAAGCTAAATTAATTCTTTGCACAGGTCTTCCTGGCTGAGGATGTGAGGGAGATTCCCACGCTTGAACCATTCTTTTTAGGGGACAAATCAGAGGAACCGTCCCGGATTGAGGTATCGATAGAGGAGGTTTCGGAACAAATGGATAAAGTAAACAGTAATAAATCACCAGGACCAGATGGTATCACCCAACAGTTCTGAAAGAACACAAATATGAAATTGCAGGGTCCCCAAGGATCTGTACTGGAGCAGTGCTGTTCAGCATATTCATAAATAATCTGGAAAAGAGGGTAAACAGTGAGGTGGCAACGTTTTCAAACAATACAAAATTTCTCTAGATAGTTAAGTCCGAAGTAAACTGCAAAGAATTACAAAGGGGGCTGGGTGACTGGTCAAAGAAATGGCAGATGAAATTCAGTTTTGATAAATGCAAAATAATGCACATTGGAAAACATTATCCCAAACATACATACAAAATGATAGGGTCTAAATTAGCTGTTACCACTCAAGAAAGAGATCTTGGAGTCATCGTTAGTTCCCTGAAAACACCCACTCAATGTGCAGCAGCAGTCAAGAAAGTGAACAGAAAGTTTGGAAGCATGAGGAAAGAGAGAGAGAATAAGATAAAAAACAGCATAATGTCACTATATAAACCCCTGGCACACACATCTGGAATACTGCATGCAGATCTGGTTATTCCATCTCCAAAAAGAGATATTAGAATTGGGAAAAGTGCCCAAGGGTCTGACCTGAAGATTCTCACCGAGGGGATGACCACGCTGGAGGGGTAGGTGACTCCCCCAAGGTCACACAGCTGGTCTGTGGCAGAGCCGAGCCTGGAGCCCAGGTTTCCTGACTCTCCAGGCCAACTCCCCAGCCAGGGCTCACGCTACCTCCCCAGCAGTTTCCACTGGGCGGGCTTGTGACCCTGGTCTCAGAGCTACCGGGGCTCCCTCTTCCAATGCAAAGCTTCAAAGGACCCACCTCCCCACCCTGCCCCAGTCCTAGGCACTCGGGCCTATGAAATACACAACATGGAAACCAGCAGGGAAAGGGGAGGGGAAAGGCAGGGTGGCGCTCCTCATCCTCCCTGGGGCGTAAGGCCTGTCCTGACAGCAAATGGCTAGGCTCACCCAGGCCCCGGGGACTCGCAACAGGAAGGCAGAGAGGCAGCCGGAGAACAGTGACGTGCCCCCCCCGGGTCCAGCTCAGGAACTGCCGTGCGCCAACTCAGGCTTCTTATAGGCAGCCCTCCCCCTGGAGATTGTCCACCTGTCCCCGCTCCCTTCACTCCCCCCAGCGGGGCCGGGCCAGCCTCTCAGCTAAGGGCCACCGCGACTCCTTCTCGGGATGACCCTGACTGGGGCAACCCCCAGCACTGGGCTGAGAGGAGCCCAGCTCTCCTTTCCACTCAGGGCCTGCCCTCACTGCAAAGTTCACTGCAGCTATGGCTTGAGTAGTGCCCGTGCTGCAAGTCCCATCCACACATGCAAACCCATGGCTGCAGCGGGCTGGTGCTTTTAACTCAGGGCGGCCTGTCAGGGGACAGAGAACTCATCAGCTGCTAGCATGAGCGCTCTGTAGTGGGGACAGGACACAGACTAGCTCCGCTCAGGGGCCACTAGTGCTCCAGGGCCTTCCCGCAATTCCCCTTTGTGGCCAGAAAGGACAGACAAGTTCCCCCACGCTTCCCACTGCAGCACTAAGCACCGTGGGATGCACCCCCAGAACCCCTCGCGCCACACGAGCGAGAGCAGCGCCTGTGCGGACGCAGCCGCTCGAGTGTCGTGTTGCAGGGTGGAGGCCCCCTCAAGCTGGGCTAACTCCAGACAGATGAATCGAGTGTAGAGAACTCAGCGCTGCGCTGAAAACCCCTAAGAGAGGGACCCAGGGACTCTCCAAGCAGCCTGCGTCCTCCACGTTCTCCTGTGCCCATGTGCGGGCAAAGGAGGCAGCTGAGTGGGCCGCCACAGAGGAACACAGGTTCTCTCCCCGCTCGGGGTAAAGTGTGGTGATGGGAAGGAGGGAGAAAAGGGAGGGCAGACGAGTCTAATTCACAGAGCACCTCTGCCCCATGCAGGTTCCTGGGGCACGGGTGTCACCAGCCCTTCCCACTCTGCTGGGGTCACGGCTGGAGTTTGCTCTTTGTTCTCAGTCGGGTCCGGTGCAGCTCATGGCAGCGCCAGCCTTTGGCATTAAGAACCTGCACCCTGCACACACGGGTGCACGGTTTGTGCGTGTCGGGGAGGGGATGCTCGTACGTGAAGTGCTGGCCTGGGGCCCCCGCCCCACAGCTCCTTCCCTGAGACCCCACTGCCCGCCTGAAAGCTCCTTTTCGCTTTTGTGCTCCTTGTTCTTGTGCTGCGGGCGTGCAGCAGGGCCCTGGGGACTCCTACAAGCCCATACCTGGCTCCTTTCCCCACCTGGGCTCCCTGGCCCGCCAGGCATTCGGCTGGTGATGCGCTGACATCTGCTGGTGAGGCCCAGTCATTACACTGACGCCCAAGTCACTGCCACGGCCCCTGGTTCCTTTGAGGTCTCTAGCGCAGGTGCCACCTGCAGGCCAGGGGTCCGGGCTGTCCCTGCAGTAGGTGACCAGACGGGAGCTGATGCTGCTTGCTCTGCCTTACCACCATTAATCCAGCCTCCAACCCACAGAGTCATTAGCACCATTTTAAAGAGAAACTGAGGCACGCGGGAACGCCGATCTGCCCCAAGTCAGAGCGGGGGTTGAGGGTGACAGCGGATCCAGCCGGTTTTGTGGGTGTCTTTTCAGGGCTTTGTCTGTGTATGTCTGTCACGCGGGCTGCATTAGGAGGGGGGGG
>ML675706.1:290918-382126 GCA_007922155.1 Mesoclemmys tuberculata
CCCGCCCGCCCGCCCGCGGAGACGCGCCATGGCGCACAAAGCCCGGCCGGGCGGCGAGGCGCTGAAGGTGGTGGCCCGGTGCCGCCCCATGAGCCGCAAGGAGGAGGCCGCGGGCTACGAGAGGATCCTGGCGATGGATGTGAAGCTGGGGCAGGTCACCCTCCAGAACCCCAAGGCGGCCCCCGGGGAGCTGCCCAAGACCTTCACCTTCGACGCCGTGTACGACGCCAGCTCCAAGCAAGCCGACCTGTACGACGAGACGGTCCGGCCGCTGATCGACTCCGTGCTGCAGGGCTTCAACGGGACCATCTTCGCCTATGGCCAGACAGGCACCGGGAAGACCTACACTATGCAAGGGGCCTGGGCGGACCCGGAGAAGAGGGGGATCATCCCCAATTCCTTTGAGCACATCTTCACTCACATCTCCCGGTCCCAGAACCAGCAGTACCTGGTGAGGGCCTCGTACCTGGAGATCTACCAGGAGGAGATCAGAGACCTCCTGGCGAAAGACCAGAGCAAGAAGCTGGAACTGAAGGAGAACCCCGAGACGGGGGTTTACATCAAAGACCTCTCCTCGTTTGTGACCAAGAACGTCAAGGAGATCGAGCACGTCATGAACCTGGGCAACCAGACGCGGGCGGTGGGCAGCACCCACATGAACGAGCACAGTTCCCGGTCCCACGCCATCTTCGTCATCACGGTGGAGTGCAGCGAGACCGGCCTGGACGGCGAGGACCACATCCGGGTGGGCAAGCTCAACCTGGTGGACTTGGCGGGCAGCGAGCGCCAGAGCAAACTGGGGGGAGGCCAAGGGGAGAGGCCCAAGGAGGCTTCCAAGATTAACCTCTCCCTCTCGGCTCTGGGCAACGTCATCTCTGCCTTGGTCGACGGTAAGAGCACCCACGTCCCTTACAGAGACTCCAAGCTAACCCGCCTCTTGCAGGACTCCTTGGGCGGCAATGCCAAGACTATCATGGTGGCCACCCTCGGCCCTGCCTCTCACAGCTATGACGAGAGCTTGTCCACCCTCCGGTTCGCCAACCGGGCAAAGAACATCAAGAACAAGCCCAGGGTCAATGAGGACCCGAAGGACACCCTGCTGCGGGAGTTCCAGGAGGAGATCACCCGGCTGAAAGCCCAGCTGGAGAAGCGAGGGATGCTGAGCAAGAAGAGGAGGAGAAACAGCCGGAGGAAGAAGGTGCTGGACGGAGAGGGCGTCACAGAGGGCGAAGGGGAAGAGGACAACGAGGATGGCCTGGAGAAGAACATGGAGAATTACTTGCAGGAGCAGAAGGAGAGGCTGGAGGAGGAGAAGGTGGCCATTCAAGATGACCACAGCCTGGTGAGCGAGGAGAAGCAGAAGCTGCTGGAGGAGCAGGAGAGGCGGATCGAGGCTCTGAGGAAGGAGCAAGAAGCCACTGAGCTACTGGCCGTGAAGTACAAGGTAAATGTCTCTGTGCTCGCTGCACAAGCCGGGGTTTGCATGGCACAGCCGGGGCAGGGCCCTGCGTCTCTAGCCTAGCTGGCACGCTACATCCTACCGGCCCATGCGGGGCATTGCATTGCGTCGTGGGCGCGTTCTGTCTATGGCTGCCCTGGGCCATGGATTCCTTTACCTGGCCTAGCCAGGGGCTGCCCTGTCACATGCTGCCTTGCTTGCCTCTTGCTGGGAGTGGTCGGGGAGGGGGGAGCAGTTTGGCTGTAGCTGACGCACTCATCAGTGGGATGAGTTTGGTACCCGCTGCTCAGTCCCCTGCAACCAACAGCGCTGCTTGTGTGCTACGATGATATTGCAGATTCATACCCTCGACCGTAGAGGTGACCTCCCAGATACGCATTGGCCAGCAGAGCCGGAGGGCCGATGACAACCAGTTGGAGCCCACGGAGCCAAACGACTCCTATTGTCTTCCACCCCGCTTCCGGCAGGCGGTGACTGGTCTGTGAGCTGGGAGATGCAGGCCCCTCGCACCAGCAGCCTTTCGGACACCTCACCACCCCTGTTGGAGCCCTAGTGGTGCCCACACACTAGGCCTTCCCCATGCTGGCCCCCCCCCCCCCCCTGCTTGACCTCCCCCAGCCCATAGATCCGAGCAGTCCAGGCGTGGGAGTGGGTTTCATTTTACTCAGTGCTGGCTCTGTTGCCGCCGCTGAGCCGAGACTGTTGCTCTGTTTGCAAGCGAGCCCTGCTGCCCCTGAGTGGGAGCCGGTGACTGGGACAGTGTGTAACTGGGGCGTGGCGCACGGTCTGAAAGACAGCGCTCACCCCCAGCGCATGCAGCGCCCTGGGGAACACTGCCCCTGGGGAATGGCAGAGGAGGGACCTACCCTGGCTCTGTGCTTTCTAAGCTTAGTCCAGCTAGGACGCTCCAGCCACAGCTCTCCCATCACTGCCAAGGGAGCTCCACGCCATCGCCTCCAGCTGGGTAAACTGAGGCACAGAGCAAGGCAAGCAAGGGTCACACAGCAAGTCTGCTGTGGAGCTGGGTAAGAACCCAGGAGTCCTGACTCTCAGCCCCATGCTCGGTCCATTAAACCACAGCTGCCCTTCCTCTGGTTTCTCTGATTCGTGTTTGGATAGACTCCCCTGCCCCGAATGTCCCAGGCCGGAGGTCCGACCCAGCGCCCCTGTGCCTCCCCCTCCCCAGACCCAGCAGCTGGGGGCTGTGGTTCTGGTAGAAGCAGCACCTCTGCCCGGGTACCTGACCCAGCCTTTAGGAGAGGGGCGCGCCGGTGCGCCCGTCTGAGTGCAGAGCGCCCTCGCCCAGCAAGGGGCCGGCGGGGCTTTGCCATCCAACCCCTGCCCCCCCCCACACACACACGAGGGTGGAGACCCCTGCAGGCCCTGGGCCCCTGCAGACTGCCTCCTCCCTTCTTGTCTCGGTAGTGGCGGGGGGGGGGTGTAGCTGGTTTCTCCTGACACCTTGCCCCGTGTTTCTCTTCGTGTCGCCCCTGGGGTGTGTTTGGGGCTGGAAGGGGGGGTTGAGGATCAGGTGGTGTTGGCCAGTGAGTTAATGCTTTATGGGCCGGAGGAGACAGTTGTGGTTCCTTAACTCCTGGCAGCGCAGTGCCCAGACCCGCATGTTGGGGGCGATCTGTTTGGAGGTGCTCATGCTGTGCCTCGGGGGGGCGGAGGTTGGTCAGGATTCCTGAAGGCCCCTGGCTGGCAAGCTTGGGCTGCAATCAGCAGAAATCCTTGATGTTGAGCAACCTCTCTTAGAATCCTGCAGGGCCCTGTGGGTTTCCAGGGGGATGCTGTGGCCCAGGGGCATTGGGAGCCCAGGGCAGAGCTCCTGCTGAGGGACCAGGCGCAGCAGCAGATCAGTCTGGCGTTGAGGGGCCCGCTGGGCCAGTGTGTCAGGGCCGCAGATGTAGTGCTGCATCAGAAAGGCAGCTGTCAGCCCCAAAGAGATCTCGGCTGTGCACCCACGACACACATGAGAAGGTTGCCCACTTGGCCTGGATCTGGCCAGGAGCAGCCAGGCCGTGCTGCCTAGGGCAGGGACCATCCCACGGAGCAAATGCCAGATTCCTGGGGGCCTGCACCGGGCTTGATCAGTACCAAGGGCGTCAGCTGATCACCACAGTGGACAAGGAATCACCCCAGTCTTGCCCAGCTGACATGGGGCATTTTGGAGTGGGCGTTGCCTTTCCCTAAAGTGTCACGTACTAGCTGCTGCCAGAGACCAGACTAAGATGACCACAGTCTGAGCCGGTCGGGCATATCCTGTGTGCCACTGTAATTCAGTGTGATTAACTCGCATTGTTTGGAGCAGGCTTGGGGGGGAAACAAGGAGGGGCAGCTGATGAGGGCTCGGTGCCTTGGTTGAGCAGCGCCATGTGTTGAAAGGGGAGGATCCCAACCCTGGAGCCGTGGGGAGGGCTGCAGGTCGGGAGTGAAGGTCCTGGGCAGAGCTCTGGCTGGGGAGCCCCAGGCTGGACGAGCAGGGGAGCTACGGACTGAGTTTGCGATGCATCAGCAGATCGTAGGGGGAGGCGTCAAAACAGGGCTGGGATAGCGGGGTGCTCAGGAAAGGGGCACTTCCAGGTTTGCTGAGCCTTGCTCTGCGCTTTGTTTGGCTCAACTTCTCTTCGTTTTTGCGACAGTAGGGGCCACAGGCGTCCCTTGATCTGTGCGCTAATGTGCCTGCCGCTGGAGAGCTTCCTCCCAGAGGAGGCAGAGCAGCGTGCGGGGGAGTTCACTGGAAGGGAACGTGCAGTCGGTCTCAAATCCCCCACTCGCTGTCCAGGAACAAGGGCTGATGGGGACTGATCGCTGCGGCCCCTCGCCTTCCAGATCCTGCGTGTGCCAAGTGGGAGGGTGTGAAAGATGCACCAAGCCTGGGGCTGGAGCCTCCCCCATGGGAGTTTGCTCTGCAGGTTATGGGGCAGGACTCAGGTGCTCTCCTTTCGGGAGCGAGGGTCCTTGGTCCGAAGAATCACCTGTGAGCAGACAAGCTCAGAGCAACGGACTGGTACTGATTCCACGCAGGCCCGGGCCGTGCTGTGCGAGCCCGTACCACCTTCCTGCCCCCCAGTGCCTTACAGTACCCCACAGAGCCCTCAGTCTGTACAGAGGGTTTGGGGTCCCTCCGCAAACTTGGTCCAGGCTCTCTGAACACGGCACCCCAGTCCTTTGCCTCCAGTCTCCTGGTCTCCACAGATCCTCTTGGGTACCTCCAACCCTCGGGCCTGCGTCGGGTGGCGGGGGTCGGCAGCCTCTCGGCATCCCTGTTCTTGCGTGCTGTGCCCTGCAGCCTCTCCTGCGCTGGGGGTAGCTTTGGTCTGACTCAGCCCCAGGCTCTTTGTTCTCCTGACGTTGGCTGCTAACACCCCTGTGTTTTGGAGTCTGCCGTGCAGCCCCTCCCTGCGTCCTGGCAGCGTCTCTCTGCGTCTGGCCCCAGTCCCCATCTTGGCCTCAGGTGGGTTTCCAGACTGGTACCTCTGGTGTGTGCTGATGGCTGCTTGTTAACTCGCTCCCCTCCCCCCCAATCCCACTCTCCGTCTCCCTCCATCACCGTCCCAGCTATGCATGGTCTGGCCCGGTCCCGGAGGCCTGACTCAGTTCATATTCTGGTCACCTCCGTGGGCGTGAGTCAGACGACGGGACGCAGCCCAGTCTTGCCGTCTGGGTCATGGGGCCTGCGGTGTCCTCCTGCGTTAGGCTGCAGGCTGCATTGCTGCTGGGGGTGCCCTTGGCCTGGCCTTTCTGGCGGCTTGCCCACTTCCTTCCTGCTCTCATGCTGGGGGCAGCTCCTCCCTGCCGGCAGAGGCAAACGGGGGCTGCCTGGTTTGCACACGCTGCCCCCTCGACAGGATGCTCTGATTCCAGCTCGGAAGCTGGTCCTGAATCGGGGACTTGGACACAGCTTCTACGGGCAGCCAGGGTGGGGCTTGCAGAGGAGTTGGGCTACAGCCTCCTGGGCGGGCTAGGCTGGCATTGCCACGGGGGTAGCTCTCAGCTTTATGTGTACATGGGCTGGGGCAGCGGGCGGGGCACTGGGTGTATGTGTGAGTCTCTGGAGAGGGCCTGCCATCCGGCCCAGTGTTTGCAGAACGGCCTGATTGCGCCCCACTGTTCCATAGGCGGCTAGCACCACCCTCCGCACCCGCAAGCAGACAGACCCCCACCCGGGAGCTGGGTTCTGCAGCCTTGTCTCACTGGGCTGAACCCTGGCAGCCCATGGTCCCCCAGGGCCAGGCGCTGGGTGCGTTTCTGCAGCCTGGGTGTTCTGTAGCTAGCGTGGTGCCTCAGAGAGGCTGAACCGCCAACCTCACCCGCCCCGCTGTGCAGATCCGCGGCTCCTGCCCATCCCCATCAGCACGGCTGGTGCTTGAGGGTGTTGAGAGAGACTCCAGGCTCCCCCTCCGGACTGTGAGGCCGAGCCTCCGTGCACCAGCATCCCAGCCATCCAGCGGTGCTGCTGTGACCCAGCTGTCCCAGCCCCATAGCAGTTCATGCTGGAGCAGAGGGTCTGGTGCAGGCCAGACTCTGTGGCAGGTTACAGTAGCACCAGTGCAAGAGGCAGTAGGCGCTGGCTGGTGCAGCTGAGGTCGTAGGGGACGTTCAGAGAAGAGGGGTGGGAGGCGGGTTCAAGTCCCTGCTTGGGTACAGTGTCCTGTGTGACCTTGGGTGGGTCTCTGCTCCCCAGGTGTACAATGGGGGTAATATCCCTCCCCCCCACCGGGGTTGGGGGGATAAATAAATAGGTGATACTCTGGTGATGGCGATCAGGTAGGCACCTTAATTAGACTAAGCTGGTCCAGGCATCCTGGGAGGCCGGGCTCCTGCTAGTAATGGCAGCTTCTCGTTCCCGAGGGGCAGGTGGCAGGAGCTTTGAGGGGTGGAAGCTCCTTCCTTCAGAGAGTCCCTGCTGCCTGCCTAGCCGTGGTCTCGGGTTCACCTCCCACTCTCCCTCGTTGGTGGCCGCTCCCTGGGCTGCGTTTACTTCCTCCGGGGGATGTCGGTGCATCTCGGAACCGGGCTTTTGGGCGGTGTAACTGCTGCGCAGCTCGAAGCAGTGGGGTGTTTTGTAGGAACTACAGAAATGATGCGCTCTGCTGGCAGTGTGACAGAAGGGCACGTTTTGGGGTGGGGAGTTGGATATTTAAACTAGACTAGAGAGAGTGTTTCCCTCCAGACTGGGGATTTTCGGGCAGGTCGCTGATGTGGTCAAAGGGGTGTTGATTCTAGCAGCTGGCTCCGTGGAATCCGCTCCACCCCAGGAGACATGATGTGTCTGGCCCAGGGCCACCCTGTGTCCTTTCACTGCTGAGAAATGAGAGCGACAGGGATCTGCAGCGCCTTCCCCTTTGTACCACTTTCTTCTCCTGTTGCAGGACTCTGCCAGTCGGGCGTCACCTTTTGTTTGCACTTCTGTTGTATGTGGTTATTTGTACTGCAGTAGTGTCCAGGGGCCCGCTGTGCTAAACACAGAACAAAAAGACAGTCCCTGCCCCAAGAGCTTACAATCTAAATATAAGGCAAGAGACACCAGCTGGATATAGACAGACAGCCGGGGGAGCCCAAGGAAATGATCAGACAATACTGGACAGCGTGGTAAGCTGTGGTCTCAGCACGCCAGCTGCCAAACCGTTGTCAAATTTTCATGGACATTGTAGCAGAGAAGTGTTATAAGGAGGATTATGATGGGGCGTTGGCCCCACACTGGCCTCTGAGGAGTTAATAGCTCCCTAGGGATGCTGCACAGGCAGCAGCCAATTAGAGAGGGGCTGAGAGGAGCCGCCAATCAGGGCCTGGCAGGCCCATATAAGAAGAGGTGCAGGCCAGAGTAGGGTCTGTTACTCCCTGGAGCTCAAGGAGGGAGGACTGGGAGCCGGCAGGCAGGAGGAAGCGAGCACCCTAGACAGAGCAGTGCTGCTAGCAGGGACCGGGGGAGCTAGAGAGAGCTCCTGGCTGGCTGCTGGGATTTACAGGCTGAGGCCCTGAGGCAAGGGTGAAGAAGATGTTGGAGCATGGAAAAGTGGCCCAGGGAAAGGTACTGAGGCGTTGGAGGGACTCGGCATGTGGCTGCCAACTACAAGGTCCCTGGGCCAGGACCCAGAGTAATGGGCGGGCCTGGATTCCCTGCTCCCCCCTCACCAATAGGGAGGTGGCGGGACAGTTGGACGCTGCGGTCCTTGGAGTGATGTGGGTCCAGGAACAGAAGTGACAGCAAGTAAGGCACCACCGGGAGAGGGTGTACTGACCTCAGAGCTAATCCCCAAGACAATCCGCAGGAGGCACCAGCGTGGTGACTGGAGCCCCGCTACGTGGTGGAGAATGCGGGCACACGGTCAACCCAATCTCAGGGGAGGATAGAGGAGGCCATGAGGGCAGGGGCCATTGCCCGTCACAAGGATGTGAGAGGCTGAGAGACGCTGAAGGTGGATGCAGTGGAGCCAGGGTATGCAGAGGCCGCCTTTGCAGAGAGTTCTTGTGTCCTCCCGGGATGGAATCCGTACCCTTGTGGAAAGGGGCTAACCAGCAGCAAGGGCGGATTCAGGCCCTACTGCAGCAGGTACTCAAAACCCAACTGAGGCAGTGTGGGGCCCTGGAGCACGTGCAGCCCTACGTGGCACAGTTAGCTGAGTGGCAACGGTGTGGTATACTCAAGCTCCTGTGGAAAGAGGTCACTAGAAGCTACCGAGAGCGAGAGGAGAAGCAAGACACCAGGGCGAGGTGGCCTGTGGGCGACAGGGGTCCTTGAGGACGTAGTGCCCCTACCGAGATGGGGCACAGAAACCTCACCCAGAGAGGGGAGTGGAGAGAGGCTGTGAAGGGCCTAGGCAGTGAAGTCGTTGGTGTTTGGTGTGATGGAGAAAGGGATTCCAGTGGAGGGCTGTGACCAGAGAATGTGATCTTTGCAGCGGCATGCTAAATGGATAGGAGCAGGGCACGGTTGCATTTGTCAAGGCTACTGAAAGGAATGTTGCAGTAATTGAGACGCGAGATGAGAGCTTGATGAGAATTTTAGCTGCGTGGGTAGGAAGGGTCGTTTCTTAGAGATGTTCTGCAGGGAAAATAAGCAAGATTTACAGAGCAATATCCATATAACTGAAAAACCCACACCCCAGGTGAAGTGGTTATATTGACCTAATGCCCTTCCCCGCCCTTCCCAGGTAGACAGAGCTTCTCCCACCAACATAGCTACCGCCTCTCAGGGAGGTGGATTAACTAAGCTGATGGGAGAGTTCTCTCCTGTCTGCTTAGAGCATCTTCATTAAAATGCTACAGTGGCACAGCTGCATTGGTTTAAGTGTAGACGAGACCTTAGACACAACCAGGATGTGAAGACCCAGAGGGAGATCCAGTTCAAGATGATGCCCAGGTGATGGGCTCAAATGGAAGGAATCACAGTAGTTTTGTCCACAGTGGCTGATAAATGAGAGACAGGTGAGGGCTTGGGGCCAAAGATTAGGGACTTGGTTTTAGCCACGTTGAGCTTCAGCTACTGTCTGGATGTCCGTGAGGAGATGCTGGAGAGATTTCAGTTTGGGCAGAGAGCGACGGGTACGGAGGGGTGAGGCAGATCTGTGAGCTGTTTGCATAGAGACGACTGCAGAAGTGGTGTTTGCGTCCATTACCTAGGGAGCATTTCTTTGACCTCCTTTGGCCTCGTGCAAGCAGGCAAGATGAGATTTTTAGGAGCCATAGGGCTGCCCCAACATGTTGCAGTGGCCTCTAGAGACAGGCCATGGCTTCCTCCGGCTGGCAGCAGGCCGTTGGTGCATGCTGACGTCATCCCCTCTCGGAGCCTGGGCTGGGGGCAGGTGGGAGGAAGGGGGGGGCGCGTGTCGTGGAATGTGGCGTTGCTGTGAATGGAGTCCTGTTTCTGGCGCATTCGCTCACTCGTTTAACAAGCATGATACCCATTAGTGAGCGTTTCACCGCCTGCAGCCCATTGGGAGTGTGTGCTCCGAGCATAAAGGGCTGTTGTGCTCTAAGGAGAGCTACGCACATGCGCAGGCAGGAACACAGACACACAGGGACTCTCTCTCTCTCTCACACACAGTCACCCCGCCCCCGACTCTCTCTCTGTTCAGGTTGCTCACAAGTATTTTCCCACACCAGGCAATCAGACGTGAAGATCTCATTCACACCCAAGGCAATGCTGGTCCCTGAGCATTAACCCATCCCTGTCCCCACGCCCAGCCCTCCCTAACATACTCTTCTTCAAGACAGCAGTGCCATCTCCCCCCGGGCATAGCACCACCCCTTGGTGGGAGAGAGGGCAGTGACCATCCCAGAGTGCCCAACGTCGGGGCACTGTCCTTTCTTCCTGCTTTCAGTATCAGACCCTTGCGATGTCTCAGTAGCCTGCCTGGCTGGCAGCCACTGGGCCTAGCCTCCGTTTGATTTCGTGGTACACAGGAAGGCTCCGCTCCTTGAGCAGAAGCTGGCACCGCCCATGGGACATGAGGAGGGGAATTAAGCCTGTGGTCATCAATGACCTTGTGTGGTGAGGACCTACACAGCACCTCCAGCAGCGCTGCCTCCCTGGCCGTGTGCTGGGCCATTAGTGCATCGATGACTCAGGGGAGAGAGTGCCACTTATGTGCAGTTCCCAGGCACCTGTCGCAGAGGCACGTGGTATAGCCCGTTATGATTCCCACACCATTTCCTTCGTTCCCTCGATTCTTCCCCCTGGGGAGAAGCGAATCTCCCGCTCAGGCCAGGGCAGACCCCACTTCGGAGCCAATCTGTCTGGTGCTTCGCAAAGCTCAGGGCTCACTGGGAAATGAGGGGCTTTGATTCCCAGGGCTATCCCATTGGCTGGGGGCTACGTTCTTGGGCCCCAATTATGGCTCTGAATGGCTGCGCTGCCCTGGACCCAGAGCACCGTGTCTGACCCGGATCTGCTCTGGGCAGGGGAAGGGGAAATGAGCACTGAATGCAGCCTCCTGCAGCGATGAGATCCCAACTACTGCCACAGGGCAGGCTGTAACTTCTTGAAAGCCTCGTGAGGGCAGGAGAACCCGTCCCCTGCAAGTGCGGCGGCTCATCCCACCTCTGTTACACAGGGGCAGAAGGAAACTGAATCTTTCTGCAACATGGAGCAGATGAAGGCGTGTGAGTGCCTCAGGGTGGGAGGGAGCCAGGCAGAGAAGAGGGCTTCGTTCTAGTGCTCCCCAGCTTCTAGCAGAGAAGACTCAGAGGCAGAGTCCTTCCCAGGGACCCCTCTGGTTGGTCCGGAGGCACTGGAGACCACAAGAGGTTCCAGGGAGGGCGTGAAAAGGGGGCTGAACATTACTCAATCCGCCAGTTCCGCCTTCATTGAGAATGAGCCCAGCTCAGCCCCCCTGGAAGTAATCAGCTGCCTAAGTAGCTAGTTGGCAGCTGATAAGCTAAGGACACAGATAAAAGGATGTCAGAATTCGGATGCAGAAAGGGGCTGGAGCTAGGAGGCACCTGAGGAGAGGTGCGCCCCGGGAGAGGGATTGCGGGGGGCCCTTTCCAATAGATAGCCTGCCAGGAGCCCCTTGCTGCCGTGGCGCTTGAGGGGACCCTGCATCAGCCACAGACTGGCAGGAAGCAGCGCGTGGAGCCAGAACCTCCCGGGAACAAGCCCCAGCAGGATTCACTCTGTGAAAAGGGCCTGGGGGCAGTGGAAGGCAGAAAATGGCCCAGGGAAGCAGCACTGAGTCGGAGGACGCAGAGCATAGGTGCTTGGTAGGGGGTCCCTGGGCCAGAAACCCCAGTAGAGGGATGTCCGGGATGCCGGTACCAGCCACTGAGGAAAGGGATGTAAAAGGCTCTGATGCAAGGGGGGACACGGATGGGGCTGAAGGGCTGGGATAAAGTCTATTAATAGATGCCAAGGCCGGAAGAGGCCATCGTGATTGTGTAGTCTGATCTCCTGTATCGCATAGGCCCCTCAGTAATTCCTAGATCATCAGGTTTGTTTGCTGGGATTCTTCGTTAGCCTGGAAGGGGATGGGACTGGCCAGAGGGCAAAGCCGTGAGAAAGGGCAAACTACTGCAGGGTCAGAGGGACCACAAGGGCCATACAGGCTAGTGAGCGATACCCCGCCTCTCTCCTCCACGCACGTGTTCTTTAGAAGAAGCCAGGTGAACCAGCGAGCAGTGTGTTAGCTCTACTTGGGCCTAAGTGATGTCCGTTTGAACCGTACCAGGTGGGCTAGCTAGAGAACAAATTATTTGTGGTATAACTGATAACTAAGGCCAGGCAAATTCATTGTGAGAAATGGACTTAGCCTTGTACAGGACAGTGTGTGTTTGCAGTGCTTGCGAGACGTGTGCTCCCCGAATGATACTGCTGGAAAGCAGCAAGAGAACAGGAGTGCATCTAGTTCCAGCTGCACAGCGAGGTAGAAAGACCCACTGTAAGGAGAGCAAACGGCAGAGACCAAGTTCCGTTTGTTGTGAGTCTGCAGCCAATCACACCACAAAGGTGCACCGCAGAAGAGCTGTGGTGCCAAGCCTCCAATGAAAGCAGATGCTTTTTATAAAGTATGTTTGCTCTTAGTTCAAACAGCAAATAAATAATAACAACCTCTCAACCTACTGATGCAGCACAAAGCTCTGATGATGCAGAGAATTCTTTTGTCGAGCCTCTTCGTAAATTGACAAAGCAAGGCCCGGCAGCAGATTAGTGTGTGACAGTGGAAATGAACAAAAAGTGAATTGCACAGTAGATCTGAGCACGACATAATCGCTGCCAATCTGAGTAGTGATCACCTGATGGGAGTATGGAATAGTACGTTTTGTTTAACAGGTTCAAAATTAGTCCACGAGGGAAAGCGTAGGAAAGATACCACGCTGAGTTTGAAATAGTAAAATCTAAAGTCCCTTCGGAGCTTGAGTTGATGTGCATTCTGAATATGCAGCTGATCAAAGGGGTATATAACGTGTCTGCAGGTCCAGATGCAAAAGGGATTTGACGAAGTGTTTAACATATTGTATCCTCAGTGCATCCTAGACCCTAGTACTGCCAAAAACACCTGTACCATGTGAATTCATTGATTCCAAAGCTAGAAGGGTCACCCACTCTGGCCTCTTGTATGACACAGGCCACAAAACTTCTGCCAACATGATTCCTAGAGCAGATCTTCTAGAGAAACATCCAATCTTGATTTAACAATGGTCAGTGATGGCGAATCCACCAATTCCCAGTGATTAATGTAAAGCGTCCTTAGAACTGAGAAAAGCTCCTATCATGGGATGGCAAAACTCGATGTTATTGAGCGAACACAGATCCCAAATCATAGGGCCAATGGTATGGGCGCTGTAATAAAACCAAACAAGTTTTATAGATCCAAAAGAGTAAGCCCACATGTGATGGGTACTTACCCCACATGGCTGGTGAAAAGGACAGTGTGTGGCTGGGAAGCCAGCTTCCCGCTCCACCCCCCCTCCGGTTGCACCTTGAGGGTGGCATAGGCCTAACTAATGGGCCTGGGTTTTCCTGCCACGGTAGCATGAAGTCCCTCAGAAGGGGGTACAGATCACAGGAAACCCTGAGAAGAGGGTTATGAACCACTGGGCCTAGTGTGGACAGCAGCAGACCAGGTACTTGTTTTTGCTGGACTTCCTGTTATCCTCCAAGGGGGGACCAAAGCGTGACCTGAGGCCGATTGCCACAAGGCTGGAGTGAGTGTTGGCCGTGGCGCTAAAGCAGGAGAGCCTGCTGTGTAATGCCCAGCCGTGAACGGGTGCTCCCACAGTGAGTTGACTGCTGTAGGCCATGGAACGTAAAGGGCACCTCATGAGCACCATTGAGGAGGTCTCGTTCAGACGGCACAGTGAAGAGTGACTTCAGTTTTGGGTGCAAGTCAGAGATTCTGGCAGGTCGGGATGGATACGGGAAGCGCGTTGCTCTGCATCTTCCGCTCCCCTTGCGGGGTTGCCTGGGAAGCAGTGACTGAAAAAGACTTCTGGGTTTGTAGAGGACAGTCAACTGAATGAGAGCTCCCCGTGCCATGCTGTGGCAAAAAGGGTTAGGGGAACCTTGGATATATAAACGGGCTATGAAGAAGGTGGTGGGTGTTTTTTTTTTTTTTTTTTTTTTACATCTGTAGGTGGCACTGGTGAGAGTAATACTGGAATACGGCCTCCAGTTCTGGTGTCCACATTGCTGAAAAGCTGCAGCCCGCACACACAAGAGCCACAAAAATGATTGGAGGGCTGGAGAAAATGCCTTCCAGGACATGGACTCAATGTGTTTACCTTATCGAAAGAGCAGATTGAGAGGGTGACTTGATTATTGTGTAGAAGTGCTTTCATGGGGAGGAAATAACAGCCACTAAAGGGCTCTTGAATCTAGTGGAGAAAGGCAGAACAAGAACCAACGGCTGGAAGCTGGAACCAGACCAATTCAGATTAGAAATAAGGCACACGTTTTTAGTGGTGAGGGTGATTACCCATTGGAACAAACTACCAAGTGGTTCTCCATCTCTTGATATCTTCAGATCAAGACTGGATGCCTTCCTGGATTATTGCATTTATTTACTGGGCTCAATACTGGGGTCACTGGGTGCAATTTAATGGCCTGTGCTATACAGGAGATCAGACTAGATGATCCCCATGTCCCTTCTGGCATTATATTCTAGGAATCTGTGAAGCTAGATCTTTCAGTGATCTCCCTTTGGGATTCCCTCAGCACCTGAGGCGTCCAGAGTATCGGGTCCTGGATTTTGAGGATCAGGGTGGAGTGGATATAATCATTGATCTGTTGATCTGAGGGGAAAAAAATCAACACAATGAGATACTGGGATGTTCTTCAGTTAGCTGAAGGAAAAACCTTAAACTGGACAGGAACAAATGCCAGCTCCTGTTCGGTAAGAAATACACTCATTGACTGGGTCCAAGAAGGGTGAAAGTAACCGTATAAATGGAGGGAACCCAGAACACCAAAGATTTGCACAGATTCACGGGCCTGTGAACAGACCAGCAATGTATCATATTCATCCCTAGTCGGTTACAATTAGTGCTCTGCTCAGACTGCTGCTTGAAACAGCATAGGATGCTGCTGGACTGAGTGAGAAAAGCAGCATTATTTAAAAAAGAAGCAGATGCACCGGTGCTGGTGTGCATTGAGACTAACTAGAGCTAAGAGCTCAGCTGGGTGCAAGCTCAGGCGGGATGGGGTCAGTCCTGCGAAATGACTGCAGTGGCATTTGCTTCCAAACCACTCCCTGAAGGGCCATAGAATGGCGTTCAGATTGCAGAAGGAAATGCTGTGAGATTTGTTTCCGGCTGTGAGCATTTTCTTCTTTGTGCTTATGGACAGAAACTGGTCAAGGTCAAAATTGTTGGAAGCCACAGTACAGCCCCCAACCTCAGAAGATGATCATGCACAAATTAGCACAAGTGCTCATTAAATATAAAGTCCGGGACCAATAGGGGGTCTCTTAAAGTAGACATGCGTTGACTTATAAATAGGGAAAAGAAGAAGCTGCGGGAAAAGGCATTTGAAGCAAATCTGACTGAAGTGCTGCCCATTTCTGAAACAAAATCTGACAAGCTCAAAAGAGAAATGTAAAATGCCCCAACCTTACAAGAGTTTGAGAGACCAATTCTGGATGGAGGACCAACAGGAAACACCCGGGCACCTCAAAGCATAAAACCGTATTGGGGTCAGAGAGAGAGATGGAATTCCGTCCAGAAGGCATTGTCTCACCGTACAACACGAGGTCCGAAATAAAGAGCACAGCCCAGACCTTGCTGGGTTTTGAGAATTGTCTGACCAGAGCCCAGTTCTGTCCAGGCATGAGTGCTGCTGTCAAAGGGAAGGTGTTCGCATGTAAAATAGGTAACATACGCAGGAAGCAGAACGCACAAGCCGCCCAGTCATTGGCAGTGACGAGCAGCAATAGATTCCAGATGTTGGATCCAAAAGCCCCCGAGGTTCAGAGATCGTAGCTGCTGGCAGATGGCTAAAGAAGTGTCAGGATAACCCTGTCCTGGGTAGGGTGTCAGGCTGCTTTCCCTGCTGGCTTTTGGAACCTGGATCTTTATTCAGGTACGTCAGGACTTTGCTGTAGGGCCCCTGGTTGTAGGGAAGAAACAGAAAGTGGCTGCAATGGCTCGGAAGCGATTCGTTCCTGGGGCTGCTGGACAAAGGCAAACCCTAGGGTTCTCTTTAGCTCCCCAACTGGCGAATGCAGCCTGCACTGCTTAGACCGGGCCCCTAGGATGTGTGCCATCCTGGACTCTGCAGTCAGGGAAGGTACAAGGAGCGCACAAGGGAAATGGGAAGCTCCTCGAGGCAGGGAAATGTGTGTTTGTTCATTTTTGTGTCTACCCAGCACAGTGCGTCCCTGGTCCGGGACTGGAACTCTAGGCTCTATGATAATTACAGTACTTTAACTAGACAGATTTTCCCCTCCTCCAGCCACCATTCCATGTTTTTTGTTGTTTGTTTTTTTAAGTCATTTCAGTAGCTTTTACTACTGTGATGTTGTGTTTTAATCCATCCATCAACTGTGTCAGAGACAAGTGTTGCAGGGTAAACGTGTGGCTAGTCTGTTCTGGTGTCCAGGGTCCGTGGCTCAGGCTTTCTCTTAGTGTGATGCTGTTTCAGCACTTTTTGCTTTCACGTGAGGATTATGGACAGCTTTTCTTCCTCCTCTGATAGCGGGGAAAGTCTCTTATCTCTAGGATCTGGGGAGGATAGCTTTGCCTCTCTCACAGCTTTGTAGTTTGGACAGTTCCTTATTTTCTAGTGGGGAATTTTTGTCTTAAATTTAGTTACTCAAATCAAAGTCCATCCGTGTGTGTGTGATTTTTCCCTTTTACCTTGCCTAGATGAAATCTCTAAGAACTGTAACTCCCAGAATGCACAGCTACAGACTGGGAATCGACGAGCTAGGCAGCAGTTCTGCAGAAAAGGACCTGGGGGTTACAGTGGATAAGAAGCTGGATATGAGTCAGCAGTGTGCCCTGGTTGCCAAGAAGGCTAATGGCATATTGGGCTGCATTAGTAGGAGCATTGCCAGCAGATCGCGGGAAGGGATTATTCCCCTCTATTCGGCATTGGTGAGGCCACATCTGCAGTACTGTGTCCAGTTTGGGCCCCCCACTACAGGAAGGACGTGGACAAGTTGGAGAGAGTCCAGCGGGGGGACAACAAAAATGACGAGGGGGCTGGAGCACAAGACTTATGAGGAGAGGCTGAGGGAACTAGGTTGTTTAGTCTGCAGAAGAGAAGAATGAGGGGGGATTCGATAGCAGCCTTTAACTACCTGAAAGGGGGTTGCAGGGAGGATGGAGCTAGGCTGTTCTCAGTGGTGGCAGGTGACAGAACTTGGAGCAATGGTCTCAAGTTGCAGTGGGGGAGGTCTAGTTTGAATATTAGGGAAAAGTTTTTCCCTAGGAGGGTGGTGCAGCACTGGAATGGGTTACCTAGGGAGGTGGTGGAGTCTCCATCTTTAGAGGGTTTTTAAGCTGCGGCTTGACAAAGCCCTGGCTGGGTTGATTTAGCTGAGGTTGGTCCTGCTTTGGGGGTGGGACTAGATACCTCCTGAGGTCCCTTCCAACACTAATACTTTATGAATGCCTGGGAGGGTATCTCCCACTAAGTTGGAAGTGGTGGAGCAAGGGCTGGATGTTAAGAGCTTGCTGATGGGCATGGCCTTTTGGAGAAATCCATCCCCAGCTTTGTTCTTAGCAGGTTCTCTCCTTCCCCACCCAAGTGAACATGCCGCTGAAGAGAGAGCAGACTTGCCCAGGACAATCATGACAACTCCTTTGGGCGCTCCCTGCACGCTTCTCCGCGCACATCACGCCTGTGGCTACACCGCACGAGCACCGGGGGTACAAGTAGACTAAGGTCCAAACTCTGCTCTTCGCTGCCACGGGTAAATCCAGAGGGCTCCATTCACACCGCGTCACTCAGAGCAGGATCCAGCGCCCAGCAAACGTTGATCGTTCAAGGGGGAGAGAGAGCAGGACTGGAGAGAACTGCCCATGATTTCCGAATGGCAGACCCATTAACTCTGGCACTGCTTGGGTGTGGCCAGGACTTGGGCGTCTTCCTTCCCTCTAAGTTCCTCTCGCCTTCTCTCCCCCCAGTCAGAGCCATTTGTGCCTAACTCCAGCTGCTGTGTAAATAGACCCCAAGGGAAGGGAATGGGAAGGAATCGTGGCCGGGGCAGGGGGAGGCAAAGGGTTGGAGATACCGGGATGTGGGGTGGAGCTAAGGTACCTTGGTGGATCCCCCGTTATGGGTGGCAAGAGAGAATGCCAGTGCAGCAGGGTAAGCAGTGCCCCCGTGCAAGTCCTTATATGACTTCTGTGCACACTGGGATGGTCTGTGCTGGAGCTACGCCACGCAGGCCAGGGAACCAGAGGTGGGGCGGGTGCAGCTGACCCTCTCCGCCCAGTCTGACAACGCTGCTCTCCACCCTTTGCCAGCCAAGCGCCGCTCTGTGCAAGGACCTTTTACGCATGCCCCTGTCTTCAGCAGATCCTTGCACTTCTGGCTGTACCTGGTACCTTCCTTTGGATGAGGCAGGCCTGAGAGCTGCGATGGGGCTGCTCTGCTCCGGTCTCTCGGTCAGTGCAACGTTAAGATGCAGGGGGTTTCTCCCATCTGCCTCCTAGGAAACCAAGAGACGGCGCAGGGCAGTGCAGCCCGGGCCGAGGCAGGGAGCTGATGTGTTTCAGTGTATCTGGATCTACCTGTCCCCTCTGTGGCGTGCCCAACAGCGCTATCACGTGCTCCGCCTTCACTTCTGAGGGGATCACTGCTGCAGGAGCGGCTGGGGGAGCACACATGACTCTGCTCCCAGCCCAGCAGACCCCCATCTCTAGCCCTCGGATGTGCCGTTAGTTCACCTTGCCATCAGGATCTCAGACTGCAGGCCTCACTCAGCCCTCGAAGTCGGTAGCGTTTATGGGGGAATGTGCCCTCAGTCGACGCCGCAGGTAAAGCTGTCTAGACTCGGGATTCTAGGGGAGGAAGACGACAAAGGAGGCCAGCCTAAGAGAAATCCCTGGAGAGAGAAGCTAGAAGAGAGACAGCCAGCCACGTAGCCTAGTACACTGGCCTCTGCCCCTGTTATTTGGTGCGGGTATTTGTTTTTAGCCGTTGCTGTCAAGTGGCATCTTGTTAGCAAGTCTGTGGCTGTCGCAGTGCTCACGGGGAGGGCGAGCCGTTCAACAGTGCATAAAATGCTCCTTCCTAGAAGAAGTGCAGAAGCCTGAATGCTAGCCCCATGGCGGATGGCAATCCATAGGGCCAAGGCAGATACGTGGGAACACAGCGGCACAGCAGGAAGGGCTTCTCATGGCTTCTCGCTGCTTGGCAGCGGGTTGGGGGGACTTTCTCATGGGTAAAGATCAACAGGCGCTAAATGGGTCTAGTTTGGCCACATGCTGACTCGCATGGGGGCCATGACAGCAGGACTAAGCTGGGACACTAAGTGATAGGGGCCAGACCAAGACCTGGGTCGGTCTCTGCATCTGTCTAAGATTCCTGGCGGGCTGCTGGGGACTATCCAAATAAAGCTGATGATCGTGTGAAGGAAGTAAACCAGGACAGCAAGGAATTGTCTAGGGTGGGATGTGGGGCGATAAAAGCACGCCAGGATTAAAATGAAGGAGAAATGCGTCCTGACAATGTGAGCTTTTCAACCGCGCAACGATCTCCCAGGAGAAATGGCAGAAACCCCATCACTGCAGAAACTTGGAAAAAGCTGGGCAAAGCTGTGGGGAGGATTCTGTGGAGACAAGCCTGCCCTGCCCCAGAGGATTAAGCTTGATGATCTCCTAGATTTTCTTCCTCTCTGCTGTCCTGAGCCAGCCTGCGCATTCGTGATACCGCGACTGTCATTGGCCCTGCTAGTAGCTTCTTGGCCTCCACAACTAGAGTGAGTCTGACCCTGCATTAAGATGTCCAGCAACCTCTGCTCTGGCCAAATGTGACGAGCGTCTGCTTTCGCCCCCCAGATTGCTAGAATTAATGACTAGTTAAATAGAGCCCTCTATGGCTGAAAGCAGGAAATGCCCTTTTAAAGACCAGATCGTTTTCTAGAGTCTCTGTTCCCAGCATGGCATTCGAAGGCACTGCCATCGTAAGTTGTCA
The DNA here is from genome assembly GCA_007922155.1 of Mesoclemmys tuberculata. Taxonomy (NCBI): domain Eukaryota; kingdom Metazoa; phylum Chordata; order Testudines; family Chelidae; genus Mesoclemmys; species Mesoclemmys tuberculata. The sequence continues at coordinate 310,466 of ML675706.1, forward strand.
TCTAACTGTCACTTATTCGTTGTACCTACTGAGTGATATTTGTGCACTGTGCTGTAACCTGAGATATTTGGTGCACAACGTTATAACGTCTGGGTTCTTGGTGTTGAATTCAGCGTAAGACCGTCTTTTTCGGGGGCATTGGTGTTGTATCCGCGTTTAGGTTTTCATGTTATTGGCATTCAGTGATATTGCTGTGATAAAGATACTATTTCTTAACGTTTATGCCAGGGTTTCAGTATGATACGCTGGTGACAGTGGTAAAATATGACAGATAGAGCAAACTCAGTGGGGATGTGGTCCAGATAGATTTCTAATTGTCATGTTTCTGAAATGTTGCTCTCTTTTTCTGATGCGTAAATGTCCTGAAATAGGGTTGGCTCATCCCTACCCCTGCACCTGGTGCAGCTATGCCTCGGCGTCCTCCGTCTTTCGGGGCCCAGTTCAATTAACAGACGAACACTATTCTAATGCTAAGCACCCAGCTCCCCTCAGGAGGTTTCCTTGATTCAAACCAAAGGTAAACCACTCTTCCTCTCTTTCAAGGCCCTCCAAGCCACTTTGGCCCTTACATCAAGATTTCTCGTTCTTCGGTGACCTTTATCTAGAGCGAGTCCAAAAGTGGGAATATTGTTAATGAAAATCTTTGCCTTTTTTCTTTTTTTAAGCCAGCCCCAGCCTTGCCCTGGTCGCTCCCAGGCTGAGTATGTCCCAGGTCTCCCTGCTCTACCTGCTGTCGTTCCCCTATTTTAGGGACGTCATAGCCGAGGTCAGGTCAGGGACTAGAGGCCAGATCTCTTATAGGGCAAGTCACATTCACTTACTCACGGTCCAGTTCACGGAGAAGGTGCCAGATGTGAGCTCGGCTGTACTGCCTGTCATCCCGATACCACGCTCCCCTCCAGAGACAGGGAGAGGAATTCAGGATTCCTGATTCTTCAGCATCCCTCTGCTGGCTGACAGATGTTTGTAAACACTGACAAAGTGGGTGTCCTGTCCTCTCTCTTGTGGCTGGTCCACATGGTGGATAACAAAAATTACTGCTACCAGTTGCTCCTTTGGCTCAAGTGATAGACATCTGTGCTGTAGACCTAAAGCCCCTGATTGCCGAGGGGAAGGGGTCAGTACGGTTCCACGTGGAGGAACACCTGTTTTTCAGAACCAGGGAAATGACATGCGTACAAAAACGATGCTAAAAGAATATCAAGGTTTCAAAGTCAAGGATTTAAAAGTTAGGAAGTGACAAAATTCAGCGCTGCCAACTCAACCCGCATTTGCCCACTTTGTGCAGATGCATGATCGTTAAACGCGTGCTTGTCTGTTCTCGTTTACTGCTGTGCGTAAACATGGACTGTGACTGAGAGAGAATGGCTGGTCTCTTGCATGTAAGCACTGGACTAAGACACAGGGCAGTTGGGTTCTAGCCCTGCGTCTGCCACTGACTGCCTATGTGATGCTGGGAAAGAGCATGAAAATAGGTGTGTGCAAAGGGACCGAATTGTGAGCATACCAGCTCCCTGAATTCTGGCATTTCCCAACTTTTGAAGCTTGCCTGTGCAATCCTTACAGCTTAAAATGGTTTTTATAGTTTGTAGCAGACAGAGGGTGCAGTGAGGGTGGCTGCAGAGGGATGTTTGTGTGTACAGATGTGTATATCGAATATAGATTTACGGGAGCTGGGGGGATCTATAGGTTTGCTTCGCAGTCTGTGGGTGTGTGTATATATGTTTTTATTTAATCCATTGCCTTGGCTTCTGCCGTGAGGCATCTAAGAACTGCAGATTAAAAATGTAAGACATTAAAACCTAGGCAGGCAAAAACCACAGGCAGAGAGCATCTAAAAGCTCTCACCCACGTCCAAAATGAGCGATTTCCAGCTGTTACAGGGACAGGAAAACCAGCAGGAGCAGCAAATGCACAAACAAGAAAAGAGTTTTCTAGATACAGCCAAAATCAGGCCAACCGAAATACTTAGGATGTGCAGAGCGACCTATATATCCTTGTGATGGTAAATGGCTTCACGCAGCCCTGCCTGGCACATAATTAGCAGACAGGGATGGAAGGAGAGGGGAGGAGTGTTATGGAGGGTCTCGGGTGTTTCGCTCTCTGCTGGAATCCTGCGTGCCAGTGTGTTGCTCTGTGCAGTTTCCTCAGCTTGATGCCCCATCTGGGCTTCTGCTTGCCTAGGGGCGTGGGCTGAGCAGCAGAAAGATTCCTGTGATCTCTCCTCACGGGGTTGGTGACCTGGAGCCATCTTCGAACACCTCCCTCAGCCCATGCATCTGGGACACATCAGTATCTGCCACTCCTTCCTCCAGGACATTTCTAAGCTCGGTCCCTGTTCTTTCTGTCTGGCTAGAACACTCGTCCTGGCTCTCATCAGCTGCCTTTTTGATCATCACTCCTGCCCCCCTCCAGCCTTCCCGCTTAGCAGCTCAAACTTGTCTCGCTTCAACTTCTAGCTGTTGGAGGTTGAAGCTGGATAAATGCAGCCTGGACATAAGGGGTAGATTTTTAACAGCGGTTCCCTCACTAGCGGAATGATCTACCAAGGTCCCGGTGGATTCATGATCACTGGCAATTTTTAAACCTAGCTTGGCTGTGTTTATAAAAGATCTGCTCGGGGATTAGCATAGGGGCAGGTCTCTGGTCTCTATACGGGGCCCATACAGAACACAGCCGGTGTTCTCGTCTTTCTGTCACTCTGATCTCGCTACCCATCCCTCTCCCCCACACCTGGAATGCCTCCTTGGACCCCTCCACCCCGACCCATTTCCCTCCCCACCTAATTCCCCTTCACAGCTCCTCCCCCTCACCCTGCAGTGCCCATATGCATTAAATAAGGATGCAGGAGACAAACGAGTCTTGCTGAGCTATTGCATTTGAGGGTTTGCTAAAGATCTGGTCCAGGCATACGACCCCCTCACTCCCTTCAGTCAAACCTCAGTGCCCTGCCAGCCAGGCTCTGCCCGTGGGACGCGCTAGCTCCACGGCTCGTTCGGTCATTGGCCGTTGTGCTGGAACTGCCAAAAGGGGGAGGCGGCTGGTAGCTTGTGGGGTGTTGGGTTTGGACTGGGCGTGTGGCCTGCCTGCCCTGCTGGGAGCTAGACCCCTCTACATTGTGTGCAGCCCGCCCGAGGGGAACGAGCTAGGCCTGCATGCCCACGAGGCACCCAGGGGCCCCAGGGTGATGCACCCCCACCCCCAAACCTTGCAGATGCTCCAGCCCGCTGGCAAGAGTCATTCCCAGCCTCGTGCTCTCTTCATTTCTCTCTTTAAAGAGTCCGGTGTGGGAGAATGACTCGTCTGGTGGCTGGCGCACTTGCCTAGCAGTTGGGAGACGTGGGGTCTGGTCCCCCTCGTCCAGTCACTGTATTTATCCAGGGTGGAACAGCTTCAACAGGGGAAACTGAGGCAGCCCCACAGCAGAGCCCAGTGGTTAGAGCACTCAACCTGAGGGGCAGCAGATCCCTCTTCAGAGCCCTGCTCCCCGTCAGGGACTTGTGTTGGGCATCTCCCGCATCCCACCCTAACCACTGGGCAAAGAGTCAGGACGCCGTGGCCTAAGGTGCCTGTGTGAGAGCAGAGGGGCTGAGCACGTAGCCTTGTCAGCAGCAAATCCCCAGGCTCCCTGCCTAGGCTGCTGGCTCTTATGCGTCGCAGTCCGAAGCCGCTTTCCTTCCCCAGTCACTGGACAGGACACACAGAGTGAGGTTGTGTGATGCTGTGACACACAAACCCGAACTCCCTCACTGGTACCTGGGTGGGGTTGAACTCGTAGCTTTAAGTTGAAAGGCTCTCATCGTAAGAAGGGCCACACTGGATCAGAGCAATGTCCATCTAGCCCAGGGTCCTGTCTTCCGATGGCAGCCAGTGCCAGACGCTTCGGAGGGAATGAACAGAACAGGGCAATTATCGAGTCATCCAGCCCCTGTCGTCCAGGCCCGGCTTCTGGCAGGCAGAGGTTTAGGGACACCTGGAGCATAGGGTTGCATCCAGGACCATCTTGGTTAGTAGCCATGGAAGGACCCATCCTCCATCACCAGTCCTGAACCGCGCAGCCTTTCCAATTCTTGTACTGCTTAAAAGTGGGGCTGAAACGCCACCAGCTCGTCTTCCCCCTGACCCTGAGCCCTTCCATTCTGCATGTTTGCTGCTGGCTTCTGCTACTTCCAGAGGGTCGAGGGTTAACGACTGGCTGTGGCAGCTTTGGAGACCTTGCTGCCGCTCGCTGTCTGTCTGGAAGATTAATTTGTAAAGCTGTGTGTGGTGGCCTCCTAGAAAGGGGCTGTCTGGCTCCTTCCATGCTCTGTGTCCATAATCTCCACCACAGCAGTTTTTTGGAGAGCAGTTAATTAGCGGTGCAATCTCTCCCCTGCCTCCCAGTGGCACTTGTGTCTAGATTTTCATTTTGGGGGTGGCTGGCGGTATTGAAATCCCTGCTAATAACATTAGAGGTTTATCCCTCCAGAGCAGGAAGCTGGGAAAGGCAGAGTGTCTCCCTAGCAGGAGGCGTGAGCCGGGAATAAAGCCCGCTGCTGTCTTTTGTACCCTTTCACCCCTGGGCTTGGAGAGTGGACAAGGCGCAAGGCCCTTGTGCCACCAGAGGGCTCAGCCCAGCAACCCAGCCATTTAAAGGAATGCATAATCCTTTAGACAGTGCGGGGTCCATAGGGAAAGGAGCTGTCAGACCCATGGAGGCTCCACTGCTGCCCTTTCCCTGTGTGCTGCCTAATCCAGCCCTCCATGAATTTCTCGCTGCCTCCTGCGTGTTAGTTCCTGAGCTCCCAGCTCCTCCCTGGGGGAGACTTTCTGCAGCCGGAGAGCCCGTGGGCAGGCTGCGTTTTGCTTTTGCTCAGTTTCATCCCATTCCTGCTGCGCCGCATCACCCTGGCTAATCCCCCTCCCTGCGGGTCACTCAGCTCTTTGTCACTGTTTCAGCTCTTCCTTGTTGGACCCTCCAGCCCCTGGCTGCTTCCGTTGTTCTTCCCTGACCTCCCTGCAGTTTGCTGCAAGCCAGGGCTGCCCAGCCTGTGCTGATATTTACTCGGCATGGCAGGGTGGGGCCGAGCTCACCTTTGTGACTGTGGGGGCCAGCCTGTCGGCTGCTCACCCTGTTTATGCCAATGTTATACTTGTGTAAGAAAAGACGAGCAGGATCTTATTCAGGGGGACAAGGCATTTATCGTACAGGTGAGAATATCACAGTCACACCCATTCATAAAGTTCTGCGAGCAGGTGGGATATAATGACCAGTCCTTTTATGCCTTGCTCGAGCCAGCCTAGTGGCCAGCTGGGCTGGGCACCAGGAGAGAGCCAGGCCTCTGTCAGTCGCGAATCCGATGCTCCAAGATGACAATTGCAGAACGAGACCCAAAGTTGCCGTGTTTTTGCCCATTTTTTTTATACTTGCTGGCTCTCATGTCAGTCACTGGGCCTTGCTATGCCATGCTGCCTCTAGGTTCAGTAGGGTGGTTAATCACCAGCTAATTGAAAGCCTGACTGTTCTCTTATTTCTGCGCTTTGTTTGTTCCCAGGGTGGAGCCGTCTGTACTTTAGGGTTGCTAAATTGCCCTTTAGGGTCGTTGATAGGCGTTCTTCGGCCTTCAGGGTTAGGATGGGGCACTCAGTGTCTTTACTCCCCTCTCTGTTGTTAGAGCAGTTTAGGTTGGTGTCTTTTTATGCCCGGCACATCCGTTCCCCACTCACACAAAGAGAATTTATCAAGATATTTGCTTACTTTACTTATGCCTCACTAAACAGGCCTGTACCATTATCATAACAGGAAAGGAAAAATTTCTCTCTACCTCGATCTCACTGATACACTAGAACAAGAATCTGCATCAGATTTGTTTGCACAGCTCCTAGGCAGGGCTCACACCAGGACACACTGACACACCTAGACAGGGCAGACACATGCTCACTGACACACAGTCAGAGGAGTGACACACACACATACACACACTGGCGCATGCGTGTACCCACACACATTCCCCCCTCCCTAGCCAAGACACACGAGAGTCAGTCACTTCCATTAGGAATCCCTTCCCTCTTTGCATCCTGCAAGGCACTTTGGAAGTGCCCAGGATCTCTCGCAGATCCCTACATCTCCCCTCACCAGCAGCTCAGTGAAACGCAGCCCGTCCAAGCTTTGCATGGGCTGGGCCACCTGCCGCAGTGTTTGCAGCTCCTCAATCATCCAAGCCCTGCAACAGCAAGCATTTGGCTGCTCAACAAGCGTGTATCACTGAGGAATGACATCTCCCAGGCGGCCGTTTACCCTGCGTGCCGTCTGCCGTGCTGCAGCGCTCCCCCCACCCGTGACTGATTGCCTGGGGTGCACGAGGGGGCAGTGTGTGCATGCCAGGGCCAGTGCGGGTGCTAGCGGGACACTGCACCTTTGCAAGAAGAGCTGTTTTCTTAGCAGCCAGCAAAGTGCCTAAAAGGCTGAGGGAGGGGACAGATTTTTACAGCAGGGAGCAGGGCTCTGTGGGGCCACATATCAGCTTCTCTTGACCTCTCTGGAGTGGGTAACAGCCAGCGCAGAAGCAGAGCAGCCGCGGGGTCTCCTCCCTCCATGTTTGGCTCCCAGGGTGTCTGGACTTAAATGCATAACCTCTCCTTCTCCCTGAATAGCTGAAGAGTCCCCTGGATGGAAGGCTCCCCCGCTAAAGAGAGTCTCTTGTTAAAATCCCTACCCTCACTACAGCCCCTGTCTCTGTCTCTCTGCTGGGGGAGGCTCCTGTACAGCCGGAGTGTTGATTCCCGGTGTGAAAGTCCCCCCCGGGGGGAGATCAGCGCCTGCGCTTAGCCCAGCGCCTGCCCCTCAGCCCTGCCGCTGGGGAGAAGAGGGTGTTCACTGCCGCACCCACATAGGGGTTGAGTTTTAGGCTCTCCCATGTCAGATCCAAAGTCCATTTCCTCCCACCCATTGGCATGGCCTGCGCTAGATTTTAAGGAGGACCCATGTCTTGGATGTTGAGAGGGCTGGGGCGGCCCGGGTTTACTCTACCCCCTCCTGCCTCGAAAGGTCGTCAGTCTCTCGGTACGGGCTGGTGGGAGTCTGGCAGGGTGTGCGTTCCCTTCCCTGCCCCCCGGGGGAGACAGCAGGTGATTCCGGGAACCAGCACGGTCAGGTGGCCTGGCTGCGAGGCTGGAATCTAGGATTCTGCTCCCAGCCCCAGCGCTTGCTTTGGAGCTGTTCCCCAGAGGTGTGCAGGGGGGATGACCCCACTCTGCTGCCTGCATAGGTAGGAAGGGGCTGTGGAAGCCGGTGAGAGGCAGTGTGGCAGCAGTAACCATGGGCCGCTAGCTGATGGCCTCTGGTACCATCCGGCCCAGTGATCGGTACCATCGATACCAAGGGCCCTTTGCCCAGAACAAGGATTCAGAGGCCAGACAGGAATACCAGTCTCCATTCGTTCACCCCACTGTCCACAGCCTCTCTTCTTCCAGCCCACCCTTTGACCAGCACCAGCCCGCTCTGTACCTGGGCTCTGCTGGGCCTGCCACGGGGCCAGCTGGCATCACAGAGAGATCTTCCCCTCTGTTGCCCTGGAGCTAGGGTGTTTCTCCCAGTCTCTGCTCCGAGGAAAGCTCTTTCCTTGCAGGGACACAGCCCCACAGTAAACATGGCCTGTCCTCTCCCCACCTCCTGCGTGGTCCCCTTTCCTGCTTGCCACAGAAAGCCAGGGGCCTGGCTCCCGCTGGCCTGACCTGCCACCCTGCCTGGAGCCGGGCTCCCGCCAGCACGCCCGGGACGGGAGGGGAGGCTGAACCTGACCCTTCTCCGCCAGTTCTGCAGTGGGTGGAACACCCCGGCACGGCATCGGTGGGGCTGCATCCGGGCCCTGCTCTGCAGCCAGAGGGGGCGCCAGATGCAGCAGAAGTGGGGAGGAGGGGGCAGACCCTGGCATCCACACCCTGGCTTCCGCGTGCCATGAGGTGCTGCTCCCTGGCGCTGCCTGTGCAGGTGGGGTGGACACACTAACACTCTCGTGCTAGGAAATTATCTCCTCCCTGCCTTTCCGGGGTCTCTTGGGCCTCATCTCAGCCCCTATGGTAATGCCACGTGGCCCTTTCCATCTTGGGAACCTGCCATCTACACCCGCCCAGTCCTCAGTGCCCACACCAGGTGCCAGACCACCAGAGATGGTAATAAGACTTGGCAGAGATCCCGGCCCCAGAGAAAGGGGGGTTCCTCTCCCAGACAGGCGTCTCCCCCGCCTGCAGGGGAGTGCAAGAGGACCAAGGATCTGCTGAAGTTACTGGGCTCAGGACAAGGCCCGTTTCCTGCAGAGGATAATCAGTCGTGCTAATTGCATTAGCCTTGCCCATGCTGAACTAGAGAGAGATGCCAGCAGGGCAGCTGGGCTTTGGCAGGAGAGAAAGGGAGAGGCTCAGAGAGCAGGAGCTGTACGCGGGATGTGCCATGGACCCTGCCAGGTGCCTCCCAGGAGAAGGGAAGCCGCATCCACGGGGCAGAGATGAGAGGCACAGTGCTCTGGGAGCGACAGGCAGCAGGAGGAAGGCGGCAGAGGGCGGCAAGCTCTCCCGGGGGCCACGGGGGGGGCACGCCAGGCGGATGGAAATTGGAAAGTCGAGGTCTTGTCAGATTGCAGCTCACAGTGAAATTAGCCACAGTGACTTTCCCGCTCCAGTTCACTGAAGCTCGGGGAAATCCTGGCGTGGAGTCTGGAGGACCAGGGCGGGCAAAATCCATCTCTCTGGGCGTTTCTACTGAGCCCATCGAGGCAGCAGCCGAAGCTCTGGATTTAGCCGCTGCTCGGCACCCATTCTGGGAGGCCTGGGCCTGGGTCGGGGGGCAGACTGCACTGGGCAGCGGTGATCTGGGTCCTGGGGGAGAGAGCTGTAGCACACGGAGGGGCTTGACTTTTAAAATGCCATTCCGCTCTGCTCTGGAAAGTGAGGGGTTAAAAATGGCCCCTTGTGTTCCTCTGCGTGCCTCAGAGCCAGCCTGATCTCTGCCATGCCCTCATGGGAGAGGCAGCCGCGATCTAGCCCCTGCACGTCACTATGGACCTGTAAACTCAACTGCAGCCAGCCACACCTGCGCCAAGCTGCTGCAGGCAATGGGGCAGCGGAGGAGGGAAGGGGAGAGGGCCGTGTGGGGATCAACAGGGGCATAGTTTGTATGTGGTGGTTCCCAGTGTAGAAACAGACACTCCCGCTCATCTGTGTCCCCAGCCCTCAGTCCCTGGCTGCCGTCCCAGTCCCCCCTGTGCTATTTGGGGAAGCCTGGGCAGCAGGAGGGTGTCCGTCCCTCCCGCCAGGGATATTTTTCTCCTGATCCGTGAGGAAGGTTGCAGCTTTTGTGCCTGTTGCGTCATTGTCGTAGGCGCACCCTGGTATGAGAAGGGGGATGTGGTCAGCCTGTGGGACAAGGACTCGGATTCTGTTCTCATCTCTACCATGGGCTGTGTGTGGGGCACTGGGCAACTCTCATGCCGCTCTGTGCCTCGGTTTCCCCATCTGCAAATTGGCATGCCTGCCTCCCCGGTGTAAGGCTGAGAGGCTCAAGTCTCTCGGCTTTGCAGGGTGCTTGGAACTCCTCAGCTAGAAGGGGTTGGGCTGGAGAGGGGCAAGCGCTGCCCTTCCCACGTCCAGCAGGACACGCAGGCCAGGGCTGCTCATACCATCCTGTCAGGCAGCTGTGCGGCATCCTGTAGCACTCCTCGAGCTAAGCAGCTGTGCGGAAGGAAGTGGGATAGAAAATGTCCCTGGCTTTGGTCCAGAGCCTCTGGGATGTGTCATCACCAAATCCCAGGGACTGACACACAACAGGACATTGTCTGCTGGGTCTCCATCCCACAGCCACCGGGACAGCACTGGGCCTGCTGCAGGCCCTGTGCTCACGGGGGAGGGGATGCTCATGGCCCCTTTCCCAGAGGGAGGCCGCCCACTCATGCATTCCCCCGGGAATGGCAGAAATCACTGGAGCAGCCCTGCTGAGAGCTGTGGACTTGCCCCTTCACGAGGCCCTGGGGGAGCCCAGGTGCTACCCAGCTGAGGTTGCCCTTGGCGCTCATGTCAGAGAGGAGTGTCCCATGAATGGAGCCTGGCTCCGGGACCCACAGAGGGAACCCCCTCAATCGGGAGCGGGGCTGGGCTGACAGCGAGTGGCCCCGTCTCTCTGTCCCCAGCCCTTGGCACAGAGGGCAGGTGGGAGCAGATGGGGGGCTGCCACGGGTTACAACAGTCCCAGGCAAATGTGAACAGTGCCCTATTTCCTCAGTGCCCGGCCTCTCCCTCCTGCCTCCCGCTGCCCCCGCCCTTCTGCTGGGCCGGGGGGAGCAGAGCGAAGGGAGGGGCAGGCAGCCTGAGACAGGGAAGAGGGGCAGAGAGAGAGGTGGAGGGAGATTTCCCTCCGAAAGCTCCTTCCCGAAGAGCTGGTGATCATTCCTGGACGTCCTTCCAGCCCAGCCAGTGTCTGTGTGGCGGAGGAGCCCCGCAGCGCAGAACGCACTTGCTGCTTGCACAAGGCAGCAGTAATGTCCCTGGGACTCTGGGCTCAGTGTCTAAAAGGCCATGCCAGCGTCCATACAGGTCACAGCTTCTCCCAGTGAAGCCTTCTCCAGGGGTCTAAGGCAGCCCCAGGCGTGGCGGAGAGCACGTGGAAACGGGGGTCAGTGCCGTCATCCTGCCTAGCCTTGTTCTCTAACCACTAGACCATCCTGCCTCTTAGGTCACAAAGCCACTCTGCCCCCTGCTTGGCACCCCAGGCTCCCAGCTAATGTACAGTCCCATTTGGGATGGTGGTCACCTGCCCTCTAAATGGCATCCCAGTTCCCCTCTGACCTTGCGCAATCCATCGCAGCCGCAGCAATGGCCTTCCCCCGCCCTGCAGCGCTCGGCCCACGGTCTCGAGGGGGGGTACAGGCACAGATCAAGCCAAGTAGAGAAGGTTTCCCTCCCCCAGGGAGCTGCCAGAGGAGAGAGGGCAGAGGCAGGGGAGGGAAAAAAGGGACCAGGACAGAGAAGAGTTGGCCCTTGTGTCTCTCGGCTCGGCCAGCAGCTGGGCTGCAATGCACCAGATGGACCGTGTGCCCAGAATGTCACTGGCGACAGGCAACGTTGGTGCTGGGGCAGCACTGGCCATGGTCCCTGCCATAGGACCTGGGACCTGGAATCTGACAGGAGAGGGGCCTTGTGATGTCAGGACAGGCAGCCTTGGTGGGGGGGGAGGGAGCGGATCAGGGATTGGGATATGGGGCCTTTCTGTCTAAGGGCCACCGGTTCCCATCCAGCCCCTTGTCAGGGAGACCGGCATGCTCAGGAGAGTGGGAAATAGGATAGGGGGCCTTTCCCTGCTAATCCAATCCAGGTCCTGGCAGGGGGATCGGCTAGCTCACGGGAGGTCCAGCCTCAGGTAAGAGGCAGCTGGCTCAGAGGGAGCGGGGAATGGGATACTGGCTTGTGGGGGTGGAAATCTCTGGCTCAAGGAACTGGGAGCTGGAACCTTTCCCGTCTAGAGCCTGGGTTCTCCTCCAGAACGGGTGAAGCAGGAGGAAGGACCCGGATCCAGTTCCCAAGGGACAGGTCTCCACAGCACAAAATCACCACCCCATCTGGGCCCCTCGTTGGCTGTGTCAGAGCGTGGCCTGACGTGGCTGTGGACAAAGGGTCCCTCTGGCCTGGCCACAGCCTGTGCTGACCCATCCTGTTCTCCAGCACTGAAACGCATCAGGGCAGAGATTCGGACGGCCTCAGAGGAGGTTCTGAGCTGTGTGCAGTGCTTCCTGGTGGTCCCACCGGCTCAGGGACAGAGGCAAAGTTAGGAAAAGAGTCCTGGATAGTGGGGGACAGAAAGCCTGGTAGCTGGACCGCTCTGCTCTGGAGTTCAGTTCCCTGCTCTGATACCACAGGGAAAAGCCTCACTGGAGGGTCCCAGATCACGTGCCGCAGAGGGGATGCTTTACATCATGCTGGTCATCGCTAAAGTGCAGCCACTTCTGGGGTGGACTGTGGGAGCCACTGAACAGCCACACAACAAGATAGGAGAGGAAATTGAGATCTGAAATTAAAACTGAAGGGAAAGTTTAGGGAGGCAGGATAGAATGGCCAGGGGATCAGAGCTAAACACCTATTGTGTGAAGCCCCTGGGGGAGCGTGAATGGCCAGACGGTTGGGACTCCGGCTGTGCATCTCAGCCCAAAGCCAGCACAGCGCTGCAGTGGTGGGTGTTGCTACTGCTGGGTGCGTCACCTCCCCCCTCCTTCCCAATGACCCGAACCGAGCACTCCTCCGGCCCCGGTGCCACATTTGAGTAGCCACTTGCCCCACGTGGTATTTTCATCAGAGGGGTGGCAGCAGCTACACGCTGCTCTGCCCCAGTGGCCCTGCCTTTGACGGGTGCTCTGGCAGTCCTAGCCTTGCCACCCGGCCTCTCTTGTCAAGGAGCTTTCCTGGCTCCCGTCCTCCGCTTTCCTCTCCAGAGCCAAACACGAAAGCTGTGCTGTGCCGAGCGTGTGGGCGGCTGCACGGCTCCCTCGAGGCCCAGGCACACTCGCAGCAGCGTCTGCTGCCAGGGAGCTGCCAGCCGAGGGACCGGGCTCTGCTCGGAGGCGATAAAAGATGCATGAAGAGCATGTGCCGGCGAAGAAATTGCAGAGTGTAGAGCCTCACCAGGAGGGTCACAATGGCCGTGCTGGGTCCCAGGGCTGTGGGAGGCCGGCAATGGGGTGTTGACAGCAGCTTGATGGGAACAGAGCCCGAGCATAATTTTTTCGGGCCCAGTACAAACTTGTAACGCGGGCCCCTCCCACACACATACCACAATCCCTCGTCCCAGACATACAATCTCATGAGCCGTGAAACATTTTTTCCTCATGATAATGGGGGTTGCAGCCTGGGCCGGGCCCCCAGGGCCTCCGGGCCAGGTAAAGTGTACCCTTCCCCCCATGTGGGGGCCCTGGGTGAGAAAGGTAACCCAGCCAGGCTGGAGTGGTCTTCCTTGTTATGCCAGCCACCTCTGGAGCCTTTTGTCTCTTCACAGCTGAGGTCAAAGTTACGGCAGAGCGAACGTAGCAGTCTCAGCTGGATGCTAGGGGTTATTCAGCCAGCTGCAAACCAGCTACAGCTTGCTGCGCTTGATTGTCTCTGGACAAGCATGGCGGAGGGCGTGGCGGGGCGAGAGAGCAGAGCAGTAGCGGGGCAGAGGGAGAAACTCAGGGCTGGAAGAGCACAAGAGCTGGGCCTGGAATTGGCGGCTGAGGAGCATCAGCCGAGCTGCGACGAGGCCTAGGACGTGAGGTGTGCGCTACACTAGTCAGGTCTGGGGCCGGCCCATGTCCCCAGAAGTCTGTGTTGACCAAGGTATATAAACTAACTAGTTATCAGCTGAGCTGACGGCAGAGCCATTAGAATAAGGAGAGCAGCTAAGAGCCCATCCCCGCTGCTCTGTGCAAGTCAGGTGGGGTCCCGCAGTGGGGGCAGGCAGAATGCTGGCGGCTGGGTGACGGGGGGACAGCTGTTTGTGTGCCACTCCCTCACGTCCTGCCATGACATGCGTCTCCCCCCTTGCTGCGCCGGGCGTGCCCCAGCAGGAGCTTGTGGCGCCAGAGGGAAGGGGCTGAACTCAGAGCTAGGCGAAGGGTCGTCCTGGCTGCTCCCACCCAGCGGCTCCAGTCAGTTGCACAGAAATGCTGCTGGGCGGGTTGGGGCTGTTTGCGTTTCACACGCCATCACCTTAGGGATGCAAGCAGCAAGGCTGTTACGCCCCCTCCCAAGAGTCCTCCAGCTGCCAGCACTGCTCTGGCCTGCTAGTTTTTCCACGGCTTTTGTGTCTTTGATGCAACTCGCAAGGGCATTTCAGCCACCCGGGGCCCTGCAGAAGGTTAATTGTAGCCATGGGAAAGTTACAGAGTTGGACTCGGCGCCGCAGGGCCTGGATTGTAATGTTACATAGGATTGTCTGTAGCGCCCCAGCATGGACACAAAGGCAATGGGACCCGACTAGCTCCATCAGGCCCTGTCCTGTTGCTGATCCTCCCAGCAGCCTGAAATTCCCTTTGTGGGTTTTGCCAGATGACTCTGGAACGTGTGATGCTCCAAAGCCCAGAATGCAGCTGAGGTGGCTTGCAGTGGAGCTTGGACTGCCTGAGGAGCCTTCTGCGCCCTCACCCCAGTGCCAATGGCTGGCTCTCACCAGCTCTGCGCTCCTGATTCTGCTGGCAGTGCCTGCTGCTAACAATCTGAGGCACCTTCATTTGATGATCCCCTTGCTCGTGCCATCCCCGCCCTCGACACTGCACAGCAGCGGGCATGCGGGCTTTGCATTGGTGAGGGCTGCATGGGCAGTTTACCAAGTGCTGTAGTGGAAATATCTGTCCATGTGGCCTGTGAGAAGGAGGGAAGGGCAGGAGAGACAGAGCAGTAAACCTGCTGGGAGCCCAAGGGCAGCTCCTCATGCCCATAAAAAGCCGTCTTCAGTTTTAATACCAAAAAATGAGAGTATAGCTCCCAGCATGCAATGCAGGGCCCGGCTGGCCAAGAGGAAGAGTTGCTCCACTCAAGTGCTGGCCACAGTCCTAGAACAGCTGACTCTTTTAGCTGAAAGGATCAACAGTGAAACAAGTAATACTGTGTTTGCCATCATTAGGTTTCAGAGTTAACATCAACTGCTGTGAATGGGGTGATTCCTTCATCAGAGCTGCCAACAGATTCACGTCAGTGCAGCATCTCTGCATTTGGAAGGCTTCCTTCACAACAGTCAGGGCTAGAATCTTAATACATTATTAGGAGGACATTTACAGTCTGCAAAAGTTGATGGGCACCAGAGAAGTGCTGGAATGATGCACTATTGAAAACCAGCTCATCCCTGCCCCTGGTCTATCTGGGCACCATAGTTTCCATGGGCCACACCTTTGTATTAAGGATGCTGGCGTCTGCAGCTGAACTGTAGACCGCGGGGGCCACCTTGGCTATAAGGCAGTGTCCGGCCAGTGGGAGCCAGGCTGAGCAGTGCTGTTATTCCACGCTTGGGTTCCTTGCTCAGAGAGTCTGTTTCTGGTGACGTCTGACTCAAGCTGAGGCAGCTACCTCTGGGATAAGGCCCTAGTCTCCTTGGCTAAGCATGCTCTGAGGCCAGCTGGCCAGGCTGCAGCCTTGGGCTTTTATTGGATGGACATGCCTGGTGCCAGGACACGTCTGGCAGCTGCCGTAACAGTGTCGAAGGGGAAGGGGAAAGATCGGCCACAATCACTAACCCCAAGGCCCACTTCTGCCATTGGGTGCTGAGCTCTCGGGAGTGTCTGGGCAGCAGCCGCCCACGCAGAATTTCTTCCATCATTTAGGTCTGCAGAATGGGGAGAGGATGTGGACGAGTGGCAGAGCTGGGACTCAACTACTTATCCCCCCAAAGTGCTGTTCACCCCTGAGTTTCTTCATGGTTATTTAGTACCCTCTCCCCCCACATTCCTTGTGCAGGATGGGTCCAGTGATGATATCCAACCGGTTCGCACCGGTTCGCGCGAACCGGTTCTTAAAATAGAAAAAACGCAGCGAACCGGTTCTTAGCCCCGGGAGATTCTATGAAAAGGGGGAGCAGGGAACCGGTTGTTAGCGGCGGGAGAGTAAATTTCCCAGCGGGATTCTCCCAGCCGCCGAAATTGACCAGGGTGGGTCAATTTCACTGTGGGGAGAGTGTCTCCCTGGACTCTCCCTGCCCCCGAAATTGACCAGGGCGGGTCAATTTCACGGCGGAGGGAACTCTGTAGTTGTGGGTGTGTGTCGGGTGCTGTGTGCATGATGTTTAAGAACCTATTCAGAATAGGTTCTTAAATATCACCTGCCTTCATAGAACTGGTTATTAGAAATTTGGGATATCATCACTGGATGGGTCCCTCCTCTTGCAAACTACACCCATGTGCAAGAGGGGTCCATTGTGTCCCAGTTGCACCGAGGATGTTCTGGGAGTACAACACCCTTCCCCTCTCATGCCTCACAACTGCTGCTTTGGTGTTGTTTCTTCTCCTCCCGGTGATGGATCTTGTCTTGAATGGAGTGTCATGTGGATCTAGGCTATTCTATAGAGGTTTCTATATACTGCACTCATCACTGTAGTAACTGAAGGCCTGGCTGAAGCCGGCCTGCGTCACTTTGGACTGCCTGCATTCTGCTTGGAAGCGAAGCAGGCCCTGCCACTCAAGACACAGATCAGCACCAATCTTCTTTATTAAATCTGTTTTTCCTTCAGAGCTACAGATGTAAGATTGCTGCTGCCCCCTTATAATTTTGAAGGTAGGCAGCTAAACTAGGCTCTTCACTGTATACCGAGCTATACAGAATACCAACACAAACCAGCATCGTCATGTGGTCGCCCCAGCGTGTTCAGCTGGGCTACAATGACAGGAGTTGGCGGCTGTTCTGGAATTTCAAGTGAATGTGTAACAGGATCTGTAGAAGATGAGGCTGCATGTGTATGTATGTGCCTCTCTGTCCAGCAGCGTCACACATTGTTCAGGCATTCTTGGATCACTGGATTTTGCTTTTATTTCAGCTGCTTTGGAGCTTTTCGTTATTTGTGTGGCTGACGTGTGATCTTACATGGACTGGCCGTAGTGGTCAAGTTGAGGTGACTGATAACTCTCACAATAGCAGCTTTGTTGTCTAGATACCATGATGACCACGGCCACCTTAGAAACAGGAGAGAGAATGTGTGGGTGGAACTGAGATACTGGGATGAACTCTCACTACTGAAAAAGCGGGATGGAGTGAAGCTGGTTTTCTTTGCCTGGGTTCCTATATCCATACATTCTGGCTTCTATTGTATGTTTGAACTGAAAAGCTAAGCAAGCTTGTTGTGAATCCCAAGTTCTGTTGAGTGTAATATGGAAATCCCAGAAGGGAAAGTGTGTACTTGATTGTGTGTTTGTTACACACTCCTTCCCGTCCTGTCCTAAACGGTTTGACGTGTTGCGCTGTAGCTGTTACACAGCTTCTGAGCCCCATCCCAGAGTGAGCTGTGTTTTACTGGTGAGAGACGGGATCCTGGCATTTAAGCAAAAGGCTTTGGCGTTTTCAGGAAGGAGTTGTTTTGGTGCTCTCACGCACCGCTCCCTGGTTGCACTGACACTGACCGGATGAGCATTTTTCTCTGTGCATGGAGTGTTAGGGACCTGCCCTGCCAGGTCCCCCTGAGTGAGTGAGCGTCACGATCTTTCTTTAAGAGAGCCCTTTTATTAGGAGCCCTACAGCACGGTTCCGAAAACACAGCCCTCTCACCGATGTTCCTGATGCCGCCCGGCCACGTGTAGTAACTCGGCATCACCTCTCCCCCTCCCAAAGGGGGCGAATAGCTGGGAGGGTAGTGTGGGGGATGATATATTTTACCTGGGCTTGTCCCCAGCCTGTCTCACCAATATGACCCCATGTGGGTAAAACGATGCCATGAAGATGGCTGAGTCCTGCTCTTACCATAGGGCCCAGGAGACATGTTCAGAGGGCTGTTGGTAATGCCAGCGTCATCCCAGAACTCAACAAGTACTGGACTATTCACAGGGCCAGAAACCTGTTCCCCCACCTTGCCCCATAGTGATCCCAGTCCAGCTCTTTGGGAATGGTCCAACCCTTACGGGGATTAGTAATTTAGGAATGGCAAGTACCCTAGGAGTTAAAGCTGGTCTGGAGCAAGCACTGGGGAATGCTCTGCAAGGAGCTAGCCTGCCTTGCCCTACAAAGGTACCTGGGGAGAGAGTGAAGGACCACGTAGCCCAGTGGGTCTTTTCCTTCGATTTCCCTGCTTCTCAGGCCCCATCCTGTGACTTTTGGTTCCGAGGTGTCATGTGAGCACGTCGGTCTACGAGACGGTGCAGCTCATGGCCCTTCCAGTAGGCAGCAAAGACGGTCCCGTGTCTCGCAGTGGCATGTCTCCTGGCACACGGAGGACACGGACTGGCGTGCCTGTGGAGCTCTGGGAAACGGAGAGTGACAGGTGAGTCACTTCCGCACTTGAAGGGCAAACCAGATGACGCTCCTGCCCGGCGCTGCCAAGACAACCTGAGGAGAGAAGGAATCCGTTGTGGTTTAGCTACAACTCAGAGTCTCACTTGAAATCTGCCCGGTGCCGGAAGCCTGCTGACTCAAATCAGCCATTACGGCTGGTGAGGAAATCGACTGATGCCCCTTCCCGTCCCCTGAAAAATAACATCCTGAATTCCTGTCCCGGGGCCTCCATCCTCCTTCCAGCCGTCAGCCCAGGCTTTGCCCATGTGGCTAAACCTACCAGTTGCCAAATATTCTGGCAGATAAACGCTGGGAAAGCAGGATTTTGGATTCTGATCCTGCTTTCAGCTGCACCAGTGTAAATCAGGAGTAACGCCTCTGAGCTGAATGAAGTCACCACAGTCTAAAACTGATCAGAATCAGGCTCCATGGGCCTCGTTCTCTGTTGCCCTCCACCTGCTGCAGTTCTTGCTAAAGGGGTATGAAATGCTGCCAAATCAGTATGGGACCTTTCAGACCTATTTTGCCCCAGTGTAAATCATTACACACAGTATAGGACAGCAGAGATCTGGGCCTCTAGCAGTTTCCATCCCAGTAATGTCACAAAACTGCGTTTTGGGAAACCAGCTTAAACGTGAAGTTCTCCTATGGTTTGGCAGCAGTGCAGACGGGTCACTCTTTAGCTGAAGCTATTTTTAAGAGAATTTCAAACTTTCTTTCCATGCCAAAGTGTGGATGGGCCACAGATAGGAAGGGCCAGTGTTACAGTGGGATGAGAGATCTGAAGTGCTCTTCTAGTCTCGCGGTGTTCCTTTTGCATTCTGGTTAGTTCTGCAGCTGAACAGCCTGGGGCTGTGATCTTGGCAGAGCTCGTGCCGATCGGTGTTACGCCGGATGGCAATCCTGGACGGGATGTTGTTGGTAATTCAGTAAGTGATGCTCTTCCCTCAAGATCAAGACTGGCCGGTTCACAAGGACGGTGCCATCCGGTGCTGGTTTGCTGTAGGTGACATCTTCTAAATGAGGCATGCAGCTGCCGTCCTGAACTCTCGTGGCCCTTGCAGATCCTATGGCAACTTTCTCAAAAGTCACCTGTTGCCCCCCAGGACCGTGCCTGTTCCAAAGTGTTTGTTTGATTACATTCTGCCTCCTTAAAGCCCCCGTGAGTCCAGCTGGCCAGTGACTCGCAGCGTGGGGATCCTTCTAGGCTTCCATATAGCACAGGCTGCAGATCGCCTTTGTGGTGCCACGTTTTGGAGGGGCACTGAGAGCTCAGGATGGCCTCTTCGAGGTTCGGTGCTCTGTAAGTCTAAAGAAAAGAAAAGGGAACCAATTAGTGTCGCCTGGGGGGCTGTTTTCTGTGGCGTGGATATGTGGAGTTCATGCTGGAGGCCTTTCATATGCATCACCAGTGGTGACTGCGGAGTATAAGGTGGTTTGATTTTATCAGTTGTAGGCATGTGTCACTGAGAACTGGCCTCCAGAGGCCTGATCATTGTTGGCCACCACCGGCTGGGCCCCTTTCTGGTGATGCTGCCCAGCTCAGAGACAGAGACTCTGAAGATGGGACTTGAGGTCAGGAGAGGGTGCTGCCCGGTCATGGACTGACAACGGTCACATGGGCGCCCGGGATTCACCTGGCTGCATGAGATCAGTCATAACCCGGTGGTGCTCTGAGCTGCCTGCAATGAAGCCGTACCATGTGGTCATGGACACCCAGCGTTACCGGTGTCTATGCTCTGACGTCTGTGCTCGTTGTTGAAGTTCCTGGGTGCTGCTTGGCTTAAGCATGAGGCATGCATGTGATTGCCTGGTGCCCTGCACCGCCTGGGCAGTGGAGGGAGCGGCACCTCGTTGTTACCGCGGGAGATTGGGCGAGATGTTCAACGTGTATTTCCAGCTCTGCTGCCTCCTCGCCGTGTGATGCTGCTCAGAGATGCTCCTGGCACCATCTGTGCCTCCCTGAACCCCACAGAAAACAGACGTTGTCAAAAGGTTCCATGCAGAAGTTATCATCTAAGGACTTGTCGACACTTACCTCAGCGGTTCAGCGGCAGTCGACCGGAGTTACGCAAAGTACGCAAAGAACTTGAGTAACTCCTGTCGACTTCTGAGCTGCTCTTCTGCGCGCCGTCTTCACTGCACTGCGTCAAGGGAAACCGCCTTCCCATCGATGCAGCGCTGCGCCACTTGCGGGGGTTGATTAATAATGTCAGCTTCTGGATCGACTGAGCGGGTCTTCGCTGACCACTCAGTCGATCCCGATAAGTCGATCTGATGGCGGCGACTTTGCCTTAAGGAACGTGAGTGAAGCACTTTGAGGCTCTCAGAGGGAAGCCCCTCGAGCCAGGCAAAGCAGGACTGGTATTACCAGCGGAAGGCACCCAGCCCTTTGGGAGGACGAGATCTCCGTGTGGTGCTTGCAGAGTGGTTGGTTCAATCATTTCCTTCGTGAAAATCCAGTCAGTGGAGCTGGGGGCTCGGCCCTCCCTTAGCAGCGTCTCCCAGCACCTGCACTCTTCTCACAAAGCTTCCTCAGTGTTTATCCTTTGGTTCCTTCGTTGCAGCTTAAGCCCATTACTGCTTGTGCTCTGCTTGGTGCTGAATGAGAATGGCTGACTGGTCCTTGTCATCCTCATGTCCCTTTGCACTGACCCTCTTAGCATTTTCCTCCTGGTTACATGTCACCACAGGCGCAGCCTAACTAGCAGAATCATTACCTGGCATCTGTTAGGCATGATGCAGTGGAAAATGCTGCCGTGAACACAGTTATTGTCATTTAATTGGCACCATTTTAAGCCCTTTTTCGGCAGTTTTTGTGAGTCACAGAAAGTCAGGCTCCGAATGTGTCTCTGGGGCTGAGAGCTGGTTAATGTCTCCCTCACAGACATGACCAGGAGACTCGATGAGTTGCTAACTCAGTATTCAAGTGACTCTAAAAGTAACGTCTAGGGCCTTATCAGCAATGGACAGCAACTAAGCTCCCTGATCAGAAGCAGGCTGACGAAGGTGCTGAAATGCTTTCTAGGGCTAGGTCAGATTCATGAAGAACATACTTGAAAAAACAGGGACAAGACATTTCCTGGCCAAGGTCACCCGGGACACCCTGATTTTAGAAACCCAACATACGTTTCACTCTTCATGCTGATTATTTCCTTTCCCTTGACTTGTCCCTCTCTCTTGCTCCGCACACGTCTAGGCTGTGTCCCGATCCTGACACTCTTTCTCCATAGCACCTCTAAGAGCCGGCCTTTTCTCTCTAGTCTGCAGCCAGGCCCTCTGTCTCCCATCTTGATAGCTGTAACTTCCCTCTCCCTAACGTCCAAGCCACACCACGCCATTCAAAACATGGCTGCTCAGATCATCTTTCTTCTCTTACTCCAGGAGCGTTGGCCGCCCTTTGAATCCTTTCGCTTACTCCCCATGCACAGCAGCAGATGCAAATTCGGGTCCTTCTCTGCAAGGCCTATCAATGGAGCGAGCACTAATATGGGCTCTGTGTCAGCTAGCCCTGCTCAGAACAGCTTCTCAGGGCGTGGTGATCAAAACCTGGAGCCCTGCACTTGCTGACATGCTGATGTTTCACTGCAGACGTCCCTGAACAGGGCTCCCTGGTCTCTTGCTGCAACCCTATATGGCATTTGCTTTTTAATGACAGTGTCACACTGAATTCTATGGCAATCGTGCCTCACAGCCCCAAGAATGACCCAGGGCCCCAGGGTGCTAGGTGGGCACTTTACAAACACAAGACATCACAGTTATCTGAATGGAAATCAGTACTGTGAAGCCAGAAAGTCCTGAGTTCTAGTCCTTACTCTGCCACTGATAAGTCCTTTAGGCCAACATTTTCAAAAGTGGCCACTAATTTGGGGGGTCTGCCCTGATAGTTGAGAGAAGTTGAGCATCTTTGATCCCAGCTGAAGCCCATGGCAGCTGCAGATGCTCAGCAGCACATCTCTGAATCTCTAGGTGTTTCAAGTCAGGCACCCAAAAATGGAAGCACTCAAAATCCACAGCCATTTGGAACATTCTGGGTGGTATTTTCAAAAGCACCTTCATGGCTGCAGTGGGACCTGTGCTCCTATGTCCCTTGGTCTGTTTTGAAAACCCCACGGTTTGGCCAGCACCTCTGTGCCTCAGTTTCCCCATCTGTAAGTGTGGGTAATAGAGACCTACCTCAAGGGGGGTGAAGGGTGGGGAGGTTACTGAGGTAATGTTTGTACATGATTTGCTGATGGAAAGTGCTGTAGAAATGCTCAGCGTCCTGACCAATTTCAGCCCATTGTTCTCCGTCAGCAAGCTGGAGCCGGATTTTCATTTTCATTCCTTCCTCCCACCCGCAAATCTGATCTGTACACGCTCTGCTTTCCCCTCCAAGGTGCTACTGCTCCACTTGCTGACGCAGGGCAGGAGCTGTAAGATCAGGAGGCCATTCCCCCTGGTTAGCCCCTTGCGCCTTTCCTGTGTGTGCATGCGAGAGAAATGTTCGGATTCATCCCCCTTTCCCTCCTTCTGCCCGGCCAGGCAATGGAGAGCAAGCTGCTGATAGGAGGGAGGAACATCATGGACCACACAAACGAGCAACAGAAAATGCTGGAGCTGAAGAGGCAGGAAATAGCTGAGCAGGTAAGGACTGTGCCTTGGAAGATGGCTGAGCCGGGCTGACACTAGATAGTGGGCCCCAAAGACTGGTGCTGGCCCCGTCCTTGGCTTCAGGTATTGTCAGCAGATTATGCCTGAGTCAGTTGTGTATATTGCATGTCTTCGTATGGTATTTCACAGCGTGAATTTGACAAAACACGTGGTCCCGAGTAACTGAGTAATATAGGTAGGTGGCCTGTGTAAAAGGAGTTGCCAGACCCAGTCCAATCCCCGGCGGACAGTGCCCAGATGTTACAGAGGTGGGTACCAAACAAAATACCGTCGGCAAGACAGAGCACACCGCAAACCACGCTCAGGAGCTGGGTTAAACTCAGTCCACCTAGGTCCCATCCACATTGCCAAGGCAAGTGTGCTGTAGCTGAAGTCACGCTCAAGCACAGCTGCTTCGTTCTGTTCCTGGCATGGCAGAGGTGAATTCAAGGAGATCCCATTGTAGGGAAAGGGGAGGTTCGTGGACTTTGGTGTGACTCATTTAGACCATCCCTCTACAATTCACATGCCCAAATGCAGTCCCCCTCCTGTGTCCAATTTGCATACAACTCCCCATCATGCACTGCCGGCCAGCAGGCTGATTTTGAGAGTGGGATTTGGCTCTTGTTACTGACTCTTTCTTCTTTGGTTGGGTTTTGTGTTTTTCTTTGTCACAGAAACGTCGGGAGCGGGAGATGCAGCAAGAGATGCTGCTTCGGGATGAGGAGACCATGGAGCTGCGGGAGACCTTCACATCTCTGCAGCAGGAAGTGGAGATCAAAACCAAGAAGCTGAAGAAGGTGAGAGGCTACCTGTGCTGGGACACAGCTGTGGGGAGACAGTCTCAGGCTGTGTTTCTTTTAAATGACACTTACGGGTGTATTTACTGTTGTGCTGAAACGGGGGGGAGGGTTGTGACAGGTGGGTCTTTCTGGCTTCCTGTGAACCTAGCACTTGCAGGACAAGTAGTGTCCCTGATTTTATCTTGGCTGCAGCAGGTCCATGCCACCTTGGCATAACGCTTTCAGTGCATGCTGCTAAAGTCACGTCCTCAATGGGCAAGCCAGGCAGCAGACCGTGGGAATCTATTGCACATGGGGACCTGTGGTCACCACGGCCCCTCAGATCAAGCTGGGACATAGAGTGTGAGAGCCTGTCATGCCGGAATCACAGCTGGTGTCGCTCGGCATCGCCCAGAGAGGCCAACTGGGGATCTGTCCTGAAGCCTCTGCGAGACTCGCCTTTGTAATAAAGGTGCAGCCTGCTTCATTTAACCACAGTCGGCACAGCATTCCGGCTCCAGGCAAGTGTACTGTGTGTTAATGTTGTATGAACTTTGGGCTTCCCCAATCTGAAGACCCTAGGGAGACCCATCTTCCAGGCTTTTTGGGGATAGTGTGAGTAAATGGCTTGCTTTCCACATGGGATGAGATCTCAGGCCGCGTCCCAGAGGCTGCTGCTGTGGACAGGTACTAACCAAGGAGCTCTTTCTTGCTGTCCCAGCTGTATGCCAAGCTGCAGGCTGTGAAGGCAGAAATTCAGGACCAGCATGATGAGTACATCAGAGTGCGGCAGGACCTGGAGGAAGCGCAAAATGAGCAGACACGGGAACTTAAACTGAAGTAAGTATCTCCCCACCTTAATGGGAAATGCATGATACAAGCTTTCATGGGAAGTGGCCTGCCAGCCAGGTCACCATTCTTACAGAAAAGGCAGAAATATTCGGAAGCAAGCAGAATGATGTATTCCTATTTTACAGTGGCAACAAAAGACACGTCCTGTTTCTTCAGTAACTGAGGAGGGTGTTAAACAGCAGCTATTAAAGTAAAACATCTTTAAATCTGCAGGACTGGTTAACTTGCACCCAAGAGTATTAACAGAATTAGCCAAGGAGCTTTTTGACCCATTCATGTTAATTTTTATAAATCTTGGAACACGGGGCAAGTTCCAGGGCACTGGAAAAAAGCTAATGTTGTGCTAATATTTAAAAAGGGCAAATGGGATAACCTGGTATCTGTGGGTCTGTTGGCCTGACATTAATCCTGGGAAGAATCACGGGAAGGCTGATCTGGGACTCGCTTAGTAAAAAACTAAAGGATGGTAGCATAATTAATGCCACTCAGCATGGTTTTATGGGAAGTGGGTCTTGTCAAACAAACATATCGCTTTTTGATGAGATCACAGGTTTGGCTGATAAAGGTAACCATGTGGACATAATATCCTTAGGCTTCTCTAAGACGTCTGACTTAGTCCCACATAATTTTCTGATTTAAAAATAGCATTATACAAAATCTGTGTAGCCGTGTAAAATGGATTAAAAACCAATTAAGTGGAAGATTGCAAAAAGTAATTGTAAATGAGGAATCATCCTCCCAGAGCGTGTTTCTAGTGGGGTCCCACAGGGATCTGTTCATGCCTCAAAGCTATTCAATATCTTTATCAATGATGTGGGGGGAAATATAAAATCATTAGTGGCAAAATCTTTGGATGACACATACATTGGTGGAGTGGTAAATAATGATGGGAACAGCTCCGTTATGTAGACTGGCCTGGATCACTCGGTCAGGTAGGCTCATCTGAACAATATACATTGTAGTACAACGAAATGCAAGGTCATACATCTAGGAACAAAGAATGTAGGTCACTCTGACAAGATGGAGGACTGTATCCTAGAGTGCAGCGTCCCTGGAAAAGACGTCAGTGTCATGGTAGAGAACCAGCTGAACCCGATCTCCCAGTGCAATGCTGTCGCTAACTGGTCCAGTGCAAGCCTTGGGTGTGTATGCAGGGGAATATCCAATAGAAGGAAGGCATCAATGAGGCCATTACTAGGCATCAATGCGGCCAGTTCTGCTGTCCGTGATTCAAAAAGGATGTTGAAAAATTGGAAAGGGTTCAGAAAAGACCTACAAGAATCATTTAAGGTCTGCCAAATCTGCCTTAAAGCAAGAGATTTGAGAAGCTCCGTTTTAACTAGTTAATCCAGATTAAGAGAGGAGACGATCAATCTACAAGTACCTACCTGAGGAATCGATTTCAGATAGTAGGCAGCTCCTTAATCTAGTAGAAATAGCCTAATGAGATCCAAGGGTGGTAAGCTGAAGCCAGACAAACTCAGATGAGAATTAAGGTGCAAATTTTTAACTAGCCATTGGAACAACTTAACTCTGGAGGTGGAGGATGCGCCATCACTTGAAATCTTTACATCAAGGCTGGCTCTCTTTCTGAAAGAATGGCTCTAGCTCAGATAAAGGTTATGGGCTTGATGCAAGAATCACTGGGTAAGGGTCTTTGGCCTGTGTTATGCAGGAGCTAAACTACATGATAGGAATGGGTCTCTCTTCGCCTTAATATCTAGAGTTCACATGCCTCACGAGGGAGCCCTTGCAAATAATCAAGGGATGAGGGTAGCTGCATGGGCAAGCTTTATGCTTGGGGACAGATTGGGATGAATTAATTCTCCTGGATCAGGGAAGAATCAGAGTCTCATCTGTGGACATTGGGGATTTTTGCATGTAAATTAGGCGAGTGTAAATGGACGTGCATAATCACATGGGTCTGGCTGTCAAAATCTGGCTCAAGTGGGGCTGATAAAAAGCAACGTTGATGCTAGACTTGTGTTCATACCCTGAGAAAGACCAGCTGCCTCCAAGAGAAGTGTCTGCCCTACGTCCACACCCCCAATCAGTGCCATGCTACAGGTTTGGGAAAGACCCAAGTGTGAGTTAATGAACTTTTCCTGTAGCGTGGTAATTAGCGAACATTCATACAGTGCTTTGGTGCACTGTGATCAGTGCAGGGGAATCCACTGGCCAGAGAACTGGCAGGGTTATTGTCTGAAAACAAAGCCTATAGGAAATGCTGTGTCTCTTTTCTCGCATTGATACGCTCTCTTTCTCTTTCTCTGATCCTGTCTGTATTTCTCTCTCTGGGATCTTTGATTCTGTCATTTTACCCTGTCTGTTTTCACCTGTTCCTCTTCTCCTGTCCCCATGTTTCCCTCTCCCATTTCTCTGTGTATCTTGCCTATCTTCTTTTCCCAACACTTTGCCTATTCCCACCTTTTTCTCCCATTCACCTCCCCCTTTCTCTATTCTCACTCCATCGCCCCTTTTGTCTTGCCACTGGCACCCACTCACTCTGTCTCCCTCTTCCCCTGGCTCTTGCTCAGATACTTGATCATTGAGAACTTTATCCCTCCGGAAGAGAAGAACAAGATCATGAACCGCCTGTACTACGACTGTGAGGAGGACCAGTGGAAGTTCCAGCCGCTTGTGCCTGCTGGCAGGTGAGGCTACAATTCTGGGAGAGGAGGCCTGGCCGGGCCCACCCTTGGGGCATTTTTCTGAGGCACAGGTAGTGCCCACTAGTGCCTGCAGGAGGGGGGATTCTGACTGTGGAGAATTAGCAGTCTGGAATGGCAGAGCGAGCAGAACAGGGACGGCCTGTCCATTTCCGAGTTCCCATTTCATGGAGCAGAGAACCCTCCTTAACACCGTAACACAGGGCCTCGCTGGCCAGATGCAGCCTCACAAAACGCCTCCGGAGGGGTGAATTCGGCCCCGTTTCAGAGGGGAGGGCTCTGAAGAATGAGCATCCCAAGGAAGGAACAGCCTCCGGCTGCGGGGCATGGCACGGCGCGGTGAGTGGGGCAGCAGTGCCAGAGGAGTGCAGGGCGGGGGGTCCACGGAGGGGCCTGCAATGCCCTGGCCCCCGTCCCCCGAGAGAGCAGCGTTTCCTGGTATGGAGGGCACAGAGTTCACATCCGAGTCGGATCAGGCAGAGAAATGAAACCCATTTGAGAGGCAAATACCCACAGCAACTGTCCAGTCACCATGCAGGGAAGGGCAGCGATGGCCAGGCTCCTGGGGGCTGCACACAGCAGCAGGGTGACAATCCAGGGGAGCTCAGGAGGCGAGCGAGCTGTGCTCCAGCCACCTCCCATCTGGACATCCATCGCTTCCACCACACACCGGGGCAGCGGCAGGGCTGGCTCTGCCCCGACGCCCAGCAGGACATGCTGGCGTTTGGACTCCCTTTTTCAGGCCTAGGCCAAGAGTGCCTCGTGAATGGGCTGGCGGGCAATGGCTCTTGCTGCCGGGCGTGACTCAGCAATCAGGCTGACAGGTGCTGATCACTAAGTCAGGGCTCCTTAGAGCAGGACTCACCCTTGGGATGGCCTGATGGAGATGAAGGCAGAGGCCTGGCATTTCCCAGCCAAACGGTGGGGCTTTTAAGAACATATAAGAGATGCCATGGTCCACCTTCCCCAGTATCCCATCTGTGACGGTGGCCCACACCAAACCCTCAGGGGGAGTGGACAGAACAGAGCAATCGTGGAGTGATCCACTCCTGTCTTCCACCCCTAGCTTCTGAGTCCGAGGGCTGGAGTTGCCCCGAGCATGTTCATGTTAAATCTGCTGCCTGTTCATTTCATCAGCTGATTCATTTCATTTTACACCTTGTGGCACTTGCCCCAGCTTTGTGTGCGGCCCTCAGCCCTGCAATCTGCATGGCAGTGGGGGAGTCGCCAGGCTTTACTTGTCTCGGGTGGACTTTCCCAGGGGATGGGGAAGAAGCCAGTAACGTTGTGTCAGCTGCGTGTTTCCTTGTTGTAACTGCGGCTGCTGCTTCTGCTCAGCCAAGAAGCACAGCACCGGGGCAGTGTGATGAGAGTGGCAGCAGAAACCCGCAGGAAGTTCAGTGAGTCACAGACAGCAGACGTGGAGAAAAACCCTGTTAGGTCCCATCTGTGCATCACCCAGAGGTCCAGAGTCGGATTGTTTCCTACAGTCGGCTCCCCAGGCTTCGACTAGCCCATGTGTAAATGCCCTAAGGAACTGGGCCTTGGAGACTGTTCCACCCGGCCTTATGGCAATCAGGAATGTTTCCTGATCTTCAGGGCATAATCCAGCTGGCACCACATTGCAGGTCCCTGCAGGGCGGGCAGAGCAGCCTCCATGTGGCTGATACTCCACTCAGCCACTCGTGACAGGGGAGTGGCCAGGCCGGGGCAGGGAATGGAGGGAGCTTTCGCTCTGCCCCCCATCCTGTGAACCCACCCAGCTGAGCTAGTGCAAAGGGGGAAATAAACTATATCATGTAAAGGGGGGGCCACTTTCATCCATCCTGGAGGCAGGGGGAACCAATGTCCAAAGGACAAATCAGAGTCACAGCTCAGTCCCTGGTCTTGTCCTATGCACTGCCTCTTACTCAGGGCTCATGGGAACTCCCTGATCAAGATCTAAATACAAAAGAGAGAGGGTGCGAGAAGAGAACCCTCATTACAGACAGAGAGGTTAAGTGACTTGCCCAAGGTCATTCAGGGAGTCTTTGGCACAGCTGTGGGGCACATTGTGTGCCACTTGGGGGCCGTACAGGAGCTGCAAGTGGCTGGGGGAGAACTAGCCCATTGTGAGCACAGCGCTGGGCTGTCGTAAGTTACACTGTGCAGCCACCCCAGCAAGCCCTAGTGCAGGGGATGGGTCAGTAGCATGTGGAGCTGTGAGGAGCCTAGGCTGCACCACAGCCTCTTGGTAGCCTGCTCCAGGCTACTGGGAGTTCGAGCAGCCAGGGGCCTTTTCAGCCCCGTAAGCAGAGCACATCCAGTGGCATCTCCAGTCTGCTTTGCGCCGAGCCTGCTTAATTCCATGGGACCGCCCAGCTTTGCGGCTGGTCAGCGGTGCCCTCGGCAGGCAGCAGAGCCAAGAGGGGAAAAGCTCTGCCAGTTGCCCTGTTCTTTTAACACAAGACCCTAGAGCTCGTGGTAATTGCCTGAGGAGATAGCTGCTGCCTTCCCGCTGCTCAGCCCTCCCAGCGCTGGCGACGTAGCACTCGGTGGGAACTGGGAGAGGAGCCGTGTGGAGAGAGTGAAAAGCCGTCAGCTGGCGTACGCCACCATTATCTTCACCACAGAGACCGTGAGGACAAGGACAAGGCCTCACACTTTTCCACTGTTTTGCCCACCTCTTGTGCTTGAGATCCTGTCTGGACACCTCCCTCATCCTCCTCCCGGTCTGGGCTTCTTCCTCTTCTTCCCCACCCCATCTGCCAAGCCCGGGGGGGAAGGAGAGGGGGGATCCACTGTCTTATAACTCGCCCAACCCCCCATCCTCCCTGTACTCAGACACTGAAACTCAATGGCCTTATCTCATTGGCTCCTTGTCCCAGTGATAGCTCAGCTGCTGGGGTTCAATTCTTTATCGAGGCAGCTAAATTCCTCTTGACAGGAATTGCCGCATCAACCAGCATTGCTTCCCTGCCAGCCCTCGCAGTAAAGCAGTGCTCCAGACCACAAAGAGCTACTCCGTGGGCCACACAGTTTGAGACCCAGTGATTAAGGCTAATGCAAAGCTGCTGGCGAGAGGAAGACAGATGCACCATGCATAGGTGGATTTGATGCTTCTATTTACTTAGGCTGGGCAGAATTTTCTTTTTATAGTTTTGATGGCTAATGGTTTGTTTTCATGGTATTTATTGATTTAAATTTTCACAGTTGTGGAAAATTAAGAGGGGGCAAGACAATGGGGGCTCACAATGATTACAGTTGACACTGAGTTTCCAAAAGTGAAAGCTTTATACCCATTAAAACACAAATTGTCACCATCACATGTCAAAACACACCAAGTAAATAGCCTTACATCAAACTCTTAAGTTCTCAAGCAGCATCTTTCTTACTTTGCCAATCAATGGAAATATTTTTTCATCTGTGTGTGTGCGTGTGCGGTGACACTGATGTTTCCTGACACTTATTGATACCAGGCTAATCCTTCCCAGCCTATGTTTATTGGAAGCATGGGGGCTAGCGTGGCTGACCCAGATAATCATCACTGGCTCATCTGTCTCAGATCCCAGTGAAGGACAAGCCTTAAAAGGTTTGGAGGTTCTTTTCAGCTTGGATAAGCCCTCCAAAGTCCAGCCGCTTCTCCAAATCTCTCTTCTTTGCTTCTTCTTTGACCCCCTTGGCTTTCAACTTCCCAACCCAACATGCACCCTCTTCGGTGATCTTCCTATCCTGGGATTCACAGGTCACAATTCCTCAGTGAGCCTCTTCCACAGACTGATACATCTATTCCAGGGCTGCGTTATTCAGCCACAGTGATCCTGTACCAGTTTCTGCCCCTCTGCTGTTAGTCATAGCCCCTTGAACATCCCCCCCAAATTCTTCTCATTCCTAAGTGTTTACAGTTTTCATTCTTGTGGATGGTCTTTGTTAAGGACATGCAATTAATAAAAGTAAAACCCTGGAGGTCTAGGGCAGTGGTTCTCAACCAGGGGTACGCGTACCCTTGGGGGGCACTCAGAGATCCTCCAGGGGCTACATCAACTCATCTAGATATTTGCCTAGTTTTACAACAAGCTACATAAAAATCATTAGTGAAGTCAGTACAAATTAAAATTTCACATAGTGACTTTTTTATCTTTCTCTATATAGTATACACTGAAATGTAAATAGAATATTTATATTCCAGTTGATTTATTTTATAATTGTATGGTAAAAATGAGAAAGTCAGCAATTTTTCAGTATCAGTGTGCTGAGACACATTTTTGTGTCTGATTTTGTAAACCAGTAGTTTTTAAGTGAGGTGAAACTTGGGGGTGTGCAAGACAAATCAGGCTCCTGAAAGGGGTACAGTAGTCTGGAAAAGTTGAGAGCCACTGGTCTAGGGATCAGCTCTCCTCTAGACCCTGGACATATAATGTGAAGAAAGGGAAGACCCACTCTGCAGAAATTTACATCTGTTTAGAGAGAGACTGAGGCAGCCAATTCCATGCTTTGTCTGGATTTATTTTTAGTAAATCATTTTATATTGTAAAATGTTTGTTTATTCTAAATCTCTCCTTAGCAGCAACAACCAAATGAAGAAGAGGCCGACCTCTGCCGTGGGCTACAAAAGACCCATCAGCCAGTATGCACGGGTGGCTATGGCCATGGGATCCCATCCTAGGTACCGGGTGAGTGACGGAACTGAAGGGAGGGGTGGAGTGAGTCATTGGATGGACTGATGGGAAAGAGGTGGAACCGATGTATGGCTGGGTGAATTGATGGAAGGAATGTAGGATTCAAGGTAATGGGTCCTCGGAGTGCAGAAATGTGGTGACCTCTTTTTCTGGGGCACAAGGGATCATATCAGCAGGAAGAGATGTTTAACTATTGTGAAGCAGAGCAACTGGATGGACCATGTTCAAGGTTTGCCTTTGAAAATCTATCTTTAAGCTTGTGGGGGGGCGGGAGGGGGAGAGGATATTGTCCACCTGGTGACTAAGCGTTGGCCTGGAAAGAGGAGCTCTGTTTGATGGGCTATGGTCAGCTCATCACACCTTGCACTGTCTGCATCTCTGTGAGGGGAAAGCTGCCACAGAGCAGGCTCGTGCTTGCAGCATCTCCCGCACTACCTTGCCAGCCAAATTCACCACAGAGGCATCTTCCCCCATGCCCAAAGGTCCTCTCATGGATCAGGAACTGGCTAAAAGACAGAAAACAAAGAGTAGGACTAAATGGTCAGTTTTCAGAATGGAGAGAGGTAAATAGCAGCCCAGTACGGTTCAATATTTTCATCAATGACCTGGGAAAAGGGGTAGACAGTGAGGGAGCAAAATTTTCAGGTGATACATAATGACTCAAGATTGTTAAGTCCAAAGCAGACTGCAAAGGGTTACAAAGAGATCGCACAGAACCGGGTTACTGGGCAACAAAACGGCAGCTGAAATTCAACGTTGACTAGTTCAAAACAATGCACATTGGAATATCCAGTGTATAACTCCAGCTGTACCTACAAAACGATGGGGTCTAAATTAGCTGTTCCCACTCAAGAAAGAGATCTTGGAGTCATCACGGATAGTTCTCTGAAAACATCCACTCGATGTGCAGCACAGTCAAAAGAGCTGCCAGAATGCTAGGAACCATTAGAAAAGGGATAACGCTACCCTATAAATCCATGGGACGCCCACACCTTGAATGCTGCATGCCGTTCTGGTCACCCCAGCTCAAAAAAGATATAAAATAGAATTGGAAAAGGTACAGAGAAGGCAACACAAATGATTGAGGGAATAGAAAAGCTTCCATACAAGGAGAGATTAAAAAGACTGAGACATTTCAGCTTTGGAAAAGAGACGCCTAAGGGGGGATATGTTAGAGGACTATAAAATCGTGACTTGTGTGGAGAAAGTGAGTAAGGAAGTGTTATTTACCCTTCACATAACAAGAAACAAGGGTCACCCTGTGAAATAACAGGCAGCAGGTTTAAAACAAGTAAAAGTTACTACTACTTCACACAACGCACAGTCACCCTGTGAAACTCATTGCCAGGGAATGTTGTGAAGGCTGAAATTATAACAGGGTTCAGAAGAGAACTAGATACAGGTCCATCACTGGCTATTAGCCAAGATAGTCAAAGATGCAACCCCAGGCTCTGGGAGTGCCTAGCCTCTGATTGCCAGAAGCTGGGAGCAGACACCAGTGTATGGCGCACTCACTGATGGCCTGTTCTGTTCATTCCCTCTGAAGCACCTGGCATTGGCCACTGCCAGAGGACAGGACCCTGGCCTAGATGGACCCTTGGCCTGACCCATTCTTACGTTCATAAATGCAGTGAGAACCCACTACTGCCTCCAATCTGATGGACCTCACTCGGTGGGCCATTAACCCTTTCCATATGCTGGGAGCACACCAGATATATCATAAGTAAGGTTAAGATTTTGTCACAATTATTTTTAAGAGCAGTCACAGTCAGGTCGTGGTCAATAAAGAATAATTCACGGAAGCCTGAGCCCCGCTGCCCAGGGAAGGGGGGAAGGGCAGAAAGCCCAAACCCACCCCCGGGGCTGAAGTCACGAAAAATCACGGAATCCGTGGCAGACTCTTAGCCTTAGTCAGAAGCTACTTCAGCCACAAGGGTCCATATCCTATAGCTCCTGGTGGGGCCCAAAAAAGCGCTCGTACGGACAAGCGGAAGGAGAGGTTCTCTGCTAGGGCTGGCAGAAAGGAAAGCTTTCAAATACCCGTGTGGGGCAGCGCAATAGAAGAGAATAGAGGGGCCTGTGCAGCTCCTCAGGCCCATTATCTTGGATGTCCCTTCTTCATCCACCCCTCTCATGGACAGCAATTCAGTAA
The DNA here is from genome assembly GCA_007922155.1 of Mesoclemmys tuberculata. Classification (NCBI taxonomy): domain Eukaryota; kingdom Metazoa; phylum Chordata; order Testudines; family Chelidae; genus Mesoclemmys; species Mesoclemmys tuberculata. The sequence goes on from ML675706.1 coordinate 344,172, forward strand.
AAAGCCTCCTAATTTCACTGAGGTCAATAGGCGCTGCTTCGAAAAGTCAGGATGGTTACATTTAGGTGCCTCAAGTCAGGCTCCCAGCTTTGGACGCCCCATCACTGACAATTTTTAGTGAAGATCGTCTGTGTTGCTAAAAAATCTGCTCCGGGGGTTATTGTGGGGAATTCTCTGGCCGGCACTGGACAGAAGGTCAGACTAGACTCTCACAGTGCTCTCTGCTGGCCTTGGAAACTGTGACATTTGGGCCTCACTTAGTGAGATTAGTGGCTATGTTTATTGTCCACACAGTTAGAGCCAGTGATTAAAAAATCAACCCAGCTAAATCAGCCAGCTGTCCGGTGGCCTGTGTGCAATGGGATTGGGGCCTCTCAGCCCTGCCCTCGTGGGCAAATCACCGCAAACGGCACTAGCCAGCTCCCTTGCAGGCAGCCCAGGCTTGAGCAGGTTTTGGAGGGGTAGCAAGGGAGGGTCGGAGTGTGTTGATGGGAGGCCGGGTGTCTGGGTACTTTGACCTACAGCTGCCCCGATTAGAAGAGGTCTCCTGCCCCCAGGACTGCTTTCAGGGTGATCAATGGCTCTGCCTGTGCCCATGTCAGTGAATCCATTTGTTGGTGTTGTTTTGGTGAAGGCTGAGAACATCATGTTCCTGGAGCTGGACCTCTCCCCTCCAGCTGTGTTTGAATTTGAGCTGACGGGGGACCAAGGCGAGCAGGACCCGCGAGCTCTCCACCTCGAGAGACTGATGCGCCTGGATAGTCTCCTGGAGCGGCCAGCGGCTTCCAGGGTGAGGAAGTCCCGATCCTGGTGAGTGCCTGTTGGGGTGAAGGGGAAAACCGCCTGATCGTGAGGCCTGCTGGTGCTCAGCGGGGTGACACCAGCATCTGGGAGAACATGGGTGTTGAAGGGAGGCAGGGACCTCCAAACAGGGTGGAAGAGGCAACGGGGAAATGAGCAGCTATGAAGTCCCCACTGGTTGGCCAGTGAATAATTAATAACCAGTTTCACTGAAATAAGAACTGATCACTTGTAGCTGCTGGGGCATCTGTTCCTCCAGCTGGCGAATCAGAGAATGAGGAAGCTCCAAGCAAAGAAGAATAGACAAAAGCAATCTCCTGGTCACTGCTTTAGGGTACACTTGGTGTTCAGACAGCACTGTCCAGAGGGGAAGTGCTGTTTACACATGCTTGGTTTTATTATCGAATGAGAGCAGTGATCTCTGCCAGTGCCCAGGGCCTCCACAGAGATGACAGACTTGTCATTTGACTGGTGGGACCTCATCCTGCCCAAGCCAGGCAGTGTCAAGGACAGAGAGGCTTCTGACACAGCCAGAGCCTCTTTACAAGTCTAGTGCAGCTCTCTATCTGGGAGGCCCGACCAGGCTCCCCGAGCTAGAGAATCCTAGGGACCTGACTCTCACCGAACACAGTTGTCCAACAAACGCTGCCCCGCAGGACCCAGCCTTGAGAATCCTCACCTGGGTTGAACCATTTCTCATGGCCAGCTGGTGCCGGGACAGGAAACGGCGTTACGTCCAGCTATTAGTGCAGGTTTAACAATCCCAAGAAGAACTTAGGTGCCAAAGTTTAAGTTCCCAAATTTGAAAACGTTGGTCCCAAGTCGACTGGGCCCCCCGATTCCCTTTGGATAAACCATAACATTATCTTTGTAATCGCTGTCAAACCACTGTTAAAAGCAGGATGATGATACCAAACATGTACAGGGTCCCTCATCCCACAACCTGTGCCACTAAAATGCAGCCTCCTCTGGCCTGGAGCGCAGCAGCTAGACAGACGGGAAATGATATGGAGCTCACTCGGGTCTGAAGGGTACAACTGACTGCTGGGATTTGAACCTGGGAGTCAAAGGGAGTTTCGTCCTGATGGTGCAGCAGCTATTCCATCCCCTCTAGTTTCACATGCCCAACACTGGGATTTCCTTTATAGCCAATCACTGAGCAACGTGGCTGGCGTTTCCTGTTAACGGAACTGATGGAAGGCCGGGAGGTGGGAAGAGATGGACGATGTAACAAGACCGGTTTTCACTTTTTCTTGTCCCGCCCAGGTGCCAGACACCCCGGTCGCTGCCACCCTCAACAACTCACGTTTCCCTGGCATCCGCATCCCAGCGCCCCTCCACGATGCCCGCTCATGAGTGACACCCGGCAACTCCTTCCTTCCCTCCCATCGTCACACAGCAAGGACTACGCCACCCATCGCTGGCTGCTTCCGAAAGCTCTCGGCCCGGGAAGGGGATTCTCCGCTGGCAACCTCCCCGCCTTGTCCCATTGCGTCTTTGTCTTCAACTATTTGTATGTGTGTGTTTGTGTGAGACACTCGGAGATGGTTCCCAGGGACATGAGCGCTGCCCCTCCTGCCTCTCCCTCTCCCCATCTGGATCTGTCTCTTTATTTATTTATCGTATTTATTTATGAAGCAGTTTGGCAATGCAGGAGGTGCATTCAGATTAAGGTGCATCCAAGGCTGGTGGTGGGCACCAGGCTGATTTCACCCTTCTGTTACATCCCTACTTCCCCCATCTTGTTAAAGCAGCTGTGCAATGCCAGAGCATCTTCCAGGGAGCCAGCCACAGCCAGCGGAAACTGCATCTTTTTCGTGCCATTGATGTACTGCCCATCCCTCTTGCACAATCACACATACAGAGGAGGAAACAAGCAGAAGATGGAAGAGAAACTGTCCTCTCCCTCTGATGGCTTTCTTGTGAGATGAAACCACTCAGAGCTCTCCACGTACTCAGCATGTGGGGTGGTTGTTTGCTTTGCCGTTTCACAAGTGTTTGGGGATTTTCTGGCAATTGAGCCTTGTGCTTGCTAGCCACAGAGGAAGAGAGACCTCCCATGCTGTAACAACAGAGGCGGGAGCACTGACATCTCATTGCGTTCTGAACACAGCTGCCACCCCGTGACACACAGAAGGGGTGTGAATTAACCAAACTGAGCCAATAGGGTGAGCTGGGATTTTGCTCACCAATGGCACCTTTCAGCGATGGCTGGGCCTGCCCCATTAAGTCATCTGACATCCTGCTTGGTTCACAGTCCCTCGATGGAGGGGAGCAGCCAGTGGGAACCTCCGTCCCGTTCTCCCCAGAGAAGTGCACAGAGGCTGGAGAACAACATTAGCTACCTAGAAACTGACCTTGCAGGTCAAACCAGAAATGAAATATCTACTGTCCGGACAGCTAGAGGGGAAGAATCAGTGAAGGGCAGAAGTGCTGAGGCTAGGAGGGGTAACTGAACACATCAGTCACTCGCATTGGCTGTCTGGACTGGGTGATACAAGAAGGTGTTAAACTGCTAGTCTCGAGAACATCATTGGTCCATTGCAGGGGCTGTGGAGATCAAAGAAAGAGGGACCAGAGTTGAGAAGCTTTTGTCCTGAAGATAAGGATTAAAACATGGCTCCGGCAACAGCATGGGCTGCTGTTAGAACACTGTTCAGTGTTCCTGAGTGTGTCAACATTCAACAGATCAGCTGAAGGCAGGTGGTCGACACCTGAGACTGTCTGGGTGGATGTGACTGGGTGGGCATAGCCTTATGGGCCCTAGGATGGTTTGCAAATGTCTAGGAGGGAGGGCAGATCAAAGAGTTTTTCAAGATCACAGTTGATGAGAAAGTGATATGTCTGGTTCACTCAAGAAGACTTGGGTTATGAAATTGTCCTTCCACTTTTCCTGGTCTGAGGCCAGCACTCTGCTGGAGTGGAAGAAAGAGGTGTGCCCTGGAATCCATATTACTGTGCTTGAACTAGGAAATCCAAGGAAGATACGAGGGCTGGCCCCAGAGAGCGTGCTATCATGAGACCAAGAGACTTCCTCGTCAGGGTCTGGCCACCGCCCAGCTTGTGACTGCTTCCCTCCCTGTCTGTGTCCCTGCTGTTTGCCTCTACCATGCTCTCTAGAACTTCCTGCTCCCAGTTGCTCAGCTGTTGAAACCCACCGGCCATTGAATTGTGGAGGGAACGAAAGAGTGGGCGGGGTGGGAGGGGAGCTCGCTCAGCTCTCATAGGGAAGACACCAACAGCTTCCTATTTAAACCAGTTTGAGTGCTACAGAAAGGGAAGTGTTACTGCAGTGATCCTGGGTTGCAAATTCCTGCATTTTAGGAATCAGCAAATTAGTCGTCCCAGATCTAGAGCTTAGTTTGTACAGATTATAGAAGAGCAAACTGTCACTGAGTCAACTCCAGTTAGTTCCTAGGTCATGGATGGGGACAGCATGGCCTATTGAGTCCATGGAATTCAATAATAGGGCCTTCAGCCACCCTCTTGTTTAATATCCTGGTGTAGCCTATAGAAGCTGCAGGTTACAATGCTGTCAGTCAGAGTATAGCAGCCTTGCTTACTGCCTGTTGGGACCTGTAGCTTCAGCTGGCCACACGTACCTGTTTACAGATGAAGCAAGGGGTTACTTTCTCCGAGATGTGTTCAGGCTCCCCACCAGCCAGCATGGAGCTTCCAAACTGGAAAGGTTCCCAGTGCAGCTCTCCATTGGGCAGCGTAGAGGTATCTTGCTTCTGCATTACCAGGCTCTCCAGTGCTCGTGCAGTAGCATTATTAACACTTCTCTTTAGTCCCCACCCCTTTCACCAGCTTCTAACAGAGGAAGGATGGCATTTGTTGTGCTTGCATCGCTTCCAGTGATGTGGGTGTGTAAAGCTGGAGAGAGAAGCAGCATCTCTCTAGCTGAGGTTGGTAACTAGCCTTGACGATCCGCAGTCTGTGGAAAAGCTAACTGAGCAACCAAAAGAAGCATATTCATCTGAAGGTGAAAGACCCATGAGATCATGGCAGATCCTCCAGGTGCCCTGCTAGTGGCTCCCCAATTCTCCCATCTCCATGCTAAGTAAAGGGGCTGGGGAAGCTGAGACCTGGCCTAGTTATGTTTGATGGGGAGGGGGGCATTGATTAGATTCTGTGGGATGGAACTAGCTGGGGCTGAAAATGGGGAGCTGCTGGCAGATTTCCTTGGGGCTGGAGGATTTTCTCCATCTAGTGCAAAGAACTGATTGTGTCTCCTCATTCCTGCTGCCTCACCCTAGACCTTAGCCTGTAATGTTGGAAGGACGCACGCGGGTCTGTACTGATCTAAACTGACAGCTTTGCTCCTTTATCTTACCCAGAAGCAGGGCACCTGCCTGAAGGGCTCACTTCTCCCCAGATTAGAGGAAAGAGCTAATCTGGAGGGTGAGCTGCTGGGAATGATTGAATGGACAACATGCCAGGTAAAATACCTTATCTTCAGCACCATCCCTGGGGACTGACTTGGGCTCCAACCCTCCTCCAGGAAAGCGGGTGGGTCAGAAGCAGCTACATGCCCATACGCACCCATGGCAGGTATGTACCATTCCCAGTGCCAAGAACAAAACCCCATCTCTTTACCCCTTTAGACAAGAGGAACTTGAACTAGCTGAGGCAGCTGCCGAACAGCCTTTCTCACCTTTCATTTCCACAATCCCTGTAACACAGAGCTGTGGGAAGCCTGATTTGCAGAAGGATGCGACCAGGGAAGTAGCTTCAAACACATCCAGAGAAAGCTGCTGGATTTTCTTTCAAGCACAAGAGCCACCTACGGTAAGCGTGCTGGAAATTGGCTGAGCTATACACACAAAGACACCTGTAGACAAATGCAATTGCTCGTTAGCTCCTAACCATCCATTTCTATGATTCCAGCGTAGGCCAGTTGTGTAGTATTAGCTACCCTGTTTTAGACATGCTGACATCTGTGCCTGCCCACCTTCTCTTAGCATATTGACACCCTGTTCTTTTCTTTCGCATGCTGCATAAGGTGGGTATATGCAGACAAAGCCTAATGGGCTGGCTAGCGTGCCCATCCAGGACTAAATACCATCTCTCACAGCATCTTGTGCAGCACCTGTTTGCCCTCTGGAGGTTATTTTCTGTGCCATGATGAAGCACAGGAGACAGACAGGATTTACAGCCATGATGGTGTCCATGTGAAAACTCTCCCCACTGACTCAGTTGCTCTCATTAAGAATCCCACACAGGGGGTTGGAAATGTGAGTTTGGGATCACATCACACCACCTGGCCAGCTTCGAATTTTGACTTTTCAGGATTTGGCATCCTAAGAAAACTTACAGTTAGCGGGCCCCCCCACCCTTCCCAATTGATGGTGTGCAGAGAGCTCACGCAGAGGGTGGGGTTGAGCTGCTTTCAATGCCTAAGTGCCGCTTTGATGCATCTGTTGTGCGTGGACATCTGAAAATCTCACACGCACACGCTCGCTGTCCGCTGCTGCCAATAACCTCATGATCCTCTTAGCACAAAAACCAAGTAAGGGTGTAAATAAATATTTATTTAAGATGCACGACGCTAGCAGTGGTGTCTGCCCTCTGCCTTGGTACGACGGGCTGGGTCGGTCTCACAGCCTCACTGCGTTGCTGCAACAACCTCAGATGTATATTTCTAATGTTTCTTTGGTCTTCGTATGTTGGTGTGTATGTATTTACATATGAACGTATGTAGGTGTGTGCGGGCTGGCGTGTGTGTCACCAAGGGAACTATTTACCTTCAGTGTGAGTGACTGTACAGGGGCATATTCCAGAGGGGTTTAGCAGGTTGGTTTTTTTTTAATTGATCAGCTGATTGACTGACAAGGTGAGGGCCTTATTAGGACCAAATTTTTGTGCCTGTTGCTATGGTGATTGATTTAGAAATCAAAAGTTTACTGTATGGTGGCCCATCCTTGTCGCTCTATACATATATATATATATATTATACATACTGTACTGAGAAAGGTCATTGTCCTCACACCCCTTCTGGCTTTGGAAGGACACTTCTTCAATACTCTGTAATGTAGCTTTGATTTGGTGCTGGAAGTGAACAGCAAGTGCCAGCACCCTTCAAAATGTCAACGCTGACAACAATAAAGAAATGAGCGTCATTGCAAAGAAGGCTGTGGCCTCGTTCTTTCGCAGGGTTTCCAGCAGGGACCCACCAGAATCGGGGCAGGGTGATTCACAAATCAACCCCTACGTAACAGTTCCACGCAGCACAGCTGCTCGATAGCTGAGGGGGATGTTAAATCTTCAGCCCAAGAGGTGTGCACAGGGGAGTTGGGATTAGGATATTTATTCACTGCGTGAACCAGGGCAGCCTAAACTGCTAACAACAGTCCTGATGCAGCAGTTTTACTGTGGCACCTTAGTAACATTGCTAGGTGATTTATAGAGACAAAGTATCTGACCCAAAGGTTTTACAAGCTAAATTGGATGGAAAACATGAAGACAGCCAAAGGGTGGGGTGGGTAAAGGAGAAGTGAATATATAGCATTGTGAGGGAGGACAAGAATGATGAGGAAACAGTGAAGCAGTGAAAGCAAAAGCAGGAGGAATAGGTTCTGAGGAAGAGGTTGCAGGAGAAAAAGGCTTCTGGGGAGAGCCAGGAAGGCTGGAGAGGTGGGATTTACAGTTATACCAGTGAGACAGAACTGTGGTGTGAAGAAGGGTTTTGATATTGGAAAGGATGAGGAGGGAACAGCAAGATTTGTAGAGCCCCTGAATGTGAGGCGAGATGGAAAGTTTACCTGCGAGTTACCCCCGAGCACTGTTCTGCCATGCCACTTCCGTAAACCCACCATGTTATCCGCCTTCAGATCTCCTTCTCAAACGCATATCATGGCATCAAAACACTTGACAATGGCTAGGGAGCTACTGTGAACACTGCTTCCTACAGTCATCATCATCTCAGAGTGTCTCCACTGCGGAGTGAAGTCGATTTATTTTATTATTAAATTATTATTATTTTATTTTATTTTATTTGCAGCAGCGTGATCACACCACACTCGGGGATCGTGTCCCCACTAGCTGTGCTTGGCTCGACAATCAAAGTGGTGCACTGATGGTAGCTATCCCACAGTGCAACTAGCCACAGAGGCATTTGGGAAGGGTGTCATCCTTCACTTCTCTTCTTGTCCCAAACAAACAGCTGATAGCCTTTTTGCACCATTTTTTCAAACTCTTCACTCTCTGCCGCACCCATGCCATTGGTTGGGAGGCATGTCGCCTGCTCAGTGCTGCACTATTATTGTGAGCATCACAAAACACCTCACGACTTAGTCTACAGTATTTTCAGGAGTGAGACAGGAGCTGAAAATTGTGAGGTTACAGAGGCCGTGTTGCTACAAGCCATAGAATTAAACAATTCCCATTTGCTGCAGGCTGTCACGCTGTCCTGGGAAACAAGCAGTGACGGGTGGGATCGCATCATTATGAAGGTATGCAGTGATGAGCAGTGGCTGCAGACCTTTCGAATGCTAAAGGCCACTTTCTTTGAAAGTTGCAGAGAGTGCTCCCCAGCCCTGAAGCTCGTGAAGCTCTTTTGAGACCAGCTCTGACAGTGCAGAAGAGAGTGGCCATTGCTCTGTGGAAGCTAGCAACATCAGATTGCTACCGGTCAGTTGGGAAGCAATTCGGATTCGGTAAATTCACTGTGGGAGCAGCTGTGATTCAAGAGTGCTGGGTCATTAATAGATTTCTGCTAAGCAGGGTAGTGACTTTGGGAAATGTGGAAGACATAGTGGAAGGCTTGTCTGCAATGGAGTTCCCAAACTGGGGAAGGGGACGATAGCTGGCATGCATATCCCTATCTTTGCCCCGGACCACCTTGCCACAGAGTACATAAACTGAAAGGAATACTTCTCAATGGTGTTGCAGGTCCTTGTGGACCACAGGGGCCGCTTCACTGACATCAGTGTGGGGTGGGCTGGAAAGGTGCCTGATGCGCGTATCTTTAGGAACTCAGGTCTTTTAAAAAAAGATGCAGGTGGGCACTTTCATCCCTGACCAAAAAATAAATATTGACAATGTTGAAATGCCAATAGTAATCCTGCCTACCCCTTACTCCCCTGGCTAATGAAGCCCTACACTGGGCACCTGGATAGCGAGGAGAGGTTCAATAATAGGCTCAGCAAGTGCAGAATGGCGGTGGAATGTGCATTCAGACATTTAAAGGTGTGCTGGCGCAGTCTGCTCACTAGGTTAGATCTCAGTGAAAAAAAATCCCAATAGTTATCTCTGCCTGCTGTGTGCTCCATAATGTCTGTGAGACAAAGGGGGAGACGTTCCCATTGGGTTGGTTTGTGGAGGCAGATAGGCTGGCCACAAATTTTGAGCAGCCAGATGCCACCACAATGCTGAAAGCCAATCGCAGAGTGCTGCACCTCAGGGAAGCATTGAAAAATCACTTTTGCAACAAGACACAACAGTAAAGTGTGCTGCTTATCTGTGCTGTGCTTTCACTTTGCATCCCTTACCCTTCCCACACCGAGCCAGTTCCCTCCCTTCCCCCTCACACACAGTTCCAGTCCCCCTCTCTTTCCCCCTCCCTTTATTCCCTTCTTATCAATAAATAAACAGTACTGAATTGTGAAGCAGTATGTTTTCCTCCGCAGCTTCCCTCTCGCCCTCCTTCCCCTCCATTCCATTCCCATGCCCCAATTCCTCCTTTCTTTATTCCCTTTTTATCAATAATTAAAGAGCAATGAATTGGAAAGCAGTACTTTCTTTATTAGTGATCCTTCATAGAGAGGGGAAATGGAAGAAAATGGAATGTTGTGCATGCATTGTGTGGGGCCAGTGATACAGAGCCCATTTTGGCTGTGCACACATGAAAGAACCACACATCCTCACTCCTTAAAGGGGCTGTCACCTCTTTCCACTCGCCTCAACTGGCAGGGAATGCATCATGCCTAACCTCCTATACCACTTTGGGGGTGGGGGCTAGGAAAGAATGCTTTAGCTCAGGGTTTTGCAGGGGCTGCAGTGGGAGTCTGTCTTGCCTCTGAGCTTCCTGAAGCTCAACCAGATGCCTTAACATGTGTGACTGATCACACATTATATGCAGAATCTCTTCTTGTGTTGAACGCGCCTACTCCTGGGCTGCCTTCCTGTTGTCCATGTCCACGTTCAGTTTGTCAGATAATGAAATCCTCCATGCTATTAGCTCTGTGTTGGCAGCCACAGAGGCATTCATTAGCTCATAAAACATGTTGTCCCGGGTTGTTTTTTTCGCCTTTTTAATCTGCGAGAGGTGGTCTGAAGGAGTAGGAGATGGTGGTGTGTTGAAGGCCACGTTGGCCACTGTGAGGGAAGCAAAGCACAAGGTACCCATTGTTAACTCATCCCATGGATGAAAAGCAATGTTACAATGTAAAAATAAGTCCCCTGAACATTCCCATGGGAAGGCTACAACCACATACCATTGTCTGACTATTGTAGGGGTTGGAGTGCCATTCCAGCCATGGTAAGTAAGGAGCAAGTGCATCTATGGTAGGGATATCCCTGGGGCCTATGCTGCACAAGTCCTAGAGCAGCATGGATGTCGGGCTCCCAATTGATCAGGCTTTTAACAGGCGATAGAATGGGTGTGGGTCGGGTACGGGTTAACCGTCTCTGGTGGAAAAAAATGGGAACCCATTTGCGGATGCCCAAGACACATAGCAATAATGTCCTGCTTAGGGACCTGCAGTGTGCTGAACCAAGAAACCATCCCCGGCTGTGCAATAACACAGTTTAAAAAACTTTCTTGGTCAGGTACTGTAAATGTGTGCCATCTTCCCTAGGTAACCATGAGTGATATCGACCTGCTGAGGGTCACAGAGGCAGAAAGGGAGGATTTGCTGCAAGCGTCTGGCTACAGGCCTGTCCCATATGCTGCTATGCTGTGTTCCACGATGATGCCTGCACAATTAACAACAGAGTGGTGGGGGAAAGTGTCCTATTGTGGTGGAAGAAATAAGGTTGCTCTCCCAAGAAACCTTCTGCAAAGGATTGCAGAGTACTGGCATGAAAGCTTCCTGGAGATATGCATGGAAAATTTTGGAGCATCCCTGTGCACATAAATAATCTTTTCCAGTGTGAACCCAATGCTTAAACACACCAAATACGAGGAAGCACAGCCCCCACCGCCACACACACCACTTTTTCCTGCTGGTACAAGATTCTGGACAGGTGGTATAACCAAAGACATGCAATTTGCAGTACATATTCACTAGATGTGCCTTCCCCCGCATCCTGATCAGTCACAGTTTCCTACGTCTGGGTGGGCTGCTCCCATGTTGCAAACAGCTCCTGGCATTCAGGGAGAAAGGATGCCCCACTTGCCTGGCCCCTGTTCTCCTCATCATCATCCTCTTCCTTGTCCATGGACTCGTCCTCATTCATCCTGGCCTTGGATTGCCCCAAGGTATCAGTGCTGCGTGGTGGCATAGTGGTGGGGTGAGAAGCCAGAACGGCTGTTAGCTTCCTTAGTTTTCTGATAAGCCTGCCTCAGTGCTTTGATCTTAATGCGGCACTGCTGCGTATCCTGCTGTGCCCCTTCTCCAACATGCCATGCAATATCTTCTTATAGATATCCAAATTTATTTTGCTTCCTCGGAGCTGAGCCAGAACAGACTCTTCACCCCACAGACCGATGAGATCCAAGACCTCGGGTGGAGTCCATACTGGAGCATGTTTGGGCATGCAGTCGCAATAATCAGCTGTGCTGGCAAGCTTTCTCTATGCTGACCAAACAGGAAATGAGAATTCAAAATTTCCTGGGGCTTGTGGGGAGGAGCTATTTCCTGTTTACATGGCCACAGTACAGCAGACAGCGAATGTGCAAAGCGGTCACAACAGAGCATTATGGGATACCTCCCAGAGGCCAATGATGTCAATTTACATTGCACTCTGCCCACATGGACGCTTATTCACCCCACCAAATTCGACTTAAGCGCTATGCCACTTGCAGAGGTGATTTTATTAAGTTGAATTTTACCATGATTTAGGTTGGCGGGACTGACATGCCAGTGGAGACCCATTTGTTATGTGCTTGACGTAAGCCACATTACATTGACCTATGTTGTCAGTGTAGATCAGGCCTCACTGTTACCTAGTGCCCCTGCCATCTGTTTAATGTAGCCACCTGTTGTTTTTCTTCATGTACATAGACTGGAAGCTCTTTGAGGCTAGAACTATCGCTTCAATATCTGTGTGTACAGGGCCTAAGACAGTGGGATAATATGATCTGCAATACAAATAATACTAGGAAGGATCTACAGATCACGTCAAGGCTGCAAGTTGAATGATTGGGAGAATATTGGTGTTCTCAGCAGTGATGGGAAAAGGGGAGAGGAGCAAGGCTTATAAGGAAAGATGAAAAGTCAGTTTTTGCCATTTTTTAGTTTAATTAAGTGATGGGACACCCTAAGTAGATTTTCAGACAGCAAGAAGGGCTGAGAACCCAGGTGATAAGAGAGAGGGCAGGTCTGGAGAAATAGATTGGTGGATATCAGCACAGCAGAGCAATCGCAAAACTTAATGAGGGCTTGTGTAGGGAGGGGGTGTGGCCTCCCTCCAACACTGACAAGGAGAAACAGGCTGAGCTTGTGGGGGTGGAGCCAGAAACTGCCTGTCCGCCCACCTGAAAGCGAGGGGGCGGGACAGGAAGTATAAAAGAGAGGCCTAGGAGCTCAGTTGGTGGCCAGCTCCCGGAGGGGAAGGACGTCTCTCTCCCCCCTCCAGAGCTGTCTTCAGCCTGGTACCTGGGTGCCGGCGACTGAGCAGCGGTTGGCTTAGTACATCCCACCGGACCTGGTGACCCAGAGGGGCCAAGAGCTAGAGGAGCTGCTGGAGGCGGACAAGGAGGTGGCCAGACCTGGAGGAGTTGCCCTTGGAGTCGCCAGAGGATGACGACGAGACGCGGGCCCTCACAGGACCAGACCTGGAGGAACTGCTCCCTACCGACCTCTCTGACAAGCTGCCGGACCTACCGCCCCCCGACGAGATTGAGAGGTTCTGCAACCTGCTCCTGGGTGATTACCCCAACAAGGATGACTGGGCAGTGGCACACCAGGTACCCAAGGGAAAGGGGGCAGGACATAGCCCAGGGGAGGGGTCACCCGGTCTGGAGATTGGGAGACCGGACAGCGAGTCAGTGTGTTGCAGTTGGAACCCCACTGACTTTGTGGCCTACCCCTCTGCCACGGATAGGGACCTGGGCTGGGACACAGTGGAGTCGGGTGGGCCTGCGTCCCCCTCCCCCAATACCCCCGAGTGCCTTTGAATGGTGTGTTGCCCTGTCGGGGGTGCTAGACTGTGTGCTGCCCCATCGGGGGCCTCTGAACTGTGTGCTGCCCATTGGGGTTTGGGGTATTGCCTTAGGACTGCCCTGCCTGAGGCCGGAGACTGTTCCCCTAACTCTGGGCTGGGCCAACCCCTGCCAGAGCAGGGTAGGGAGTGGGTGTGGCCTCCCTCCGACACTGACAGGGAGGGATGGCCCACTGCACTACATCTTGTAAATCCTCTGGATGTCTCACATGATAGATGCCACGAAGGGCAAAGGATTATTTTATGCCATCCATAGTTGCCTAGAGAATTTAGAACAGCCAGCCTTGGCAATGCACACATTACATGCCCCACAAGATGAGAAAGTGACTTCCAGCAGGGAAGAAGGGTCCAGTCATCAGCAATACTGTTTCCCTACGAAGTTTGCTCTCTGTTTTATTATATGAAGTTCTCAGGATCCTATGATTTTCTGTATGCCAATGGCAGAGCTCCAGCAGTAATAGCAGCTGCCATCTTGGATTAATGTAAGTAACATATTTGCTCAATGTTTGTTTCCCTCTTCTGCCTCACTCTCCCCACACACAAATGCAGAAGATACAAGCGCACAGTCACCTTAAGAATACGCACATGCTTTCTAGGCAGCAATTGGATGTCCCTGAGTTCCTGTGCTCTATGAATAACAGTGATACCTTCTCATAAATACATGCAGTGCATAGACCAGCTACAGACTTCCACGTTTTCTGGGAATGGATTGATTTTTAAACACAAATCTACTGCTATTTCTGTGATGACATGGTCCAGTGGATTTAACAGTACTCGAAATCTTTCAAATTCCCAGCATTTTCACTTCTTCAGGACTGCCACAGTTTATGGGAAAGTCCTATAGAATTAAATGCAAATAATAATAGCCTTCCTGCAGGAGCTCAAAGGACTGGAAAGGGCCCCCTAGGTCATCAAGTCCAGTCCCTGCTATCGCAGGCAGCCCAGTCATATAATACCATCGTAAACGTACTGAGCTCCAGCTTTAAACTGGTAGTTGGACTGTTCGGCCCCACTTTTTGTATTGGGAGGTTATTCCAGAACCTCACTTCTCTGATGGTTAGAAAATTTCTTTTATTGTCAACGTAAAATGTATTCAAGGCCAGTTTGTACCATTTGTTCTTGGGCCAGCCAACACTGGTCTTTAACTTAAACAGTTCTTCTCCCTCCTAGGTGTTTACCCCCGATGTATTTATAGCAAACAATCATATCCCTTCTCAGCCTTCATTTTGTTAGGTTAAACAAGCCAAGCTCTTTTTATCCCCTCTCTTATGATAGACGCTCCAGTCCTCTGATCATCCCTAGTACCTCTTCTCTGCACCTGTTCCACTTTAAATTCATCTTTCTTGAACGAGGGTGAACAGAATTGTACATAGTATTCCAAATGAGGTCTTATGTGCCTTCCACTATGGCATTAATACTTCCCTATCTCTACTGGAAATACCTTCACTGATACACACTAGGCTCATAGTTGCCTTTTTCACTGTTGTAGCACACTGGTGGATCACAGTCATTCTGTGATCAACCAACACATCCAGGTTTCTCTCCTCTTGCCATTTCCAACTGACAAGGCCTCAATTTATCACAGAAATTCTTGTTGTTAGTCCCCAAGTGCATGACCTTGGAATTTGTAATGTTAAACTTAATCCAATTTCTATTATTTCAGTCCTCAAGGTCTTCCAGTTCTTCCTGTGTAAAGTTTCTGATCCTCCTCACTACTGACAATGCCTTCCAACTTTATCTCATCAGCAAATTTAATAAGCACTCTCCTACTTTATATACTGTATCCTTTCTATAGGCTGCATCAAAAAAGCCTACAGCAAGGTTATTATCCTCTGTCAGAGGGTAAAGAATTTAGAGGAATTTCATTAGAATCCTATTGGTTTCTTCCTCTTAAATTCCATAGGACTTTTCCATAAGGGATCCAAAGACTGGCCAAGATTTTCAAATATAGGCGCTAAAGTTAGGCTCATAAAAGTACAATTAGGCACATAAATAAGTGACCTGATTTCCAGAGGGGCTGATTACACACAACTCCTATTAACTTCAGTTTTGCAGACAAGTGTCCACTGAATCTAGGAGAGCCAAGACAGACATAGATGCAAAAAAATCTGCGATGAACAGTGCAAGACAAGGGAACTGAGTGAGACATTCAGTAAAGTAAGGGGAGGTGAGAAGTACATGCTGTGGGCAGCCAATACATACAGAGAAACATGCAGGCTGAGGGAGCCAAGCAAACAGCTACAAGCAACATACAGTCTAGGAGCTTCGAAAGGCATATGCCCAAGCAGCCCAGGTTTGGGCAGCTATGGGGACACTTGCTGGGTGTCTGGCTGATTTCTGGGAGGAGCTGAGTCCCACAGTAGGAAGGCTGATATTATTGAACGTAATCACTCCTGACATTCCCTGAAGACCAGTGACCAAGGTCTGTGCTATTTGGATGGGGAGAGACATTTACAAGACATTACTTAGAAAGACTGTTGGCATGCAGACATGAGTCTGTCTCTCTTTAAGAGCCACACGCAGCAGGAGCCTGATGTGCAGAACACACATGGCTGCCAAGGCAGGGGCTGGATTCCTTAGCAACCGTGCGTAACTATGGGCTCCCAGAAGAGCACCCAGCTCTGCATGAATCTTTTTCCAGCTCAGACGGTGACGAGGAAGCAGCATGCCCTGTGTGAAAAAAATACACCCCATGGTTCACTGGGATCATAAAGGTGTGACACACAGATGCACTGATATTAAAGACTGATGTTTATATCCTAGCCCAGTCACTCCCTGGGTTCAAGGTATCAAAGGTTTATACCTCCATCACATGGCAGAGGTCAGTATCAATTGACTCCAGTGGCTACTGCTACAATCAACCATAGCTAATCATGGTGACGCAGTATGCCTGTAAGGCCAGGAGCCAGGCACTCTGCAGGAAATGCACTCCATTGTTCCCTGCTCAATGTACACTATGACTGAAGACCTGAAATAAAGAGCTGGTCATTGTACTGTTGGCAGTCTTTAGGCTATTTTTTCACCGCTTGTACAACTTCATTTCCTTCATCAGTGCTGTGAATCTAGTCCTCAGGGTCTGGTTCACAGACCGATGATAGGACATGACCATCATAAATACATCTCAGCTGTGAAGGTTACAGGAGGAGAGATGCCCAACCTCAGCCCTTTCATTAGTAAGTTGGAGGGATCAGTATGGGGAAGGGTTACGTAGTCGCACGCTCCCCTCCTTCTTGCTCTCCTGCTATACCAGAAGAGTGAGCAACCCAGGCAATGTCCACTCTCCAGTTCTGGAACATGTACTAACAGGGTTAGAGGTCACAAGTGTCATAACTGATCTCAAGCAAAGGCAGTTCTCCACAGAGGAGGGCCCAGCTATTGAAAGGACAGAAGAAGCTGTGCAAAAAACCTTCAAATCCAGAAAGACAGGTACATATTCTTTTTGCCATCTCTGATTCCTTTCCATGGTGCTGTGGTGACACCCAGTGGACTTTCTCCTGTATTACCTTACGCTGCAAGACCCCTAAAACACTAACTTTTTCTGACCAAGCTCCCTCGCTTGTCCCTCTCCGGTTCCCTAGATCTGTCTTTCTCTAACACATTCTTTCCTCACATTCTCAGCTTTCTCTCTTCTCTCTGCCATGCTCCTTTTCTTCTTCTCTCTCTTCCCTTTCACTCCCTTACTTTTCTGTAACTCTGTCCTCAGCTCTCCCTTGCTCTGTTAATTAGGGACCCTTATCATGGATTGGATTAGGCATCCCAATAGTCAGCCTGGCCTGATGCCAGCCTCTTCTCTAGAGTGCCCCTTCCATCACTGGATACCTTGTTAGACACTAGATCCTGGCTGGTATCTCTTCCTGTCCCATACATCCTATGCCTTTGCATTTCTAATTAATTTGTTTGCACGATGGAGCATGATGGAATATTGCAAACACATGCTGGAATGTTGCCATTAGCCACACGGCTGGGCTTGGTATTTCTTCTTTTACTGTTAATTCAGGATCACATCTGGGACCAACAGATGCTAAAGATCATTTATTCACTCAACATGTTTGCATCCCTTACACTTGGTTCTTGTCCAGGTCATTAAGCATTCCCCATGCACCTGGATAACTGCAGCCCTAAAACAAAACCTCATGGGAAAGTTGTAGAATAGAAAGCAAAACCTTCTGTTTCTAAAGAACACACCCTCGCTGTTCCAGTATGTCTCGTTCTCCCTGACCCTTTGGTATGTGACAGCATGTAATGGATCCATTGTCAGGTGTGTCACACATTCTTCCTTTCCCCTTGTCTCCCTTGGGATCCCTCAATTATACCTTACAAGATATACCGCTCAGATACTATGGAGATGAGCACAGTATAAGATCCTGAATAGAAGTTACTTTTATCCATCACCGTGACCTCCCCCTCCCCCAATGTACTCTCCTAAAAGAATACGCCAGACTCTAGTGAAATGTCCATTGTTTGTTTCCCAATTCCAGTCAGGTTTGTAGTCACTGCTTTGCAAAAATAGTTTGGGTTCCTGGTTTGCTTTGGTTGCTGTATTTCTTCCACAACTTAAAATAGTTCTTTTGAAGCTCTTACCACACCATAGTACAATTGTCTCCCAGCCACCTTCACATCTTAATTCTAAATAAACCTCTGCCCCCACTACAGGGCTATCTGCTCATTGTTTTAGCTTTCTGACTCTACATTGGCGTATTAATATTCCTGCCTAGTGGTAGCAACCTAAATTCAGCTCCCTGCCTGACCTGCATCTAAGTTTAAAGAGACAGGATTAAGATAGTCTCATAATTCTGCTTTAACATTCATTTTTCTTTCTATCAGCTGTGAATTATTCGTAAATTAAAGACATCTGTCATGAAGCTGTCTTCCTCCTGACTTCTACTAAGCAAGATAATGCTGGGCTTTTATAAAGGTTGATCTCTTTTTTTTTACACCACCAGTCTCAAAAGTGATGAACTGATCCCTTTATGGTACTATGCACTGCTTTTTCTTTCACAGCTACAAGGGGATTAGAGCCAAGGAGAATGACCTCTGAGGGCAGCTAACCAACCAAACCTTTTCTGAAGGAGTTTCCAAACGTCATTTCCATTTCAGCCACAGCATTGTATGTGGTACATTGAGAGCTGTACAAACACTGAATTTAAAAAAGATTAAGGAAGTTTCTGCAGTAAAACCTGCTTTGCACAATCTCTTTTATTCATTTTCCATGAGCGTTTGTATAACTGATGTTTCTGTACCCAAAAATCTTTGCAGAAGGCAAATGTGTCCCAACTACTCATGTAAATGTGCATGTGACAAGCTTCATGCTGAAAATGGCATGAGTTCTTGAACAAATTTATGTTCACACCACAAATTACTTATTCAAGTCCTCCCCCTCTTGTTTATGAAAGTTTTGATCAACTAGGGAGCAGAAACAACACCATGTAATTTAGGTGACCAATCAGACCATACAGATTATGACTAGTGAAAGATCTGAAGTAACAGTGTGATGGTGCATACAGACCCCACAGTGGGCAACACAGGGCCAATGAGCTATTGTGGGCTCAGTCAGTCCCACCCCAACACACTTGTCAGAGATGTCAGACTTGGAGGGAGGAACTTAAAAAGGGAAAACACAGCCTAGACGGTGACAGACCAGAAAGAGGAGAGCGGACCCCTAATCCTGAGGAGAAGGCAGACTGCAGGCAAGAGCTCATCTGAGGACTGCTACGCAATGGCCCCTTCCTAGAGGGAGATTCCGATGCCAACCCACCTCTTATGGGTCTATTTCTCCATCTGAGCCTATGAGCCTAGTTGGAGCCACAACTTAACAAACACCCTTTGAGACAAGAAAGCCTTAGCCCATCGATGGGACAATTCATTTGTGTTCATTTCTTTTTGTGGTCGTGGCCAACCCCAGAAGAGGCAGACTGCTTGTGGCTCCATCAGAGGCTTTTATGACTGGGCTGGCATGGTGGAACAGCCAGACATCACAAACAGAGGCCTAGGTGACTGCAGGGGCCTTGCCCAGGGCCTAAAGGGCACCATGAAGAAGGAACCCAGTGACAACACGGTGGAGAATTTGGGCATGATCTTCCTATCCCTGGAGAAAAGGGAGGCTTGGGTGATCTGAATTATTAAACAGCCTGGGCCTAAATACAGGGGTTGGTAAGAAAGCGACAACATGGATCTGAAATGCCTTCTGAAGTGGATGACCAACAACCAGCAGCGGCATCTTGTGCTGCATCTAGCCGCAATAGCTAGTCTGGGACTTGGGGGCAATGACAGGAACAGCAGCAATGACCAATAGGTAGTGGTGTTGATGTAGCCACTAGGGCTTCACCTGCAGGGCTGTGGGCCCAGCCCCAGAAATGGTGGCTCGCCAATGAGATTTGTGAAATTGGGCTTCTCGGTCAACCTGACAGCTTGCCTTGTGACATTGAGTGAGTGGTGATGGCTGGCCACTGGCCATCTGGCCAGCTTGTTTGCATCTTACGTGACCAGGCCTGCTCCCCATGGCCTGGATGCAGCAGCAACACAAAACTTTGCCCAGGTGAAAGCAGCTGTACTGAACTACCTTGGTATCAGGGAGGAGACAGCAGTTCTGTCTGAGTAGAGGGACCCGGAGAAACTGTGATGCCGCATGCAATTCTCCTAGGTTATTCAGAACAACTGAGTGTAATCAAAATAAACCAAACAAAAAACCCGACACACACAAGTCTGCTCTTTAGGGTTGCAGAGAAAAGTTTGAAAACGTGACCCAAGTGCACGCTAAAGGTTTAAAAACAATTATTTATAAACCAGTCTCATGACTTTCGGAGGCCTGATGCTTGCAGTTGGTAATCCTGGTGTAACATGTGGCCACCTCTGCGTAGAAAGTGCTGATTTCATAGCATTTCTACATGGTACAGGTGAAGACTGGAGAGTCAGTTGATAACGTTATGCTAAAAGATGCCAAGAGCTGCCATCAGGTACTCTCTTCTATTGCAGCCAAGTCAGCACTACCAACTCTTGTGGTTTTATCATGAGTCTCAATTTGCAGGTTCTAAACGCTCCTATATCAAGCTGTAGTGAGGGGGTGTGGCCTCCCTCTGAAACTGACAGTGAGAAACAGGCCCAGCCTCTGGAAGCAAGGGGGCAGGACAGGAAGTATAAAAGAGAGGCCCAGGAGCTCAGTTGGGGGCCAGCTCCCAGAGGGGAAGAATTTCCCTCTCCGCCCTCCAGAGCTCCCTTCGGCTTGGCACCTGGGCGAGCAGACCGAGACCTGGTACCCGGGTAAGTGGACCAGAGCCTGGGTCCGAGCGACAGCAAATGAGTAGCATTCGGCCTGGTGCCCAGAGGTACCTCCAGAGCCTAGCACCCCACCGGATCTGGTGACCCAGAGGGGCCAGAACCCGGAGGAGCTGCTGGAGGCGGACGAGGAAGAGATGGCAATACCAGGGCCAGACCTGGAGGAGTTGCCCTTGGAGTCGCCAGAGGATGACGACGAAGCGCGGGCCCTGACAGGGCTGGAACTGCCCCCCGCCGACCTCCCCAGCAAGCTGCTGGACCTACCGCCCCCTGATGAGATCGAGGGGTTCTGCAACCTGCCCCTGGGTGATTACCCCAACAAGGACAACTGGACAGTGGCACACCAGGTACCCAAGGCAAAGGGGGCAGGAAGTAGCCCAGGAGAGGAGAGAGCCCTTCCCCTTTCCCTGATCCCCCCAAGTGCCTTTGAACTGTGTGCTGCCCCACTGGGGCCTCTGAACTGTTTGCGGCTCGTTGTGGCTCGGGCTATTGCCTAAGGGCTGCCCCGCTCGAGCCCAGAGACTGTTCCCCTGACCTGCTCTGGGCCAACCCCTGCTGGAGCAGGGTAGAGAGTGGGTGTGGCCTCCCTCCAAAACTGACAGGGAGTGACGGCCAGCTGCACTACACAAGTGAATCCATAAGCATCTCTGCTTTCCTTTTTACAGCTCAGTATGTGTGCCACTTCGGTAGGGTTTCTGGATGTGTCCAGGATACATATCTACCATCTACTTTCTGTGCCACATCAGGTGAAACCCTCCCCAGCCACTGGCTACTAGCAACACAGGACCTGTGCTCCAGGCTCTGCATGCCCTGCCTCTTCTTCAAGTGATAGTCCCTATATGTATCCCACACTTGGGCATGCGTACGTGCCATGCGCCTGCATCCAGACATGTTTGTTAGCTGTGTCCATTGACCCACGCGTGCGTAGTGTGTGCCCTTCTGCTCACAGCCGAGAGTATAACCGATCATGTGGGTTGCTGCACCTCATGGCCTGAGTCAGAAGCCCTGTTCCTTCGCTGTTACGTTTTGCTGAGAGTGACTTCTGTCCGTTTGTTGTAGATGGCTGTATACAGGTGTAGATTGTAGTTTTCATGTAAATAGATTAGTTTAGTTAGTGAAGTTCTTTCCCCGTTTAGGGGCCATCCCTCCCCCGCCCCCTGGGATATTCCCCGATTCTGGGTTTTAAAAACTGTCTCCTGCCTGCGCTCCTTCTCCAGGAGCGACAAGCACCAGGGGTGCCTTTATTGCCTTGGCAAGGCTCACATCGCAGCTGGCTGTTCCGTTTGTAAGTTCTTCCCACCCCAAACCCAGGAACCTGAGGAGCTCTGCCTTCATAATAACGGAAGAGGCTATGCAACCACATGCACACCCCGATTCGGGACTGTTGGAGCCCCCTATACAAGTGGCCTTCACTGGCTGTGAGCTCCCTGCTGAGCACCGTGCAAGCCCTGGATTTGGCGATACGGAAGACAAAGGACAAGCCCAAACATGAAAGTAAGAAATGCTCTTATGGGCACAACAGTAGATACCCACGGACTGCTCCCAAGCCCAGCATTTCCTCCCTGAGCTGGGCCAGGTTGGGAGAGATGGCGCGTGCAGATCTGGCCAGACCGGCGCCCAAGCTTCCCTGGGTGGAGGGTAAAGATCAGCGCAAATGGGATCCAATGCGCTCCCCATCCTGCTGTTATCCCCACACCTCTTGGACAAGCCGGCCCCACAACTGCTGCTGGGGCCCTCTAGCATCTCTATGGGCACATTGAGGACTCCTGGTCGCTCAGAGCCTCCTGTGAGCAGCAAAGTTGATACTCCCATACCTGCCATCTCCAATCCTCTCTGGACCCTCACTTGCCTAAGACATCCCCGCTCCAGAAGACAAACCTCTTCTGCTGTTGCCAGACAGACCCCTGCCACACCATGTGTGGCCTTTGCATGCCGCCAGTTCCCCCCCTGCTGGAGCCATCCTTGAAGTCGAAGGAGTTTTCAGAACCAGCACACAGAGTCAGGTCTAGATGTAAATCTGCCTTGCCAGTGTTAGTTGCTCCTTTGTTGCCACTGAAAAGCTTGCTGTGGGCATTTCCCACACACCACATATTTCAGTACAAATTGCAATGCTTCATCACGTCACATACATTGATAGAACACATAATTCAACATGATGGGAATGTTCAGCAGATCAAGACTTTTTAAATGATACCTCATAAGGCATACTTTGTAAAAAACATCATAATCATATCACAGTGGTGAATGTGGGGCTTCCAGGGTGCTATTTTGAGGTACAGAGTGTCACACTTCTCCCCTTAGTTTACTGTAAGAGTGTTAGTCACTGATGAATGCAGAGGCATAGTATCCAAGGGTCTCTTTAGGTTTTGACAATATAACTCCCAAGTATTACTAAACATTGTAGTGTTACCCACATGCACTCTTGCAAAGTTCTATGTACTGTTTAACACTTTGTGGATCTGTATAGTGGTCTCAAAAGTTAGCAAGTGTGTCTTCTCTGGGTTGCTAGAAAGCAGCACTTTGTATCTTTGCAGAATTGTTAACCCTTCAGCTTCTCCAACTGGTGTTAACACAATGTAGATTTTAGCATTTAACCATCAAAGCAATGACGTGGTATGGAAAGGGAAACTGAGACATAAAGCAGACCAAGTTTATTATGGTTTCTCTGCTGTGACAAGTTTCAAGCCTGTTTATAGGTATTAGCTGAGAAGCAGCATTACCAAATGGCTTCTTAACACATGGTGTGTTCTTATATACCACTCTTAGCAAGTCCAAAAGCTTTTCTCCAAAATTGGTCATATTGCACCTTTCATAGGGTTTACTATCAGTACTAATTTTTTTGTCATAAGGTTTAACATAAGCATCAAATTTGTTATGTTGAATTCCTTTTAATTGCTTGTATTCAGAGAGAAATTAGCACAGGACCACAGAGAGAAGCAACATAGGGAGCGTCTTTATTGAACTACACTAAAACGAGCCAGGACTGGCTGAGCTATCCCCTAATAGTCTAACTCTATTGCTATAGCAACCTAGGCAATTAAGCAAAACACAAAATACACAACGAGGTTTTTAACAGTAGTACCAAACTCTTTACCACGGTTGAGAGTTTACAAGTATCTTTGTCATATCACACCTTCTGTTTAGTCAGTCTGGTTTGCTCAATACCTTTGTCTTTCAACTCCTTCCTGAACCTTTACATGTGTTCGGTTACTGGTTTTTCTTTCCCTTCGGTGTTAGCTTCCGCATGGGTCCTTAGTCCAATCATATTCTTGGGATTTTGATACCTCGGGGTCTGGGGAGGTAAGGAGGTATGGGGATTCTGCGTGTTGGTTGACCCTGTCTCCCAATCCCAGGACCGTACACATGCAAAAAATCCATCTCCCCTCTGGGAGTTACCCTATGATCCTCATCCCAGCACTGAGTCCTTACCCACCCCCTTTCCTAGAGGGTTATGATTTGTGCTTTCTAGGTTAAGAGAGTTTACTCTTCAGTCAGATGCATCTTTTCCCAGAAGCTCTCTCTCAGCTACTGTGTGTCTTACCAGCCCAGAGGATAGGGTAGACAACTTTCTAATTTCTGAAAACTAGATCCCCTTCCCCTGCCTCTTTCCTCCAAGGCCCTGCCCTCTACTCTACCTTTTCCCTTGAGGCCCAGCCCTCTTTGCTCCTCCCTCCCCCCCAATCACTCATTGCTCTCCCCTCTCCCTCTTCTTCATTACTGGATCCTCCTCATCTCCCTCTCCCTCTTCCTCATTACTGGATCCTCTGCATCTCCCTCCCTGCCCAGCTGGGCTCCCTTTGCTAAGAGGCTGGGACAGGAGTTACAGGCTGCATGTCTGGGTCATGCACAGATGCTGAATCAGCCACTCTGTCCTGGGCATTCTCGCCCAAGTGACCAATGAGGAAACGTTCATGTGCTTCCACTAGTCTTTCCCCATTTTTCTTTTCTGGGCCCCCCTCTAGGACACAGCTCTCTATGCTCCTTATAGTGGTATCAGCTATTGTTCAGCTGCAAAGGGCTTGCAGCTAACATCTGGAATTGCTTTCTCAGTGACAGGCGCTCCACACACCCCTCCATTCCTGAGGACGTACTAACTTTAGTTGCATTGCAGGAGCTGGTCTCAACCCCCCCCACACACCTGGAAGCATGCTGCTTCTCTTTGGTGCAGAGGGATCAAAGAGACTTTCTCACTTTCCTTCAGCAATTTCTGGGACTTCACGTTACCCTTTCCCCCTGGAGTCCCAGCAAAATATTCCTTCTTGCTGCAGGCAACCACCTAAACAGCCTGAGCTACATGGAAAAAATCTTTCCCAATAAGTATGTCAATGAGGCTCTTGTCCACTATCCCAACCTTTAATTCACTTTCTAATCCATCCTTTTCTATGTGCGTTTTAGCCAAAGGCACAAGAAATCCTCCTCCTAATAAAAGTTATGCCCTTTGTCCTGGCAATGTTACCTTCTTGAATTACACTTTGCTTAGTCACAGAAATCTCTGCACCTGTATCTTCCCATCCTAACTATTCCCTGCCAATAATTTAGACAGTCTTTATGTGCTCTGTGTCTGCTTGTGCAGAGTCCAGTACCACAAAACCAATTTAAGTTTCAGGTGCCTCAGAGGCTTCTGTGCTGAGGACAGCAGGATTAACATGGGCTACTTGTTGCCTGCTTCCACCCAGCACCAGGCATTTATTCCTCAGGTGATCAGTGGAGATATAGTGATAGCACCTTTTGGGCTCTTCCGTTTTCACAGACGGTTTTGGATGGGGATTAGAGGAATGATTTTGGAGAGGTAGGTGCCCAGCCTCCCTGCCACCCTCCTTCTTCCCAGGAGTAAAATGGGGCCCCTGCTTCCCACCAGGTTTAAACGCCACTTTCTGTGGTTTACTCTCAATAGATGCCTGCGTCTGCTCAAAGGCACCAGCTAGAGATGCCATCTCCTCCACAGTCTTCACATTTTTATCCCATAGGCACTGTTTCACATCATCTTTACATATGCTTAGGAAATGCTCCTGAGCAACAAAGCCAAACATATGTTCAAAATCTTCAATACCTTTTCCCCTGCCCCATTTCCCCATTAGATATTTCATCTAAATTAGTAATCTTTCCCCATTACTCATACCAGCATTTCTCTTAAAATTTCTAAATTTTACCTAATATGTAGTGGGGTAGTTTGAATTCTCTTTAAAATAGTTTCTTTGAATTTACAGTAATCTAAAGCATCCTGAATTGGTATTTCATTGAATATATTCAGAGCTTTACCAGTTAACTTTGAAATCAGACTGTGGACTTTCTTATCTGCAGGAATTTCATGACCTGCACACAGCCTCTCAAAAGTAGTAAAATATTCTGTGATATCGTCTGTCTCCTTGTATGCAGGACATAACTGGTCCCAATTGTGGATTTTTGAAGAGATGGGAATAAGTGGAGTGTGGGGGTTCTGGTTCTGCTTTTCTAGCAAATCCAGTTGGTGTTTTCACTTGCTCACTTTCTTTCCTCAGCTTCTTTGGCATTCAGCTCTAGGGCCCATGGATGTGCTGCCCCCTCTCTGGCAGCCTCTTTCTCTTTCTCCTTTGTCTCCAGTTCCTTCATTCTCAACTGATGGAGAGTCTTTCTTTTTCTGCTACCTACAGTCTGGATAGTTCTAACTTTGCAACTGCATCACTTTTGCTCATTATTATGCCTTTCTGCTCCTATTTCCCTTTCCCAAAATAAGCAAACAGAAAATAACAAAAGTGCAACTTTTTCTTGACTGCATCCAGCCAACCCACGTAAAGCCTCACTCAAAATCACTACACCAGTGTATGAAGCGCAAATCTCACTCAGAACAACAAGCTGTGCATTTCCCCCTATTCACTGCGCCACTGTGATGGGATCCCCAGGGTACAAACTGGAAATGTGAGACTGCTGAGTTCCCTTAATCTCTCCAGTATGGGTTGTCTCTCACAATGCTATACTAGTGACTAGTAATAAACTGTCCATGTGCTGTGGTCACACAGCCATCAACAAATGGAGATACAACAAGCTGAGCTGCATGAATGCTCTCTAAGCCACTCATGAACTGTACAGAGAGATACCAGCAATTGTTTCCAGCCCCAAGCATTGCACCCCTGTAATGTACCATCTAACACTGCTCAAAGGCCTTCTCCTGAACAGTGCAAGCTCATTAATTAGTTTGCCACTTCATCAAAGGAAAGTGGATACGCACCAGCCTTGGTAATCTGAGCAGATTCCCCAAGCACTTCAAAAACACTTTTAGATAAAATATAAAACAGATTTATTAACTACAGAGAGAGAGATTTTAAGTGATTATAAGTGGTAGGCATAGAGATCAAAGATGGTTACGTAAGAAATAAAAATAAAATCGCAATCTATATTCTACAGACTAAGCAAGATTTGAATCAAGCAGTTTCTCACCCCACTGGTGGTCCTAGGTAGTTTACAGTTCTTAATACAGGGGCTGAATTCCCTTTCAACCTGGGACCAATCTCCCCAATTGAAAGTCTTTGTCTCCCGGATGATCTTTCAGGTGTTGAGATGGGAGAGGAGAGAGGCCAAGTGGTGGTGTCATCGACCCTCATTTATATTTTCTCTCCAGGTGCTTGCAAGATCCTTGTTGTCATGTGGGGGTTAGATAGTCCCCATTGTGTATGCATCTCTGAGGGGTCTCTGGGAGAATGGATTCTTTTTGATGGCCCATCAATGCCTCTCTGGCCAATCTAGATGTAAATATGTCTTGCCAGTGTTAATTGCTTCTTTGTTGCCACTGAAAGGCTTGCTGTGGGCATTTCCTACTTACCACATCTTTCAGAAACAAACATATAGCAATACTTCATAACTTCACATACATTGGTAGTACATACATTTCAACAGGATATTAATGTTCAACAGATCAAGACTTTTAAAATGATACCTCATAAGGCATACTTTGTAAAAAACATATCCTAATCATATCACAGTGGTGAATATGGGAGTTCCAGGGTGCTATTTTGAGGTACAGAGTGTCACAATAAGTTTACACATTAATTTACCTGGCCAGATTCTGTGGTACAGTCAGCCCATTTGTGATGCTCAGGCAACATGGTGGAGCTGGATTCTGATCATAAATAGCCAGTGGAGCATTCTCTTTTAAAGAATTGCATTCTGTTTCTCTAATTTCCTCCTATAGTTGCATATAGTATTCTTTACTTCCTGTCTCAGATTGCTGAATATTATTCAACAGCTAAGAGGTGGCTATATTTCAGCAAATGCTAATGCGATCCCTGTCTAGACTGTAAAGTACATTAAGATCCTTTGAGCTGATAGATGTTGTAGAAATATTAAATTATTGTTATTCATGATTTTCAGTTTTTGGAACATGCACTTGTTGCTGTTTTCTTTCTAATTTAATTGATGACCTGCTTGTTTACATTAATATATATGGTTGTTAAATCTGAGGAATTATTGCACTCTGGGCACAATCTTTACCTGGAAAAGTGAATTACCTCTTGCCTTTCTGATTTATTTGTAAAGAGTAAATGTTTGCAATTGCCAAGCAATTAAAGTAATACTTGTTTCTATACATCTGCCTGCATATGTGTGTGTCTCTGTTCGGTGTCTAGAGGATCTTTGAGACAACAGGGAGGAGGGCTGATAACGTCAGATCATAATGGTCTGCACTCTCTAGTTTAGGAAAAATAGTCAAGGTTAGGTGGGGTTAGCTGACATGTTAGCTTGTAGCAAGACAGAGTGACCTCTGTCCCCAGTTGAGAGAAAATTACCACTATACTCCCCCTGGTAGGCAGAGCCACTGCCTGCCTCACTGGAAGCAGAGGGGCGGGATAGGAAGGGGAAGTACAAAAGAGGGCCCTGGTTCAGCTCAGTTTGGCTGGAGCTGTGGGAGGAGAAGGATGTCTCTTGCCTTTCTTACCATGGGAGCCCAAGCCCTACTGCACAGAGGGCCAGGACAGCAGCTGTTGCTGCCTATCCACCACCTCCACCCCAGGGAGACAGGCAATGACCCTGATATCCAGGTACTCCAGAGGAGTGTAGGAAGCAGGCCAGGGAAACCAGGCTTGAATCTGGTTTGGTTGTTGGAATGTGCATTGATATGTTTTGGCTGGGACCCTGCTGACTAAGTGGTGGAACCCTCTTCCACTGATAGGGACCTGAGATGGGACCTGGTGGAGTAGGATGGGGGTGGAGGTCCCTGTCCCCAAACCCACCTCTGGGGTGGCAACTTCCTCACACTAGGCCAGGAAGCCTGATTTATAGCTCAGCCCTGCTACAAGGCCAGAGATCCCAGAGTCAGACTGCTTGTTTGCAGGCTGCCTAGCCAGGAGTTCCAGGCTAAAGCCTGCTCCCTGCCTCTGCCCTTGCATATTAGTTGCCTGATGTAGTGACACAGAGTGGCCTGCCTCCCCACTTGAGAGTGAAGGACCACCACATAGGTAACCCGACTTCTTTTTGTCTAAACTAGACAAACCCAAAAAGGGCCCTTGGCACTTTTTTATTTTGTAGAATTGTTTTATACCTTGACAGAATCTCTTTTATGCTCTAGTTACCACATGGTTTCCTGTTGAATGTATCGACTAATGATGGAATCTCCTGCCAATTCCAAGCAAAAGAGGACAGAGCCTGCAAATGTTCCATGCCAATTTATATACAGAATTAAATAAAGATGTCCTCTTCCTCCTCATCCCTGCTCCATGGGAACAGTATTTCTGTAGTAGTTGCTATATAAACACCATTAAAGTCTCCTATGGAAAGCTTTATAAGTAGGCAATGTATTTTGGGGAGTAAAGCCTCTGTGACAGACTGACAATATCCTGGACAAACTTCAAGGAATTAAGATAAACCTTTGGGTTAATATCTTTGGTGTTTAGTGTACTAAAATTGCAAATGTGTATGAGTTATTGTGGAATTGTATGTCCCACTTCTCTAGGAGGAGGGGGATTCTAATGTATTTCCTCTGGTTATCAGCCCTTGGGGAGACACGCATCTATGTGTTCAGACTGGGTTCTCTAAGGACCAGCACACAAAGAAAGGCTTTTGAATAAATAACCTGGTTTTAAACAGGCTCAGGGCCTTCTTCCTGATTCAGGAAACAGACGTGGTCTCTGGTTCTTGGAAGGCCCCAAACCTTTGGGAAGGGTTGGAAGGACTGGGCCTTCAGAGGCCTCATAAGACTGCGTGCTTGCTCTGAGCTGAAGCTGTGATGAACTTGAAACCACAACTCCAGGGGTGGGGTATTGAAGGACTGCTTCTGCCAGAGCCTATGTTAGGGTTTAAGTGATCTCTGCTAAGCTTATTAGGGAGTGTGGGTTCTTTTGTTTTTAATGTCTCTTCTGTAGTGCTTTTATTTTAAGAATAAAATAGAATTCTAACTGTGGGCAGTCACAGTTAACTGTCCCCGCAGAGAAAGCAGGCAGGCCTGCTTGGAGAGCCTGTCTCTGGTGGGAACAACACAGCAAAGGGAGGGAACTGTTCAGCCTGGGAATATCCTGGCAAGAGGGGAGGGAGATGATAGTCTCCACTCAACAGCTGATAACCAGGGGATCTGGAAACCTGTGTGGGTGACCTTGCTAAATCACTGAGGGGAAACACAAGTCCAGTTGCCCTGAATGTGACAACCCCCATTGTTTGCCCCCCTTAGTGAAAATATCAAAATTTATTTTAACCTTTCCTAGAAAATAACTTACATACCCCATTCCCCTCATATAGTCATATACTATTTTAATGGGCTGTTTGCTGCTGATGTTTTGCTACTAGCCAATCAAAAAGCCAGTGGCTTGACTCTTAGGTGCTCACTGATAGCTAGATTGGAAATTAAAAGGCCTTCAGCTGGCTACTTGAAGTGTTGACTTGAAAGTTGCATGTAAAAATAGCTTTTTAAAATGTAATGTAGATCTTGAATGGAACATGATGGGTCACTCTTAAGATGAAACAAATGATACATGTCCCCTTACCTTTAGCTCTTTGGAGAAATGATCAACTTTAATTTACTTCTAAAACTTAAGATTTTTAACTCTAAATTGTTATTGCACTGTTTTACTTTATTTTTATAATTCCAAATTCCAAGCCCTCCCTACATCTTAAATTTACTGAACCTTTTTAATGACATCCTGCTGGCTTTATCACTGATTCCAGCACAAAAGGGCTCAATTTACTATCCCTAAGGTGATTTTTCTGGCTGCCAGAGTCATCCAACCACAATCTTTCTACCTCTTTTATCATCACTGGAAATAAAGACTCTGCAGTAAGAATTCAGACGGCAATTCAGCTAATCATAGAAATGTAGTGCTGGAAGGGAGCTTGAGAAGTCATCATGAGTAATGTATGAGACTGAGTACAATCCAGTTTGCTCTCCTGGGTCTGTGCTGGTTGTGCAGACCTAACAGGAGTATATACTTGCCATAGCAGTAAAGTCAGCACATGTGGCTCATGTCTACAGGAAGCTGAGAGTCTGTTGTGGGAGACTGTTTTACACAGAAAGATAGAAGGTGTTATAAATACTTAGTCACTTTTCTAATTATAACCACTTTTAAGTAAAACAATACAACTGAAATTACAAGATTCATTCAATAGATTCATAGCTTCTAAAACCAGAAAGGAACATTGTGATAATCTAATCTGACCTCCTGCATAACACAGGGCATAGAACTTCTCTAAAATAATTCCTGTTATGCTCTAGTTCTATCTTTTAGAAAAGCATTGACTTAATTTAAAAATTGCCAGTGACAAAGAATCCATGATGGCCCTTGGTAAATTGTTCTAATGGTTAATTATCTCACTGTTTAGGAATTTACTTAAAAAAACTCAACTTTAATGTCAAATGCTGACTTTGCTCACCTCTCCAGGGGCCACTTTGGTCATGGACTTTCTTCAAATCTTCTATTTTGAAACTTTGGTCTAGTCTATACGAGAAAATTAGGTCAGCTTAACTACGTTGGCCAGGATGTGAAAAATCCACACCCCTGAGCAGCAGAGGTAAACTAACCTAAGTCTCCATAGGTAGTGTCTATGGTGAAGCACTGCAGTAGTGTTTTAAGCATAGACATACCCTCCTTAATTCTAGTTAGGGTCTGATTATTCACTGCTTTGCACTTTGCATAGTCATTTACACCTGCACAAAGAAAATGTAAAATGGTCCCATTCTAATTGGGCATCACTTTATATCCATTTTGCACAGAAATAATGACAACACAAGGTGCAAGGTACTGGAGAATCAAGCATATGGTTCCTCATTTCCTTCATTTCAGGCAAAGCACCCACTGTCTGCTCTCCCACACATATACAGCAATAGGTTTCACGCTACCCTTCCCAATGAAACCAGCACATACAATACAGTGCAGTGTGAGCCGCTGTGTCCTTTCCCTGTGAATCAAGGAAACATGGAACAGCAGGCATCTGAGATATTGCATGGAGAGCATGATGAAAGAATGATACACATTTGTAACTGGGACCAAGGTACAAAAGGTGTGATAATTAGTTCTCTCTGCTGCTGCTCAGAGGGTGAGGGGGATGTTTTGTGTGAGGGCCCTGTAAGAGGAAAGAAGGGATAAATGCTAGAATCAGAGGTTTATACGCGGGTTGAGAACGCCAACTGCCAGGAATGGCGGCTGCAGAGGGGCCAGGATTAAGGGCGGTTGAGAATGGGGGTGGCTGGGGTTGTCATTCTGGGACACTCCCAGAGCGATGGGGCGCTGAGGATGGGACCGGCGGGCACCGGGGATGGCGGCGAGGCGTGGCTGGGAAGTGCAGCGCCAGGGCGGGCGAGGCAGTGGAGAGGGACGCTGGCAGGGGCTGAGGGGGTGGGTGCGGGTGGCAGGCGCGGGAGGGACGGGGCAGCAGAGGCTGGGAAGGGAACACGTGGCGGTGCGGACTGGCGCGTGAGTGGGGGCGGGGCGCGCGGCCGTTGGGGCCGGGGAGCTGGTGGCAGTTGGGAGGAACCACTGGGGAGCAGCGGGGGGTGGCGGCGCCGGGCCCAGGAACCGCGGCTGGGGCTGGCTGTGGAGTGGCAGTTTGGGGGAGGGGCGCGTGCGGCGGTGGGGGCAGCACCTGAGGTGGCAGTTGGGGGAGGGAAGTGGATGGCCGTTGGGGTGAGGAGCAGGTGGCAGCTGGGGCGGTTGGGGGGAGGGCAGTGGGGGGCGGTACATGGCGGCAGCTGCGAGCAGGACCCGGCGATGGCGGACCGACAGACTGTCCCTCAGTCACCGCCGGTCCGGGCAGGCCGCTCTGCGGCGGGGCGGGGCGGGGCGGGCGCACAGCTAACGCCACTTGGAAACAACCGTTGAGAGTGGCCGTGGGGGGAGGGGCGGGGACACCGTCAGAGCGCGGACGTGGGTCTCTCCCGCTGTCGGGGGCGGGGCCGTTCGTCCCCCGGGCCCGCCCCTCTCCCGGGCCAATACAGTAGGTGGAGTCACGCGGGCGGGTCACATGACCGCGCACTGTACAGTAGGAGCCAATATGGCAGCGGCAGCAGGGGGAGCTGGAGCCTGCAGCGCTCGGACCTAAGGCCACCCGCCTCTTCCCCCCTTGGGACCGGAGCAGCTGCGGCCCCCCCCCCCCAGCCCGGGCGGAAGGATCGGCCGGGAGCCTCCGCGCCAGCTGCACCCCATCGCGTGCGACATGAGGGAGAAGGGCCGCAGGAAGAAGGGCAGGACCTGGGCAGAGGCCGCCAGAACGGTACGTGGGGCCTGGGGCAGAGGCCGCCCGGCCTGGACGGGGCAGGCGTATAAGAGGGCGGGGGGGGCTGGGCTGACGGCAGGAGGCCGGGGCCAGGCGCCCCGAGGAGTCAGACGTTGCTAGGGCGGGTCAGAGGCCTCCTGGCTGGCCCAGGTCGGGCGGCTTCCTTCCTTCGGAGTGCGGCCACTTCTGTTGCGCTCTGAAGCTGCAGCCGCCCGCGGGACTGGGGCGGGGAGTCCCTGAGCCGGGGGCGCGGGACGGGGTTGACCCCTTGGAGAGCGGGTTGCGATGGGTCCTAGGGCCGGCAGTGCCCCGACCTGGACAGGGGTCTCTGGCAGCGGGGTGCATGTGATGCCTCCTGGGCTGTTGGCCAGGAAGGGCTTGCTGAGTTGCTGTGCTGAGAGCAGCGTTTAAGTAGGCTGCAGGCAGCTCTGGCTTTGGTACCCTGCCAGGGCTAGAGGCTTCCCTGCAAGTGTCGGGGCTGAGCAGAGCATCTCTCTCCAAACACTGTTGCAATAGTTTGTCTTGGGCAATTACAGTCTGGGCTTGTCGTTTTTGCTGAGCGTGGGTGTGGTAAACCAAAGATGCTTATGGGATGATTCAGGAGTATTTCATTTTACAAAGCCTTTTGTGCTTGGTACTGACAGTTCTTGCTCATTGACTGATGATAGCTTTAAACACAAATGCTTATTCTGAAGAGGTGATGCCTCCATCTGACTCCATTTCATCCTGCTACAGAGAAGGCTCTGTTATAGTGACAAGGTGGGCAAGGTAATTGTAATTGATAACTGGCTTAATGCTTTGCAAAACTAAACCAAACTGTGACCTAGTGAAGTGTTATAAACATTTGGCTGGTATCTGACAGATTAAATTCAAGAGACAAATTTATCCAGAAAGTAGGTACATGTGCAGATAAAAGGATTTCAGTGACGAGCAACAACTTGACCGGTGCTGGAGAGTACTTAACAATCAGTCTCTGCAGGCAGGAGGCTATTAGTTGGAAATAGAGTTTTGTATGCTGGGAACTGTACTCTCATGGGACCATGTTAAAGATGAGGCCAGAGATAGCACTTGGTTAAGCAGCTTTACATGGTGACCAATGTTCTCATTGTTTTCACCCGTACTTCTCCTGTGTGTTTGTATCCAACTGTTGTTCTAGTCGTACTTAGCTTGTAAACTCTTTAAGGCAGGGACTGCCTCATGTTATGTTTGTGTAGTGCTCAGAACAGTAGGACTCTAGTGTCTAGGTACTACTGCAATGAAAACGCATTGCTATTCATCCATAATTCTTAATACTCTCAACATGAGTAGAGCATCAATATTCACAGTTTATAAATGGGAGACAGAGTCACAGTGAGGGTAAGTCTAAGGTCATTCGGTGAGTCAGTTGCAAACCTGGAAATAGAATTTTGGTTTCCCAATTTCATAGTCCAGTGGTCTGTTCCATTATCTGCATTATAAAACTCCATGTGGGTTGTATTTGGGGCATCCTGGTTTTAGAGGATGAACAGAGGAAAAGGGCAGTTCAGCAGCTTCTGCTATAGTCCAAGTGTAATGGCAAAACCAAACAAAGTGAAAATTGTAGTCAATAAAATGATTGACTTAACTGAACTCTTTCAGTTAAGTCCAAAGCCAGCTGCGAAGACTTACAAAGGGATCTGACTAAATTGAGTGACCAGGCAACGAAGTGGTAGATGAAATTCAATGTTGATAAGTGCGAAGTAATGCACATTGGGAGGGGAAAAAATAATCCTAACTATACATACAAAATGACAAAATCTAAATTAGCTGTTCTCACTTAAGATACCTTGGAATTATTGTGTATAGTTCTCAGAAAGCATCAACTCAATGTGCAGTGGCAGTCAAAAAAGCTAACAGAATGAGACGTTATTAGGAAAAAGAGCTAATAAAACAGAAAATATCCTAATACTAATATATAAATCCATAGTATGCCCACACCTTGAATACTGCATGCAGTTCTGTTTGCCTCATTTAAAAAAAGATATTAGAAGTAGAAAAGGTACAGAGAAGGGCAACAAAAATAATTAGGGGTTTGGAACAGCTGCCATATGAGGAGAGCTTAAAAAGATTGGGACTGTTCATCTTAAAAAAGAGATGACTAAAGAAGGTATGGTAAGATGGTCTATAAAATTGTGAATGGCGTGGAGAAAGTGAGTAAGGAAGTAGTATTTATCCCTTCAAATAACATAGGAACCAGAGGTCACCCAATGAAATTAATTGGCAGCAGGTTTAAAGAAACATAAGGAAATGCTTCTTCACAATGCAAGTTGGCCTATGGAACTCATTGCCATGGGATGTTGTGAAGGTCAAGACTATAACTGGGTTAAAAAAAAAAAAAACTAGGTCTATCACTGAGTACTAGCCAAGATGGTGAGGACACAACCCCATGGTCTGGGTGTCTCTAAATCTCCAACTGCCAGAAACTGGGACCAGATGACATGGGATGGATCACTTGAAATTACCTTGTTCTGTTCATTCCCTCTGAAACCTGCGTCATTGGTCACTGTCAGAGAGAGGATACTGGGCTACACTGACCAGCAGTCTGACCCATGGCTGTTATGTTCTCTTCTTCTTAACAGCAAATAAAACTTAAGTTCCTGGCAAGTGTTACAGTAGAACCTCACAGTTACGAACACCTTGGGAATGGAGGTTGTTCGTAACTCTGAACAGAACGTTATGGTGGTTCTTTCAAAAGTTTATGCCTGAACATTGACTTACTACAGCTTTGAAACTTTACTATGCAAAAGGAAAATACTGCTTTCCCTTATTTTTTAGTAGTTTACATATAACACAGTACTGTATTTGCTTTTTTGTTTTGGTCTCTGCTGCTGCCTGACTGTATACATCCGGTTCCAAATGAGGCGTGTGGTTGATTTGTCAGTTTATAGCTTTGGTGTTCGTATCTCTGAGGTTCTACTGTACTTTGTCAAATGAAGCCATGTTATAGGTTTGCTCAAGATGGAGGTTTGTCTCTGTTTCTTGTCCTGTTCCAGTTATACTAGACTCTGGTGTCACCAAAACTAATCCTGGCAATTGTGATTAGACAGCTTCCCATGTGTATGTGAAGCAGACCCCTGGGTCTGTTCATTCTCTGGTGGAAAAATTCTAATGATCTTAAGAGCTTTTGCCCTCCCATCAAGGAATCTGTGTGGATCCCAGGGACTTGAATTTGTTGTTAACCAATACAAGGGCCCTATCTGTGTCACTTGATATTAAAATCCAAGAGTAAAGACATCCATTCATTCTGTAGACTGAGGGAATAAAAGGAATCCTACCAATTGTATTGGTCCACTATTCATGTATATAGTAGAATTATCAATAATAATCAGAAAAGGTGGAAGTCTTCAATAAATATTTCTGTTCCTGCTTTTCCCAATTACAGGAGAAATATCTAATCTTGTCATAAGATGGTAATGAAATTCCTGCAGTAACTCAGGAAGATGTAGCTGTTTAACTAAAGCTAGGCATTTTTAAATCAGCAAGTTCAGATAAGTTGCATCCAAGAACTTTCTAAAAAGGCTGGTTGTTGCAGTCTCTGGACTGTTAATGTAAAATTTCAATAAGTCTTGAGGCATTGGGGTATTCCAGATGACTGGGAGAGAGCTAATGTTGTGCCAGTATTTAAAAAGAGTAAAAGGGATGAGTTGGGAAATTACAGGCCTGTTAGCCTGACATTGATCCTAAGTAAAATAATGGAACAACTGATGGGTTTCAATAAAGAATTAAAAGAGGTAATTAATGCCAATGAATATGGATTTATGGAAAATAGATGTTTAACTAGATAAAATCTTTTTTGATGAGCATACAACCTGGGCTGAAAAATGTTGATGTAATTTACTTCTGTCAGGCATTTGACTTGGTACAGAATGACATTTTGATAAAGCTAGAATTATACAAAATCAACGTGGTGTGCATTAAATGGATTAAAAGTTTAACAGGTCTCATAATTGTAAATGGGGAATGATTGGTGAGTGGGTCTGTTTCTATTGGGGTCCCCCTAGTATCACTTCTTGGACCTTTGTTATTTAACATTTTTATTAATGACTGGGGAAAAAAACCCAGAATCACTGATAAACCTTACCAATGGCACAAAAATTGGGGAAGTATTAAATAATGCAGAGGACAGGCTACTGATACAGAGCAATATGGGTTGCTTGGCAAGCTGGGCATGAGCAAACAATATGTGTTTTAGTACAGCTAAATATAAATTTATATATCTAGGAACAAAGAACGTAGGCCGTACTTACAGGATGGAGGACTGTATCTTGGGAAGCAGTGATGCTGAAAATGACTGGAGCAGGGGGACTGTAAATAAGGCGCATGTTTTTAGCAGTAATGGTAATTAACCACTGAACAACTTACCAAAGCTTGTCGTGGATTCTTGATCACTGAGAACTTTTACAAAAGCATCCAAAGTTGATTTAAAAGATAAATTGTAGTTCAAACAGGAATACATTCTGGGAAGTTCTATGTACAGTGTTATGCAGGAGACCAGAGTACAATGGTGCCTTCTAGCTTTATATTATATATGAAATACCCCATATTCTTTTTTACTAAGCCTTAGTTCCTCTCTACATCCACAACACTTATTTGGAGCTGAATTATAAAGTGGAGGTAAGGAGGGAGAGCCTGTGTGGAGGCAGTACATTCAGATACCAAGAGTTACTTGTGGTGAACTCCTTTTTCCTTCTTCCTGACTCTCTGTCAGTAGGGCTCGGTAGCTGCTGGCTGGTTAACAGTGACTCTTCTCAGGACAAGGGCTGAGGAACCCTGCTAGTTGAATAGAGGAATTCATGAATGTGAACCAGATGACACATACAGCAAGAGGTATGTTTTGATGAACTGTAGTATGCATAGGGCCTTGATTACAT
>ML675706.1:387126-417034 GCA_007922155.1 Mesoclemmys tuberculata
TGTGATAGAAATGGTTTTTGTCAACAACATGGTTTGCACTCAGTCCATAAGCAGTTCCAAAGTACCTGGGCCCTTAGGCTGTGACATTCTTTCAGCAGCAACTCATGATCACAAGGACTGAGTATTATAAATTCCCTGTAAGAGTTTCAGCAGGGCTCTTCTGTTTAACTATGGGATGTAGAATGCAGCACTTCATGCCACCTGATCACAGGGTTGTGCAGTTACCATTATATTATGGTTCTCTATACTGACTGCTTATTAAGGGCAGACTGACTTTTAAATTGGCGCTGGTAGGTATTTAAAGCTTTCAGTGAGCCCAGGTTCTTGTGCATTCAAACAGAGCAAAACCTTGTTCTTATATGTACCTGCACTTTCACAACACCTTTCATCAAGGTCGGAGTTTTGCCACCATGCACTGGATCATTGTGATTGCACTCTTTGCTGTGGCAACTCCTGTGAAGTGATGCCTGCTTTCCCCTGCCGTAGAAGTCTGCCTTGGCTCATTCCTCTGCACTATAAAGTCAAATCATAATGCTGTTTTTCAGGGGTGTTACAATGCCACAGAATTTGTGATCACACATCCATCCTAGAGTTGATGGAAGGAAACCATGCAGGCCCTTTGTTAGATAGCATGATTATAACTATTCCTCATTCCAAAGTGTACAGCAGAGAGGAAAGGAGCACAAAATGGAAAAATTGCCCACTTGTGCACAGAAGCTTGGAGTCCACTTACCCACTTCATGTACAAACCTGCAAATCTTCAGAGGTTCAGAGAATATTGTAAAAAAGTTTAGAGAAAGTTCAAAGGGCATTGTAAAACTTTAATTGTGGTGTTCTGAGTTATATGAGCTGGCTCTTGGCATAAAATGATACTGTTTGCATTTAGAAAAAAAAAACCCTGCAAATGCAATTCAGTTGTGCTGCTATCTAAATTAGAGAGCTGTCACTGGAAGCTTAATGTCAGCATTTGCCCAAACCATATTGGCTGCTGAGCTTCTCAACAATCAAGCATTTGGCTCACTTGCCTGCAAAATGCAGGTGAGAGAGAAAATGGCATGGTGGGCTATGTGAAAGACAGGTGACTGAAGATATAAATCAGGACAGGGCTGGAGGAGGATGTGGAATATTGGCAGTCTACCTGTTAATTGTTCTTAAATTGGTGGTGTTGGGTTTTAAGGCCAGTCTTTCACTGCTAGACTGCCAGGATAGAGAATGTAGCATCATAGTAGCTGAAACTATTGAGAAGCATGTTGCAGGATTCTGAAACCGCAAGTCATGTATAAAACCTTTAGGAGGGAACTACAGTAACTGAGCTTGTGGTTCTGAGAGCATGTATTTCAGTTTTGAGATCTTTAATAGATAGATAAAGGCACATCCTCTGCATAGCTTGCATTTGGGGAAAAATATCTTTATATTGCCTCAGATAATTAGGGCATACCATGGAAAGAACATAGCAGAAAGTGAAGCCAGAATTTTTAATCTGGCTGGCTACCTCAGAATGAATCCCTTCAAGTATGATCATGGTGTTACCTTTACCAGTACCCTGTCTTCAGCGGTTTAAGGACAAGGCAGCTCTGATTTATCTGTTAATAATAATGTCCAAACGTTCTTCCAGAGCAGCTATGGAATGTATGGGGGGGGTGTGGGGATAGAGGGATACAGTTGATTACTGTCAGCATGACAATCTGCCCTGTATTTAGAAATCTGCTACAGGCCTCATTTGCATTGAACAAAACAGTGAGGAAGTTGCTTTGGGTAAATGCTGCATAGTAAATATCTGCTGTGCCTGTCCACCTTGATGATGTTTCTTTAAATAGCAGTGAGTCTACAGGGGAATATCTTAACTGGTCTGATTGTATTTGTTCAGAAAATGTACAGACCACGCATGCTACACTGACAATTGGGCATAGACACTTTTTCCTTGTCCAGCAGGAGTTTCACTTACCGTAAACACAACAGAACTGGCATTTTTCATAGAAGAATATTTAATATCTTGTAAATTCTTCTGTAGATCTGCACTCTTTCTGCAGTGTGGGTGCAGGGAGTATCACTTGTTTTTGGCTTCTTATTCCACAGATGCCAAAACTTTGCCCCAAGAATGTCTTTTTCACTACTTTTTAGGTGCACAAATTTCATTGACTAGAACCAGTTGCAGCCACATTCTGGAAAAATTTTAGTTCCAGCATGCAACATGGTTTCTGTTTCTGAACATCATTCTCTGTTCAAGATGGAGTAATGCGTTTGGGATTCTGTAGTCTCCCCTGCCTGCACTGCTGTGATTCAGTTAAAGGTACAGAACTCTGTAGGTATAATGTGACAGGGGCTTTGTATGTGGCGGTCTTTGGGCCCAGACAAAAATCTACCCATAAAAAAAGTTAACTATATTCTTGTTGTTTTGTGAATGACATTTGGGAATATTAGCAAAATTCTATCTGTTGCTTGCAAAATCCTGCTCTTTACCAAAACTTTGGTGGTATGTGTTAAGACTATTTATCCTAGCAGGACTACTGACAACTGTTTGTTTTTTAAGTATGTGATGCATATGTTGAATGCAATGGGTTTGAAAGCAGAGTTTACCCTGTATTAATTTTGCATAGAAAACTTAAGTGGCCTGGTCTTCCTCCATCTTCCTGTTTAGGATAATTCACAGTAAGCCTGAACATGCTGTGACTCTGATTTAGTTTTGTGCAGAAATTTTTACCAAGTGCCTTTTTATCAAAAGACTCAAATGTAAAATGATTAAAAAAAAAAAAAAATCAAGGTAACTGAACCTGCAGAATGTTTCTACCAGAGCCACTGATGTTTTGTTTCAATGCAAATCAGTTTTTCCTGGAACTGGCAAACATCTGTTCCCGAAAGGCTCGTTATTGAAGTCTCATCAGGTGTTGGGATATGACTGGGTCCTGCTGGAGATTAAATCTCTCCTTATTTCCTAATTCCCAGAAGGAAAATGTAGTTTTCAAATACATAGGATATTTATACATAGATTCTGTGTTATGGTTAAAAGACACTTGAGAGTGACTGCATATGAAATGAATTTAAGACTTCCCTTAAAAATACGATTAGTATCGAGAGAAACTCAGTGTAATCACTACCTCTAATATGCGGAACCAGTTATTTAGTTAGTACTGAAGAGGGTCTCTGTCCTTCAAACCAATTGTGCAAGCAGAGAAGGAAAGTGCGTCTGAAGATACTGTGTAAAGTTACCTTGGTTTAACTGCACATGAATTAAAACAGCTCTTCTCCTGCCAAGGTTGCAACCTCATAGATTTCCAGGCCAGAAGCGACCAATGTTATAATCTAGTTTGACCTCCTGTATAACACAGACTAGAGAACTTCCCCCAAATAATTCCAGATCTTTTAGAAAAATCTCCAATCTTGATTTAAAAATTGTCAGTGATGTAAAATTCACTGTGACCCTTTGCAAATATTTCAGGGGTTAATTACTCTCACCATTACAGATTTATGCATTGTTTCCAGTCGGAGTTTGTGGAGCTTCAACTTCCAGCCGTTGGATCATGTTACACCTTCTCTGCTAGGTTGAAGAGGCCATTATTAAATATTTGTTTCCCTTGTAGATACTATTTATAGATTGCAATCAGGTCACTGTTTTACCTTCTCTTTGTCAAGTTAAATAAATTGAGCTCCTTGAGTGTCACCATAAGCCATGTTTTCTAATCCTTTAATCATTCTTGTAGCTCTTACCTGAACCTTCTCCAGTTTCTCAACATCTTTCATGAATTGTGGACAGCAGAACTGGACACAATATTGGTTGCAATGGTGCCAAATATTAGAGATAAATAGCCTCTAGCCCTCTCTACTCCTACTTGAGAGTCCCATTTTTTATGCATCCCAGGGTCGCATTAACCCTTTTGGGCAGTGTCACATTGGGAGCTCATGTTCAGCTGATTGTTCTCCATGACCCCAAATCTCTTTTGTAACTGTTTCCCAGAGTAGAGTCCCTCATCTTGTAAGTATTACCTACATTCTTTGTTCCCAAAGATATACATTTAAATTGACCTATATTAAAATGCATGTTGTTTGAGCCCAGTTTACTAAGCGATGCAGATTGCTCTGTATCAGTGACATACAAGTTCTGAAATGCTTTTCTCAGTACAACAGTTTCCTAATAGGAACACTTGGGAATAGAATCTACAGTGTTTTTTCCTCTGACTTAACTTTTCAGTGAGTCTGCGGCAAATGTTGGTTTTAATTTTTTTTTATGGTCTTGTTTTGGTCCTTATGTCAGCCAAAAATGCCACTCAGTATCTTTCTAGAGAGAAAAATCCTACAAGAAAACCAACGTGTTCTAAATCGTAGTGAGATGTTAGGACTATGAGATGTATCTTCTGTAGAAAATCTGATTTTTTTTTTTTGATTCTATACTGTAGCAGCAAAAATGTTAGGTAATGTACACACAGCAGAACAAAAAATGTGGAAACATTATATTCTCTCAGATAATTTTGTTTATTACATGGTACAGTTGGTATGACTGGCATTGAACAGCTTTGCTGTTCACATAGTGTTATTACATGTATATGCAAACATTGAGGAAACTACATTAAAATAGTGACTTCTAACTTTAGTCTTGCAAATTCATGTATTGCTAGTATATTACATGTATTGTATGCATGCTATTTTAATATAAAGAATTAATAAAATTAACATTTACCCTTTTAATATTTTCAGTTTTCTAGCCCTTTACTTGAACAAGTAATGCCATTAACCTGGGAGGGGGATCAAGCATCATGTTTGAAAGTGGAACTTAATTTCAGTGAGATACCCAGCTGTTTTCTTTCAAATGTCAGTAGCAACAACTCTTCTCTGAAAGGGCCTGATCCAAATTCTAGTGAAATTGAAATTGAGGTTTCTTTACATTTTCCTTTTCTATGTTTATGTCTAGTGAGAAGCTTCATTGTATTTCCAGACGTCGCCTTTGTGACAGATTTAGAATACTGGTATGTCTCTTCTAGAAATAGTCAGTTGGCCTGTTTTATCTTCACTGTTTTTATTTTTGTCTCTTTGCAGTTTTTATGGTTTCAGAGTCTTAACCTGAATCTGTGCACAAACTACAGATTGGGACCTAATTTCATCCTTTTCCTTCATGAATGTAAACTCATGTTTGAGATATGAGGGTCATACTACCTTGCATGCCTTTGTGCCACACCTTTTGGAAGAACTAGACATAATGACTTATTATGTCTCTGGTATTTTTCCACCACTGTTCACTTCTTAAACGATTGTTCAGTTTTCTTAAACACGTATATCCAGTTTTCAAGATGAGTATAAAAAAATAAAATCACACGATCTCTGTATTCTGTGGGGTGGCTGTGTATGGAAGACATAGTTTGTTCACTGACTTTCCCACTGTAGACCAAGAGTTTAGCAGTATTCCAAAAAAGAATTGGTCACGTATGTGGATAACTGTATTCTCATTACATTAGAGCATAAACCAGCTCCTGACTGAGTCAATCAGGAAGAAACATTTTATGGTAAACTTATTCCACAATTGCCCACTTCTGGATTTCTTGTACCTTCCTTTGAAGTATCTGACAGACTGCTGTCAAGTGATATGATTTTAAACTAGAGGGGGTTGTTGGTCTGATGCAGCATGGCAGTTTATCTGTAGGTTTTTATAGACTTTAAGGTCAGAAGGAACCATCATAATCATCTAGTCTGACCTCCTGCACACAGCAGGCACAGAACCTTACACACTCCTGTAATAGATACCTAACCTCTGGATGAGATACTGAAGTCTTCAAATCATGGTTTAAAGACTGGGAAATAGCTGGGAAAAAATTCACTATAGTAACTGAGCCTTCCCCATCTAGTGTCCATCTCCAGCAGTTTGGGCTATTTGCTACTTGCAGTTATGGATGGGCCACATGCCATTATAGGCAATCTCATTATACCATTCCCTCCATAAACTTATTAAGCTCAGTCTTGAAGCCAGTTAGGGTTTTTTTTTGCCCCCATTGTGACTCTTGGAAGGCTGTCCAGAATGTCAGTCTTCTGAT
Organism: Mesoclemmys tuberculata; assembly: GCA_007922155.1. NCBI lineage: Eukaryota > Metazoa > Chordata > Testudines > Chelidae > Mesoclemmys > Mesoclemmys tuberculata. The sequence continues at coordinate 393,144 of ML675706.1, forward strand.
GGTTAGAAATGTTTGCCTGCTTTGTCTTATCCTTCTTCCCCCTCCCCCCCCAAAAAAAAATTAGTTTGCAGTATCCTGTGAGGGCCTAGATCTCCAAGCATGTGTGTACAGCACCCAGGACAATGGGGCTCTGGTGACCTGGGGATTACTGCAGAACATATGTTTGAGAATGTATTAACTATATTGCCCTTGTATGGAGGTGTTTGTTCCTGGAGTTTACAAGTCCAGTGGGTGAGGTTGGAGCTTGCAAGTGCTGCTAACCCATAGTTCAGGTTCAAAGTTTACAATCTCAGTAAGCCTAACTTTGCTTTCCTTTCTTTGTAGAAAATGTATGGGAAATGAAAAAATCACATTAAGGCTGTGTTAAAACTGCACTGTTTAAAAATCACTCAAGTAAGGAATTGTGTTTCTAAACTGAAAAGTGACCCTGTTACAAAGGTGTTTTGAATGCCGATCTCTGCCACTATTTCCATGTCCCATTGCTCTGTTTTACAAGTAAAATGATGGATAAATACATAAATGATTCTTACATGCTTTTGTTGAGAGAGGTTTTGGATTGGCTAAAAGTAAGGGACTTTAATTTTATCCCAACACATTTTTATTCTAAAATCCTCTTTGTATAGTTAAAATAGCCTCAGAGAAAAAAAACTATAAAACTTTTTGAAACACTGGCACCCCAAAACAGAGATCTGCTGTCTGGCAAGCAGACGTTTATTTCTCACAAGGAATAGTGCATACAAAAGTAGTATTACTGAATACATAGTCTGGCCTAGAGCATCTTTACTACTGTTGGTGATCCATAAGAGGAGAGGAACCTGTATTAACTCTCTGATATTGGGATGAATTTTCATGATTGGCAGGCAAAGAGACTTTATGAATTAGCATTTAAAATATTGGATGTTTCATTGACTGGAAAGTCTGCTCTTTAAGCCATTCAGAATGCAGTAACTCATTGAATGTCCAACCAAAACTAAATCTACATCAGACCCTTGATACAAACAGAAATTACGTAATTGTAATAGAATATTCTTCAGGATCAGTATCTCTTGCTTTGGAAATAAATGCCTTGCTATTTGAGTGCCTTGGTATTGATATATTGTTATAACTGTTGGTCCCAGAATATTCAAGTGACAAGGTGGGTGAGGTAATATCTTTTATTGGATCAACTTCTGTTAGTGAAAGAGGCAAGCTTTCAAGCTACACAGAGCTCTTGTTTAGGTCTGTATAGCTTGAAAGCTTTCACCAACAGAAGTTGGTCCAATAAAAGATATTACCTCACCCACCTTGGGCATAGTATAGCAGAAGGCTGGCCAATCTTCTGTGACAATGTTTTATTTCACTAATATTATCCTAGAATTAAAATACATATTAAAATTTGTTAGCAATGCCCAAGAAATCTGAAAAGGGTTTTGCTAAATGTTGGATATGATCATGAGTATTAGTTAATGAAGTTGTAGCTTCTGTCCTGCTCAGGTGCTTCTGTGGCTCTCAGTGCTATAGTACCTGAATGGCTGTCTTTAGTTTATTTTCTTCTCAATACGCCCTTGTAAGGTAGGGAAATGCTATTATCACAGGTTTGCAAATGAAGAGCTGAGATACAGAGGCTAAGAGACTTGGCATAATAAATGTGTTGGAGTAACAAATTGAGTCCTTGTCCCTTGAGTCCCAAGTTAACACCCTCATTCTCCTCACTTAGCTCACTAATCTGGTATGTATCTACAAAAATAAAAGATACTTAAACAAATTATTTTTGAATAAATGGGAATCCAGCTCTCATTCCTGAGTCCTCTGGTAAATGAAGTTTTGTGTTCAGCGATCTCTTGTATGGTGGTGTAGGTTGGCTCTTTAATACATAAAAGCAAATATCTGGTATTGGTCACATCTACTAAGTGCTAAAACCTTATCTTTCTTTGTTGTAATCAATTTTAATGTGAAATACTTTGTCAGCACTTCTTACTTTTAAGTGGGGGGAGGGACTACTGCTTAGCATAACTTTTGTACACTGAAGATTAGTGTTGGCAAGTTCTTCATTCGGTGACATGACTTCCTTTTAAATGCAAATAGACCTTAAACAAAATAGATTTTTACATCTTAGTTTGTTGTTTTTTGTTCTTAATCTCTCCCTGTCCATTGTATTTTTGGTTCTTACTGTAGGAGTTTCATATGGTGCTGTTGGCACTCTACATTCTTAATGAGAAAAAAACATGACAGGATTAAAAACATATGGGGTGAAATCCTGGCTCTTTTGAAGGCAGAGAGAGTCTTGCCAGAGAATTCAGTAACTGCAGAGTTAGGATCTTCATTACTGACTTTTCTCCTGAAATTGGGGGTTCATCAATATAATGTTTCACTAGAAAATTGTGTATATCACGGAAACTTCCACTGAAGTGAGAATTGAAGCCCCATCTTTTTTAACCAAAAACACGTACTTTGTAACTTAAATATTTAAGGTTTAACTTGACTTCACAGACCAGCCAATTCAAAGTAAATGCTGCTGCTGCTCTAATGTGCTTTCAATACCTAGGTAGAAGAAGATATTCTAGAGTCTTAGAATTCACTTTCTTTTGCTCATGTGAGGACCCTAAAGTGGTGGTCTGCTATGAAAGTCGACTCTTTAAAAATAGTAGTAGTTATCTTTATTGATGGGTTTCATATTTGTTTCTCAATGATGCTATAAAACTTTTGGAATTTAGAGAAAATTTAAATTGTAACCTGCAAATTTAATCTGGGATTTAAATCCACGTGTGCTTTATTTAATTAATGCATAATTGCTAATAAAAATTGTGTCCAACTTCTGACCTTTTCAGAGCTGTATTGTCTGCAGTGAGGTTACACAAGTATAACAAAAGTCAGAATTTTCCCTGCAAGGGGATTTGAGGGAGCATCACTGATGCATGAGTCACACTAGATTCTCTCTCACTCCCTGATAGCTGTGCTGGTTCTGGAAAGCTACTGATAGTAAAAAAGAGTGAATTTACTTAATTTCATTGCTAATGTGTGTTGATTGGACTGAATAAATAAGATACCTTGATTACAAAAGTGCCACTTCAATGTGTTAATTTTTTTTAAATTATAACTACATGCTTACCTGTTGTTCTAATAGAGTGCCTTCTTTAGTTTTCCCACTTCCTCTTCCCGTCTGGGGAAACATGAACTGGCTCTTAAGCCTCTGCCTAGAGACAGGAGTAAACATTACCTCTTATGGTTTACACAATTTTGTTGTTCAAAAGCATAGTTTTGTTGAACTGCATCTACAATGTCTTACCTAATCTGTCATCACTTGAGAGCAAGGAAAGAGCCATTTAACTTCTTCATGCACCCTCTCCAAGATTTCTGGCACATTTTCCAAAAACTTTCAGTCTGTGGGTGTTGTGGCTGCTGGGAAGCTGCAGGAGGTTAGTATTCTTGGCAGCTATTGCTCATGTAAGCTGAGTAACTGTCGTACAAGGCAAACTCGAAAGGATTTGTAAATCCATTTTGCAGTGTTCACTGTGTTGACGTTAGTGTAGCCACAGGGAATGAACACTTCACATGTTTGAGTTTTGGAGACACTTCAGTTGGGTTGTACTGACTGCCCTGTACAGTTAAATATGCATTTGATTGTAAATTTGAAGGCATTCTAGAGAAAGCTTCCACTTTAAGGAGGCTTGCAGAGATGAACTTCAGAAAGGTGGCTCAAGCCAAGTGGCACAACTCTTTAAAGGCACGTATATGTGTTAGGGTTTCGGGAGTGAACTGTGCCTTTGGCCTTTTTCCCTCTTTCATTTGTACGCTTTCCAAGTGACAAGCCTACATCTACACTTCTCTGAGTGGATGGTGCAGTTGATCCCACTTTAGACTGACGTACCAGGCTGCCACACCTGCTGCTCACCATCTGTATTATCTCATGAGACTTAACTGAGTTTGGAAATGCTATAGGAACTGGTGACCAGTATGAAAATTCAGGGACAGAACAGATTGCTTAAACCAGAGGGCCATCAGAGAGCAAAGGGTTTAAAAATAACAAAAACCTGAACACACATTGTCTTTGCTAACTGTAGCATTTCCTCATCACAGTAGGTAGGCCTAGTTTAGTCTTGGTACTCCATTCTCCTGGGGACTGAGTTTCAGCCTGCTTTCCTGCAGATCCTCTGTCTCTGTCTTCTCTAATGCACAGCTTTTAAGGGACTGACACTTGTACTATGTAGACAATGTGGGTGAGGTAATATCTTTTATTGGATCAATGTCTGTTGGGGTGAGAGCAGAGTGGATTGATTTAAATCAAAATGATCATTGATTTAAATCACCAAGAGAAAATCATTGATTTAAATCAAGTTTCCCACTGATACTTCACGTATTTCTTAAACAATGCTGCAAATCTGATCACTAAAATGTTAATTTACAACTCAATACAGTATTGTACAACATCTAGGAGGGTATGCTTTGTAATTTAAGAAATAGTCCATGATACTCAGCATCTGTGTCAAGCTACAGATGCAGCAGCAGCAGCACATTATGAATGGCAAGAACTAAATCACACACGCAAACACAATAGCTCTTGTATTTTATTAAACTAAATCTTAAGTGTTACATACATGTTTCACATTTGCAATTGCAGCAGCCTCCTGAGTTGCCAGCTGATGGCTGTCCTTAAACTTTTTTTAATTTTCAGATTTTACTAACTTCAGCAGACAAGTCATCACAACATTAAATGTATGCTGTCCTTAAAACTGCTACAACTAGCTCTCATCTTCCCCACTCCCATTTTTATTCATAGAGTGAAACAAAAATAAGTTTTTCTGCTTTTTCAACTCCCAGTTGATTTCTTAGCTTTGAGAGAATACCAAACAATGAAAATATTCTCTCTCTGCCTGCAGAGGAAGCTACTGCTGTGAAAAGTTGGCTTAGCAACTGAAGGAACTCTGTTTCAAGGTGCTGGCTAATGATTTCCACCAATTCAGGGGAGTGACTTTGTTCCAAACATCATCGGTAAACATGTATTGTTTAAATGGTTCCGCTCCAGCCCTGAAATTCGTTATGACTGGCATAACTGAGGAGTGATTTTGAGATGCCCATGCCATGGCAGTATCATCTTCTTCTATAGTTAGGCATCTCCGTTTATATTCGGGGTCGAGAATGTTTGCAAGAAAATTAGGTGGAGTTAGTGCTTGATCCATTCACTTCTTTATTGGCTGCAGTTTTTTTCTGATGAGGTATTTCTTTCTTCAATGTCTCTTGAAATGCCTTCCAAATTTTGACAGCATCAGCAATGCAGCAACAATTTCTCTGACATTTGTTTAAAGCTTTGGATATAGGCTTCAGTATACTGAGCATATCCTCTACATTCCTCTTTAATCCAATGCTAGATACTTTGGATGAGATACTTCCATCTATTTTTATCACTGTTTTCTTCACAAAGTTTTATGAGACTAGGCCAGTTCTTAATAAACTGTTCAAAACCATCAACCACTGAATTTCCAGAATTAGTTTGGAACCCTTGCTCTCTTCAATGAAGCTGAAGCAAAATGCTTGTTACGGAAGCATTTTGCCACTTCAACAACATTTTCTTTTATTCCTGGAGAAGACGTACTTAAGTCTTTGGCTAAAAGATGCATGAAATAGGCACTGCAGCCATGTGTTATTAAGGAGAATCCTTCTGGTTTTTTTTCTTCTCATCTTTGCCACGTTTGCAGCATTGTCTGTTTCAAAACTGCACACATAACAATTGAATTTTTGTTCGCAGTTTATTACAGCTTTCACTGCCACTTCTTTAAAATATTTTGTTGTGGTCATTTCCCAGTGTATCTATTTCTGAAAGATATGCAGCCCCATCTTCTGTTGTCACACAGGTACCTATTATTGGATCATTGTGTACATTGCTCCACCCATCAAGGCTTAAACTGGTAAATTTCCCTGCAGTATTTCTTGCACACTGTTCAAGTTCCTTCTCATACACTGTATCTAGCAACCTTCCACCAATGTCTGCTCTATCACGTTGAGTGTAGCCTGGTTGTAAGGACTCAACCATTTCAATTAAGTGTTTGTTGTTAACAATGAGAAAAGGAGAATTTATGGCATAAATGAACTGAGCAATCTTTTCATCTATGCCGTCTTGTTGGTATTTGCTGGTCCTTGCTACAAACCCATCCATGGTGATGGTTTTACTGGATGATTGAAATCTTTCACTTGCTAATGATACTTCGTTGTCTGAAATACGTTTAGTTGCAGGACTGCTGCTAAAAGTACCAACAGATGACTCGGAAGTTGTTGCAGATAGACAGACACAGTCACAGTCAGTCTCCTATGCTTAAATGGGATCCTGAGACAAAATTAAAAATGATTTTGAATTGACTTTCTCAGTTCTTCTCACTCTATTATTCAGTTAATCGTTTAAATTTTTTTCAGCAAAGATGCAGATTTGATTCTAAATGAGCAAAAAAGCTAAGATCGACTGCACTTAAGAGTGCACTTAGTTTTGGAGTAAGCCCCGTAGAACTCACTGGCATGTCTGTTTTTTGAGAAAACAAGTATAGAATGGGATTCCCTTGGGAAAGCTGAGTTATGCTGAAGTAAAATAGGGAACAGACTTATGGCATCACTATTATTGTCTGTGGCCATGATGTTCCAAAATAAGGGGCTTGTATTATGTAATATAAAATGATACACTGTGGCAACTGGCAACTCTAGTTTTCTCTTACTGCAACTTTCTGTACAGTATACTGGGGTGATAGACTGTAAACCTAGTTAACTAGTTAAACAAGCCATAAAGATTAGCTAAGCTAAACTTTTTTTCTAGCAATGTCCAACATAGCTAACAGCTTGGGAAGTTACTGGTTAAATCACACATGCTAAAAGGCACAGAGAGAGAGAGTGTCTTGAAGAATGATGCATTGCAAAGGGAATTATTTAAGTTACTAACCAACTGATCCACATTGTTCTTCAGACATATCCATATCTTCATCCACATCATATTCTCCCAATGAGCAGTTTTCATTATGATGTTTCATTCTTGCAGCTAGGCCCTGCGTCTCCTTCTTGCACTGCTTACACTTGATATGTTTTCTTTTTTTTACCCGGGGAAGGAATTTCTTCAAAATATTCCCAGATAGGGTGTCTCATGTCCAGAAGCCATAGCAGTTTTTCGGTGGCACAAGTTTGGGGAATATAGGAAGCTGTGTGTGTACTGAATAAGGTCTTGCCTTTTTCTTTCCGGTCCACTCCACTGTTCCTTTCTACTTTGCCTCCGTCCTTTGTCTCTCTGTCTTAAAACTGCCTTAACTAACTCCTTTGCCTTGCTTGGCCTAGCTCCACCACCACATAAGCACAGAACAATAACACTGGACAACAAATTTTTTCAAAAGTGTTGCTTCCTCAGAAATTTTTTTTGATTATGCTAGACCGCTTGAAGCTGAACACAAATATAATTTCAGACTACTTGTATCATGTAGGAATTTGGAGAAACAAGAAATTGACTTTTATTGAATGTAATGCATTTAATCGCATAATAGTGCTGACACTTCGCAATAGTTCAACTGAGCTAAAAATGTTGGTTGATTTTTGTTTGTGCTTCATGTCTGAGGCTTCTCGTTTAAGAGTCCGACAATAATTGGCCAGCATTGATGGATTCGTTGCCCTGATACCGTTTTTCCATGATCGCAATGTCCTGGTAAAACCTTTCACCATGCTTGTCACTGACTGCACCAAGATTTGCAGGGAAGAAGTCTAGATGCAAATGCAGAAAATTAATCTTTAGTGACATGTTGTTGTACTTCATGGTTTTGTATGCTTGAAGCATGTTGTCAACCAGCTGCACATAGTTTGGTGCTCTGTAGTTGCCAAGAAAATTTTCAACAACATCCTTGAATGCCTTCCATGCAATTTTCTCTGGCCCTACTAGAAGTTCTTCGAACTGCCTGTCATTGATGACCTGTTTGATTTGTGGACCAACAAAAATGCCTGCCTTAATCTTGGCATCAGTTATTCTGGGAAACATCTGTCTCAAATATCAAAATCCTTCACCTTCCTTGTTCATCGCTTTCACAAAACTTTTCATCAGTCTGAGTTTTATGTGAAGAGGAGGCAAAAATATCTTTGTCGGATCTACAAGTGGTTTATGTGCCACACTTTTCTGCCCTGGAACCAGCTGCTTACAGAGTGGCTAGTTCTTTTTAATGTAATGAGATTCTTTAGCACGGCTGTCCCATTCGCAAATGAAACAACAGTACTTGGTATATCCGAGCTGCATTCCTAGTAGCAGTGCGACTACTTTTAGAACACCACAGATGTTCCAGTTGTAGCTGCTGTACTGTGTGTTTCAACAAAACTTCCATATTTCTGTAGGTTTCTTTCATGTATACTGCATAGCCGATTGGTATTGAATGGTGGACATTGCTGTTGTGTAACACAGCTTTCAGGCTTAACACTGACGAATCAATAAAAAGACGCCATTGTTGTTGGTCTTGCTGGCAACCCAAAGCAGTGAACAGCCCATCAATGTCAGTGCAGAAACACAGATTATCACCCTGACCAAAGAATTGTCAAATCTTGGCAGCTGTGAAGACAGAAATGTTTGTGCCTGGTGACAGCAGACCCCATCCTTGCAGTCGTGAACCCAGTAATTCTGCTTTTGCCTTTGACAAATCCAAGTCCCTGACCAGGTCATTTACCTCAGATTGAGTTATCAGATGAGGCTCACTCGACGTAAATGGTTCAAAATCTGGATCAGTGTCGTTTTCCATTCCTTGCTCGTGCATCATGGCATCTTCGTCTGCCTCCTCTAGGCTCCATGTCTCTGGTGGCTTCGGTACTGGAAGACTGTCGTCATGCAGCACAGGTCTCATGGCTGAAGGGAGATTGGGGTATTCAATGGATTTCTGGCTTTTAGCAGAGAACCCAGAGACATTCTTCAGACAGAAGTAAGTCTGTCACATGATCCTTCTGCTCTCGCCATATCATTGGGACAGCGAACGGCATTGACATCAGAGTACCTCTGAGCCGAGCTCTAAGATCGACAACGCATGTTGCACAGCAAATGTGAGGAGCCCAGGCTTTGTCCTGATCACCAATTTTACAGCCAAAGTAGAGCTCATACGCTTCCTTAAAACGTGCAGTCATGCTCCATCTTTGAGGTTTAAGCGTATGTTTGCCACAAATGTAACAGAACGTATCCTGGCTGTTGCGACATTGGAGAGACATTTTGCTATCATGAATCCTCCTGAAAATACAATTGCTTTATTATTGTCAGTATATACAATATGCTATGCGCATAGAGCACGCGCATCAACATGAATGCAAACTGATATATACGCAATGCATAGAAAAGTGTGTGCGAAATGCTTTTATAGCCTTTCTAAAACCTGTCCTGCCAGCATCCGCCTTGCCTAAGGCTTAGCATTCCCACTGCACGTCGTGTGGCCTGCACTAGGTGCAGTGTCACTGCATGCCCAGGCATGCTTGGACACAAGATAGAAAACTTTTCTGCTTACATTGTGGGCAACATTTTAATAGACTTAAATTATGAATTGAAATAACATCTAGGCGATTACGAAAATCACTGTAAGATACACCCAAAAGTATTCAGGACGCAAAACCTTGTGTTGTCCAGTGTAATCCTATCCAGCCTGTGTCTGTCTTTGCACAAGTGACTTTAGTCTGCTCAGAACTGAAAGCCCAGCACTTTCAAGAAGCAAGAGCTGGTAGTTCGGCTGGACAGACTAGAGCCATTAACTCATTTTTATGAGACTGCAGGTTGAGCATGTTTGTGATGAGATTTAATTGTAACTGTTTTTTAAATGAGAGAAATTTAGTATTGATTTAAAAAAAATCCAATTTTAAATAAACAATTTTATTTAAAAAAATATAATGGATTTTTATTTACCCTGGGTGAGAGACAAACTTTTGAGAAGAGCTCTGTGTAAGCTCAAAAGTGTCTCTCTCTCACCAACAGAATCTGGTCCAATTAGATATTTATCTCCCCCCTTTTTTGTTTCTAATATCCTCGAACCAACATGGCTACAACAACGCTGTATACCTGTATTATGTATCAGGTATTGGTGATGGGGGTCATCAACACCCACTGTCTGCCTTCCTACAATATTACAGAATCCTCTGAGTGTCAGCTAAGACTGTGTTCTATGTGGCAGTCACCCACTCACCATCAATTGGACATTCACACAATAGTCATAAAAATAATGTAGCTTCTGCTTTCTTCACAATATGTAATATTGATGTAAAGATCAAATGTGCTGCTAGACATGCTGACTAGTCCTGGTTTACAGTTTGAAAGAGTGTAGTGACAATTGCAGAAGTGGCAATGTTAATATCTGAGTCAGTATGAAAGTTTCTGTGTGTGTTGTGCTTCCTTCCCAACTGCAGTTGCAGAAATGAGCTTGTAGAGATGCTGTCTTTACTGGCTGAATCAACATTTATTTTATCTTCCAGGTAAAATATACTTGGTCCCCAAAGGTCAGGATGCCCTTTCTGCTAGCATGATTCCTTCCCTTCCTCCCCCCCCCCCCCCAAAATCGCATCTCTGCAACAAAGTACAGGGCCTGAGGGTCTGCTGTGACCTGGGTGCCTTGCGTAAAGTTTATTCAGTTTGTTTTCTCTGGCTTTTCTGAGGTTAGAACTTGCATAGTCAGTGAGCCAGCACTTATTCCCTGGTATTAAATCAAATCCAAATTACAATGATATTTAAATAAGATCTTGTTCAAATAGATGCATAGAAAAGCATTGAAACATGTAGACACAGGCTACAAAAAGCATTCCTAATATCGGTTGTGACCTTTATTATTGTGTTTTATATGGCATGGTCTATGTGCCTCCACTGATATTAGTCTCATATGCTAAGCATTGTATAAAACACACAGTAAAATGGTCCCTTCCATGAAGAGCATGTGTTCTTCAGTTATAAAGGTTAGATTGGGGGCTGTGCGTCTTATGAGAACTAGCTCTGTCCATTCTCTGAGCTCTTAAAAGATTCCTCCTAATATGCATGGAGGAATTTCAAAGGGAGTTGGCTCATGTCAGAAACTTAATTTGGGTCTGGGAAAGGGGATTTTTCTTCAGATTGTGCATTCAGTCTCTTGCAATTTATTTTAGACGCTTATATTTTTCAAAGGCTATCCACCAAATAGGTTTACCTGCTTTGGGAAATGACCTCTTCAAAATAAAAGCGTTTGTTTCTTTGTGGAAAGGTTGGGTCTTTCTGGTTCCAGGATGGTTAGTTCATTATCTTGTCATATGGCTTTCAGGCTGCTGCTAATGTACAGTACAAAAATCATAATTTAGGGAAGCGCATTTTTATATCAGTAAAACTGGTATAGTTTGTAAGGGACGCTCTCCTAATACAAAATTGTAAAGGGCTTTCCATTGTATGAATTAAAAATGGAAATGCCAGCTGTCTAGTACTTGTCAGTTGTTACCCCTGGTCCTGAATGCTGCAGCAAACTGGAAATGTTGTGGCAGTGTTCAAATGCATGGAAGGACATTTCAGTGCAGAGGGTTTTTAGTGAAGTACATTATGAACGTTCGTTTTAGCATTTGATATTAAAAAAAAATGTTAGTGAGCAGTTCTACTACAGTTCAGTAAAAGTCTTTGGATTCATTTCAAGCTGTCATAACTTCCATTTAATGGCAGAAATTATAATGGGTTGCTGTAGTCCTTAGGTTGAGGGTACAGCAGAATATGCAGCTCTATCACTCTTTCCCTTGATTATTGGAGGAGATGGGTTTTTAAGGTTTCTGCCTCAGAAAAAACAATCTGTAGGTCCCCAGCAGGGAGCAGAGCCATGTGGATCTTCTCTTGAGCCACTGAGTGGCATCTTCATCCTTGCTCTGCTTGCCTAAGATGGACATGGCCCTACAATCAAACTGTGCTTCAGTTGGAACAGATTTCTGTGGTTTATCCCTTTGCTATCTCCCCCTCTCCCCTCCATTTGTGCAACTTTCAACAGGTGGTGACTAATTTCTGTGATGCTTCTCAGGTGTAGCCAGGTTTCCCAGCTGCTGTGGGTGTGAGGAAGCCTTGTCTCGGCCTGCTGTGGGTCAGCTCCCTGACTCCACCAGTCATGGAAACACAAACCCTCCCCTCTCAGCTAAGGCAGGCTGATCTGTCCCTCTAAAGGCACTCTCCAACTTCCATGCATCTCCTTGGAATGCCCAGTCCCCCTTCCATTGGACATGCCAGCAGTATTCAGATCTGCAGCTTCCAAAGAAGCAGTACACTCCAGCTCACTTGTTACATCTCAGATCACCACTTTGCTTGATACAGAACACTTGGAAAAGTTAATTGTTAAAACAAATCAGTGTATGTTTAATAAAGTATAGGGATTCAAGTGGTAGGACGTAGGAGTATTGGAAACTAATGATTACACATAAAATAAAATCATAACACGCATTCTAGAACTTCGATTTATTTAACTAGATACTTTCAGAACTTATAGCAAAGCTCACCACAAAGGCCTTCCACTATTTTTCAGTGAGGCCTGGCTAATGCTTTTTTCATGAGACAAAACAAGCTGCCAGCTTATCCCCTAGATAAAGAATCTTAGGTGTCCCTGTGCAACTCCAGACGATCAAAAGTCCATTGATATTTATTCATAACCAGAAACTCTGCTGTTGTTTGGTCCTTACTATAGATTTTATGATCTTTTGTTGATTTTTGCGATCTTGATTAGCTGGTGTATCAGTACACTAATAGACTTACTTTGTGAGACACAGTACCCAATGACCAGTCAGAGGGAAACATCAGTTACCCCCTGCCTGAAAGAAACCTGTCCAAGGCATGTCACATCCTAGTGACCTGCCTTTAATTTTAAGGATGGATTTAAGAACATAATTTCTAGTATAACTACATAACTTCTTAAATATTATCCATACATACATTTTGCCATACTTATGATGGCTAGTGGGCCACTGAATCTCCGTAGAGATTTTATATACCACCTGTTGGTGAATCATTATGCATATATCTGATCCAGAGGGTCCTGGCACGACTGTGCCCTCTGCCAGTTGGCATCAAGAGGTCCCTGGGTCACACTCCCATTACCTACCTAACCAGTTTCTTGTTGGCACATAGGCAATAGGGATTAGTTGAAGTGGCTCAGGCAGCAAGATGGAGGAAACAGTCACCAATGTCTCCTGTCTACTCAGCAACTCCCCACTGGCAGAAGGCTGGCATTGCTTTGGGGGAAATCAGTAGAAGCTCTGCCTGGAAATGCTTGGAATAGGTCTGTAAAATCTAGGACAGTCGTAGCCGCAATGAGACTGATGAGGCCACCTCTGTGTTCCCCAGGGATGTTTCTGTCATAGACAGCAGCAAAGAAGCTTTATGGGCACCTCCTCTCACTTTCTAAGCATTATTGGTTGGATTCTGCTGCCATGAGGGAACACTGTTTTGGACTCCCCATGCTCTTGAATTCATAGAATCATAGAAACATAGGGCTGGAAAGGACCTTGAGAAGTCATCAAATCCACCCCCCCTGTGCTGAGCCAGGACCAAGTAATCCTAGCTCATCCCTCAAGTGTTTGTCTAATCTGTTTTTGAAAACCTACTCCTGTCTTCCAAAGTGCTCACAACCCCACCCATCTTGGTGTCATCTGCAGGTTTTATAAGCCTACTCTCTACTCCATTATCTAAATCATTAATAACCCCTGTAGGACCCCACTAAATGCATTCTCCCTGTTTGACAGCAAACCATCGATAATTACTCTTGCCAGTTGTGCACCCACCTTATAGTAATTTCATCTTGGCTACTAGCATCGTCTATGGTATGAGGGCTGAGGTACAAGTTGATTTGGGGTAAGTGGCTGATCTCTTAGGACTAGAAGCAACCTGAATCTTTTGTGATCTTTGGTATATGGCAACTAATTGACACTAAGTCCAGCTTGCCTGCGTGGCAAGATAGTCTGGAGTGCCCAAAGGGATTGTGATCCATGGTAAGACCGTTATAGTGCTTCAGGAGTTCACATTTGTTACTAGATTTGTAAAATCTTATTATATAGATACATATTTATATATAATATGCGTTCCCTTCAACGCAGCGCTATGCCACTTACTGGGGTGGTTTTCCTGCATCGCTTGCTGGATCGACTGAGCGGGTCTACACCAACCACTCAGTCGATCCAGAGCAATCAATCTGATGGTGGCAAATTTGCCGCCCTCAGTGTAGACCCAGCCTGAGATGGGCTAGGTTGCAATGCTGGCAGCAGAGTCTAACTTCACCTTCCAAACTGAAAATGAATTTGAACTCTTTGGCAGCAGAAGTAAAATCCTAATGAAGGCAAGGCAGCCTTTATGATTTAGGAGGTTGAGGTAAGCCATAGGTACCCTCATTGTTTTCACCTTGTCTTTCTAATGTTAAGAAAGAACATACTTTCTTCTTCGAGTAGCATCCCTATGTGTGCTCCACTATAGGTGCGCTTATGCCTCTTTGATTGGAGGTTTCTCATAGTAGTGTCTGTTTGGCCCTTGCATGTGTGTTACTTGGTCTCATGCTCCATGCTGTTCTTACATAGCACTGCATGGACGAACCATTCTCTGTTACTTTTCAACTGCCTCAGCCTTAGAGTGAGCTTTAGTAGTTGTCCACATTGTTTTACCTCAGCTATGTTTTTAGTATTTGTTCTTAGTAGTAATTTTAGCTGTAGTAGTCTTTTTTTGGGAGAGAGACAGACACAGCACTCTTAGACCGTTTCTCCCCTCCTGGGAGTTTTAACTTTATTGTGAGGGCATACCTGATTTTCCCAGTTTCAAATGTTGCCTGTTATGGTGCGAGGCAATCCAGGTGAGTGCTAGACACTCCCAGTGCATCTATTGCTGTGGAGAATTTCATATTCTCCAGAAGTGCAGCTTCTGTCTGGCATTAAAATCTAGAGTCAGGAACAAAAAGGGGAAGGTGGGGGGAGGATCGGGGATCAAAGGTCTTCTGCTCATGATGGAGAGCTCTTTGCACCTGGCCTCTGACCTTGGCCAGGACCCTGCATATGCTGGTCTTCAAGTAAGTCCACTGCTTCTACTGTCTCTGAACTGCACTCCTCGAGAGCATCTAAGAGAGACTCAAGATTCCTCTCATAAGACTTCAGACTGTCTCTCAAGTTTTCCAAGAAGAGAATCTACCTCAAAGAAGTCAGTCTCTGAAGACTGCAGCTGCTTCAGCACTGACTGCTTTCCAGTCTCGTACCCACAAGGCTGCTGGCTCCTCTAGGCACCGGGGACACAGCCAAACCTAAAGACTGTAAAGTCCAGGGCTCAGAGAGGTCATTGGTACTGTGAACAGAGCCAGGCAGGAAGAAGAGCACTACCACTTGGTACTGGAGAAGAAGCCCACTCCTTCTCAGTCTGGACTCTCCTAGGAGCAGTCAAGATTCATGGTACTGTCAGCTCCCTCAGCCCCTATCACTTTGGCACAGACCATGGACATGATACTGACAGTGCTGTCAGTATATGGGAGTTTTACTTTCTCCAAGATCTTGCTGTGTCTGATACACCTGACTCACCATGGCTTGGCTGTGATATACTCTTGATTCTGAGGCCTTCCAGAGCTCTGGATCTTGGCCTGGTACTGATGGTTTCAACCTCACATTTCTTCCCGAGCCCCACCACTACAGAGTGATTTGGAAGAGGTGGTTTCTGATGAAGATCTTGCCTAAGTCTCCCAAATATCTGTGCAAGGCTCTCCTCTCCATTTGTTCAGAGGCTCTCCTCCAGAGATTGGGAGGAGATTGGACTCACTCGTGAAAGATGACCACAACACCATCTTGCTGGTATGAACACCCATGGATGCCTCCACCCATGCTATGTCTGTCACCTCCTTGGCCAGACTGGGACCTGTGGGTGACTTATCACCAGCAATTCCTTAGAGTGCTGAGACAGAGAGGGGGAGGGGGGCGGGAAGGAGCTGATGTCTCTACTGGCCAACATGTCTTCATCTTTGAATGAAGAGGTTTTGCAGCCTCCTCCATCCCTGGCAGATGATTGCAAGAAGTTTCAGGAGCTTGTCAAGAGAATTGCAGATTCTTTGCAGATCCCTCTTGAGGAGGTCAAAAAATCACATCATAAGCTGCTTGACATCCTTCATCTGCCCCCATTGCTTTGTCTGTTAACCTGTGCAGGGTCCAGTAGGGCCTTGTTATCTGGCAAACTCTGGCCACAATTCTGCCTATGTGCAAGAAAGCGGATGAGATGGGTTTTTTCTTTTTCTTTTTTTTTTAAGGACTCAATTTTTATTCCTCATCCCTCTCCTAAGTCTTTGGTTGATGCAACTAATGAATTTTAACACAGTGCTGCCTCTCATGTTCATGTCCTACCACAAGAAACACAAGTGCTTTGATCTGTTTGGTAGAAAATGGTATTGTCACTACTTTATAGTTCATGATCACCAACTTCTAGGCTTTAATGGTGCCATACAATCATACAAATTATACCAAGCTGAACTCATTTATTGAGCATCTACTAGCATAACATAGAGAGCAATTCCAGGTGATTATTGCAGAAGGCCAGCTGTTCTCCAGAACATCTCTGCAGGCCTCCCTTGTGGCGGCAGCTGCTGCTGCTGCTGCCCCTTTGATTTCTACAATGGTAGTTATGAGGAGCGCATCCCAGCTTTAGCTCTCAAGATTTCCAAAGGAGGTCCAAAATATGGTTTAAAAACCTCCCTTTTGATGGTACTAAACTGTTTGTGGACAACACGGATTAATCTTTGTACACATTAAAGGACTCCAGGGCTATTTTGCGTTTTCTTGGGATCTATGCACCTGCTTACAAGGGGAAAGTTCAGTAAGACCCAGATGGTGCAGAGATCCCGTCTAGCCCAATTCTCGATATCCCAGAAGTGATATGAACTTCAATACAAGAGGTAGAGGTTCCAAAGAAGAAAACAGCTCACTTCTCAACCTCCCAGCCTTCTGTCTTCAAGCACCAATTTTGACAGGGTGATTGTGGTCTTGAGATGCTATCCCTATCCTTACCAGCTGCATTGATTCACCTGTCTTCCTTCCTTCAGTGACTGCCTTTACCATTTCCAACAGACTTGGGACAGGATCTAGTTTGACAGAATGTTTTTCCGTAAACCTGTGTTGATTGGCATTCATTATTACACTTCTTTATTAACCGAGTTCTCTATCAGCTGCTCCATTATTTTAGTCAGGATCTATGTCTAACTGACAGGCCTCTAATCACCTGGGTATCCCATTTACCCTTTGAAAATATTGGCTCAAGGTTAGATGTCTTCCAGTCTTCTGGAACTTCTCCAGTTTTCCAAGACCTACTGAAAATATCATTAATGATGCAGTGAGCTCCTCAGCTAGCTCTTTTAACACTCTTGTATGTGAGTTATTTGGAGCTACTGATTTAACTGTCTAAATTTTAGTAGCTTCTGTTTAACATCTTCTGGAGATACAAGTGGAATGAGAAGAGTTTAGTAAAGTGTAAAATGGAGATAGCATAAACAGTGAAACATAACTAGGCTGGCTCTCAGATTTAATAATCTGCAGTATTACTAATATTCTTAAAATGATGTAGGGAATTCCTTTGAGTTGCACTTTCTACTTCATTCTTATAAGGCCCTGATCCTAGAGAGGAACAAATTAGAGTTGGTCAGTGCTGCTGTAGCAGAAATAGGTTGGGCATAGTATAGAATGGACATGCCAATCCTCCTTAAGCCCGAACTAAGAAGAACTGAAGTAGGGACACCTCTCTGACACACAAAATGATAGCTTCATAGCTTCAATAGGGGCCTTTAACATTTAGTATAATATTCAGTGAATGTTACTGACTTTCATAACTGACTTTCTTGGCCTTGTCTACATAGAGCAGGGGTGTCAAACATCCGGCCCGCGGGCTTTATTTTGGTCCAGCCCCTGACAGCAGCATACGATACTGCGAGATCTTGTGGCAGCGCGTGCTGCTGCTGAGGAGTATGCCACTGCGACATCTTGCAGCAGAGAGTACAACGCTAGGAGGTGTCGCAGGGGAGAGTATAACACTATGAGATCAGTGGCAGCACGTGGAGCGCTGTATGCATGAGACACAGCGCTCCAAAAGTGCCTAATATTTCCATTTATGGTATGTATGGCCCACTTGAAGTATGGCCCACTTGAAGTATATTTAATTCAAATCTGGCCCGCCATACCAAATGAGTTTGACACCCCTGAGACAGTGAGGTATATTTAGCAAACATGTTAGCCAACTTATGTATGACAGTCTGTACTGCTATGTTGACCTCTCTTACAAGACTATGATAAATTTCATACAAAGTGTGCCTTGTGGCATTTGAAAATTCATAATTTGTTGATCATTATTGTCCTGATAAAATGCGTGGCAGTGTTGTATGCAAAGTTATAAAATTGTACTGCATAAGAAATGTTCAGGTTTAGGGAAATAGCTTCAAACCAGTTTCCCAGAGCCCAAAGGCTATCCAGCACCTCAGCCACGTGTCAGAATAATCAAAGAAACTATCAGCTGGATAAAGCAGCCACTCTTTGGCAGGAAGAAAGATGTGAATGAGAAATTTACATCTTAGCAACCAGACTTTGTTTCCTGCACCTCAGCTGAAGATGATTTTCAAAAAGGATGAAGAGAGAAAAATGAGGAACAGAGGCCTCAAATCCCTTTTCCCTGCATGTCTACTCATGACATCCACAATGCCTGAAAAACAAGGAAAGGACTGTTGTACTGGAGGAGGGATCCTGGCTGAAAGAAATCCAACCAGACTGCTGTAAGCATGTGGTCAGAAAAACTGTTTTGCATTAAATTCACTCTAGCTTGTTAAGTATTAGTTTGTGTTTTTTACCTTTTTATTTCTTTGTAACCAGTTCAGACTATTATGTCTCATTACTAAGGTTAAGATTTTGTCGGCTATTTTTAGTAAAAAATCATGGACAGGATGAGGGTAATAAACAAAAATTCACAGGAGCTGTGTCATATGTGACTTTTACTAAAATTTAACTGGGGAATGAGGGACTGCAGTGGGGGTGCACTGATAGCCTGAGCCCTGCTGCTGGGGAGGGGGCGAGTGCACAGCCCCAGATGTTGGGTGCGCATGGCCCCATCCCTGGCTGCTGACAGCTGTAGCTCAAGTAGTCACTGAGGTCCATTAAAGTCATGGAATCTGTGACCAAATCGAATCCTTACTCATTACTTGTAATCACTTAAAATCTTTCTGTAGTCAACATACTTGTTTTATTGTTTTATCTAAACTAGCGTGTTTGGACTGAATTGTTTGGGAACCTTCATTTGAGACAACAGGGTTTTTACATATCATTTTCTATTAATAAAATGACGGATTTTCTATGAACTTGTATTGTCTAGACAGAAAGAGCTGGGCAATATGAAAAGCACCTTTCTGGGGACAAGTCTGCAACAGAGAGTTTGCTGGTATTACTCTGCAATATAATTCAAGTGTAGCTGGCTAGAGCACTCATAACTGAGCTGGGAGTAACTTACATGCTCGAGGCTGTGTGAGAGGAGGCCAGCCAGGAGTGTTAGCTCTCAGAGCGAAGCAATATAAAAGGCATGCCAGGTTGGAGAATTGAGGGGGACACAGCTGTTTAACAGTCCGGATTGTGTCCCATCTGTGCCTAGGGTAGCCCACCTGAAATGCTAAGGTCAGTACAGGCTGAAAAAAGAGCAGATTCTCCCAGCACTGGTAGCTAATACTGCACTTTAGATTCCCCAACCAGTTACAAACAGTGCTTCTGGTTCCTCAAACTGATTATCAAGAAGCTAAAACAGAAACAAAATTACATAGCCCCCTTTACTGCATTTAGTTTCTGCCTCCTATTTAGCAACTAAGTCCAGTAAGATAAATTGTTTAAAACTCTATTCCCTTTACCAAAATATTCCCTGACCCCAAAGGGTCAGCCATATTGCCAGATCAATATGTTTGGATCTTACCCAAAATACCATGCTCCCAGCCAATCCTTTAGTAACTAAAATTAAAGGTTTATTATTAAAGAAACAAACAGTAAGAAATGTTAAATGGTCAAAACAATCAGATACATGCAAATGACTGTCAAGTCCATATGTATCAGATTCTCAGTAGAATTATGGAGTTTGCAGCCTTGTACAGTCCCTCTGGTGCACATCTGGTATCTGGATGGGTCTCAGTCCTTTCTATCACAGCTTGTTGCATGAGAGTTAATCCAGAGGTAAGAAGCAGCAATGAAGACACCATGGAGATGGTGCAGTGGCATTTTATAGTCTCCGGTCTGCCGTGTGGCTTTTTCAAACACAAGCTGACAGCATGTAGGCAGAGAGGCATTTGCAGCCCCTCCTGACCACAGGCATGTCCCTACATGTCCTGATGACTCAGAAGTACTGTCCTAGCTTTTCTCCCTGGGCTTATTGTAAAGGTAATGGCACTCAATGAGTCATCAGTGTTGACACTGATTTGCCTGGGATACAGACATATATCACGCACATCCATAACTTGCACTACAAAGATGATACATACACATAAACAATATTATCATATTTAGCAAATGATAACCTTTCCAATGCTACCTGACATGGCATATTTTATGAGTCATTGCAATTTTGTTATATTAGTATTAACTAACATTATAGTCACCCCGTAATCACGACGACAGCACACAGATTATACCTTGAGTAATGTCAACCATATTAACAACACATTTTTAAATACTGCTTATCACCTTGTGTCGGCAAAGATAGTGATGTTAGCTGTCTGTGGTCAGGCCTGGTGCATTTTCAATGGTATCGAACTGCCTGTGCTAGATGCTAAATGAAGTTTAAAAATGTGTGTCCATTATGGGCTTTAGCTTCACTGCAAACAGCATGCAAAAAGTCTAATGGAGACAAGGCACAAGTAGTTTTTTCCCTTGATGTAGCTAGTGAAGGTCTGCACCAAGTGGGTAGACCTTGGCTAGCTCCATCAAGGTGAAAACTACCTGTGCTTTCTCTCCATTAGCTGGGGAATAAGTTGGGGGAAAAATACAGTGCATTGAGGACATAGCCAAAATGTGCTCTTACATCTTTTAAAGACACTTCTTTCCCCCCTAGTTGATACAGAGCCTGTGTCGGGGGAGGGAGGGATGGGGGAGATGGTATATATATCTCTCTAAGATCCTTGCTTCTGTTTTTCTGTCTCTTAAAAAAAAATGGGTACTCTCCTCCTATAGTCTGCTAGCCCAGTCTGTTTCCTTCCAACCTCATTCTTCCACAAGCAACTGTGCCTTCTCACACCACCTCAGATGCCAGAAATCTTGCTGTTTATCATGCAACCTGTCTTCTTTCAGATACCTCCTCAAGACTTGGTTCTTCCAGTTAGCCTTATGTGGCTAATCCCTACTTCTGTCAGATTTTTCCTCATTCAAATGTTTGTTTATTCACTTATAATTAAAATCTATAACCTTGTGACCTTGGCTGCTGGAAGGGCCATGCTGAGATTGCTCAGTTAGGGCAAACTGTAAGGAATGGGGCAGATATTCTCCCTTCTCCCCCCAAGCTGGTGATTCCAATAATTATATTCACATCCCAGCAATAAAACAGCTTCTAAAATAATAAAATGGGTGCTCAAAGTTTATATAAAAAATAATAAAATAGTTACTCAGAAGCCAAAAATACGGCTCCCTTAAAACAATCCAGACCAGGGCTCCCATCCAGACAACCATGTCAAACATGAGGACTACTGAAAATCTTGTTCATCATATCTAAAATTCTGCCAATCCTGAAGGACCAGACAGATTACTTACCGGGTCAATGAATATTTTAGATCTTACCCAAATACATGCTTACAGCCAATTCTTATTAACTACACTAAATTCTATTTAAAAAAGAAAAAAGATTACTGGTTAAAAGATCATTATACATACAGACATGAATAAAGTTCTTAGGTCAGTTTCATAGTAGAGGTAATAAGCTGAGTTGCAGAAGTTCTTACAGATTCTTGCAGAATCAGTTCATAGGTTATAATCCAATAGACAGTCCATATGCAGAATCTGTATAATTTTTTCCATGAGAAATAGCAGAGTACTCCCGAGTAGTGGTGAAGATCTCAGTCTTGTGACTCAAGCTTCCCCTGTTTAAAGCGTAAGCAGATCTGAGGTACAGAATCAGGGCCCTAGAGTCCTTTTAAAGACCTTTAGCAGATTTAGAGATATTTCGTGGCAGCAGATGTCCCTTGAGAGAATAGAATGCATAATGTCCTTTGAAGTAAAACCTCCTATTTCCTAGGCACACATGGATGATTAGCTGTGTTGGTTAGCATATGATAACTAACCATCTCCAGCTATTCACAGGTAGTTACTACAAACTTCAAAGAGAAATAAAGACAATACCGTTCTACTTTCAAGTTTACTCTAAATATTATCTCTTTTTGATTTCTGAATTAACAGAATATAGTGACAGGAATCAGTTGGTTACATTGATAACCTGTAACAATATGTTAGATATGTAATAAGTTAAATACAGTGTGTGTATTTGTCTGTCTTCTTCCTATTTCCTAACAATACAAGTCTGTCTAACATGGCTTTGCTAGTTATTTACAATGAATGGCCCTAATTACCATATATTCTTCTAATGTGTCTCTAAAGGTTGAATCTGGGGCATTCGGCCTGCTAGTGGCTTACCTCTTTTGGGCTTAGTGTCACAAACTTATACATACACAACTAAAAGAAACTAACACATCTTATCTCACGATCTTGTAGGATTCTAGCACTTGTACTTCTCATCCATCATTTCTTTTTAATCATCCCTTTATCTAAATTAGGCAGTCCTGTCTTTGCGCTGGGGAGTTCACACTATTTTAAATTCAATACTTTTGTTTGAATATGAAAAGCTCTAGCTGAGGCTTTTATGTAGTTCCTCTCACTGTTTGTGTTTAAATGCTAAGTATCAATACTATCCCAGTGTTTTGCCAAAAAGGAGCAGAATTGTTTTTTCTGCTGTACTCCTTTCTCTATTGGCTTTGTCCAGGTCTCACAACTAATTTTACCTTCATACCTTTCTTTAGCCTTGCCTCCGTATTCCATGTGACTCTCCAATGCTCGGAACCCCTCCCTTCATGGTCTGGCAGACCGCCAGATTCTTTGAAGTCTCCCCTTTATACTTCTTCTATGTGGCCTGGTGGTCCTCTCAAACAAATATTGCTAAATAGAGCTTTATTGACTCCTGCATCCAGTGCTCTCTGAGACATTCCCTCCTGCAATCTGGACTGATGTGCAACTGTCTCACCCCAATTTTTTACTGGGCCTTGATTTACTCTGTTTTGCTGTGTGAACGACCCACTCCTGGCTCAGCCCACGCCCAGCCTCCTGCAAGTAATCAGTCCCTGGCCTAGCAAAGGAGTGCTTCTGGCCAGCTGCTCATGAGTTTGACCCTCAGCAAATACCCCCAGCCCCAGATGCAACCCTGCACCCTGGAAGCTCATTTACATTTGTCCGTCAGTTTAGCAAAGAAATTGATATGCACCGGGTCTGTCACTCCAAGCGAAGCCTTTACACACACTCAATCCACACGCACTGTTTTATAAAAAAACAAACAAATAAGTTTAACTACAGCAAGATTTTGTGTGATTATAAATCAGATTAATATAAATCAAAAGATTAATCAGTCGAGTTGGTCACATTTAACTAAAAGATAATGCGCGTCCTAAACTAAGCTGAATGTTTCAGTAGCTTTTCAGTGTGTGATGTTAGCTTGCCCACAGCCAGCTGCAATGCCTCTTGCAACCAGGCCCCCCTGTGGGCAGTTGTCTGTCCTTGGTGTTGCTTAGAAGATAGATTCCAAGGGAGAGCCATGAGACAAAGATGCCTCTTTTCTTTTAACAAGTTTCCTCGACACCCTGGGGTCAGGTGATCAGCCATGTCCAGCAATAGGCATGATTTCTTCCACTTGAGCCAAAGGTTGAACTGTCAGGCTGGAAGGAGGTTACTAGCGGAGTCCCTCAAGG